>OZ012737.1:595149029-595254029 GCA_963859935.3 Lathyrus sativus | reverse complement strand
CGCATACAAACACATACACACACACATGTATGCCACACCCACACACACACGTGCGTGCACACACGTACACAAACACACTCGCGTGCACACACACACACACACACACACACACACACACACACACACATACGCTCGCGCGTGCGTACACACTTACACACACATGCGTGCGCATACACACACACATGGACGCACGCACGCCCACACACAAGCATGCACGCACGCGCACACGTTTACACACACACACACACGTGCACCCCCACGCGCGCGTGCACACACACGCGTGCGTGCATGCACATACACGCGCGCGCACACTCACGCACCCATACAAACGCGTTGTCACACACTCTGTCTCTCTCTCTCTCTCTCTCTCACACACACACACACACACACACACACACACACACACACACACACACGTGCGTACACGCACACACACACGCACGCATGCACGCACACAGACACAAACGCGCACATGCGTTTATACCCATACGCACGCACGCACACACACGTGCATACATGCGCTTGCACACACGCACACATACACACACACACGTGCGCACTCTCCTTCTCTCTCTCACACACACACAGGTGCGCGCGCACACACACACACACGTGCGCGCGTACACACATACACACGTGCACACACACACACAAACACACACGCAAGCACGCACGCATACATACAAATACACACCCGTGCGCACACACACACACGCGTGCTCATACAACCACTCACGCACACACACATACACGCACACACACACGCGCATGTACACACACACACACGCACATACACACGCGTGCACACACACACACACACACACAATCTCTTTCACACACATACACACGCGCGCGTGCGTTCTCTCTTTTATCTAAAAAGATTTTCCTGATTAAGATCCCGAAGGATGAAAAAGGTTTAAATTGTTTTTGTGTTTTTTAGAGAAGAAGTGTTTTGAATTTGATTTGTAACTCATGTCGCACTAGAGACTATGACCTAAGAGCGAATGCGTCATATATCATTCAAAGGATGTACACTAAACACTCTAGGTCCTTGAGAGGAGACCCCTCAATTACCATTTCTCAAGTAGCTTAAGGCTCGTAGCGTGTTACACTTGTCATTCTTTATTAAGTGTTTTATGAATGTTTGAAGATGAGAAGAGAAGAAGGAACACTAATGGGAGACTAATCAATCCTAAAAGTTATCATGCAAAGTGGACTTAAAGTTGAGTTTCAAAAGGGAACTACCTAATGTTATCATGCATGGTTAGGCACCTAATGTCTATCATAACCTCAAGAGGTTAGAGAACTTATGGGGAGCATGGCAAAGAAAAGCAAAAGAAGAATAAGAAGAAGAATGCATATGCAAGTGAAGATGCAAACATAAGATGCACAAATAGAATGAAAGTGGGAGGAAAATAGTGTGGGACAGTAGCCTCCATAAGCTCATCTCAACCAAGCATGCATACGGAAATACAAGAAAAGAAAAGAAGAAGAGTACAAGAACAAATCATACAAAGGTGTGCCAAAAGTGGGATGAAATGACCTAAGTCAAACAACATCAACCACACCAACAAAAATAAACCAAATGAAAGGTAAAACAAAACCCAAAGCCAAGTAAGGATGGGAGACCAAATGAGGGCAGCAAGGACCTCATAATAGGTACTCAACCATAAGCAACACTCATCAAAAGCAAAGAAGCACCAAAAGTGTCCTCAAGGATTCATCATTCTAGGTATGCTTCAAATACCTCCAAAGGAGGGACTAAGCCACCTTAAATGACACTCCAAGGTCATTGGACAGAAGAGAGATGAAGAGAAGAAAGCTCAAGAGCAATAGCAATTCAATTCAAAAGAAAATGCAAACCAAAACATAAGAGGATGCAAGCAAACATCACATAGAAGTTCAAGTTGAAAACTTAAAAGGAAGCAAACAAATGAACAATGAAAAAACCATATCATGACCTAAAATTGAACCAACATCATCTTTAACATGTTAGCAACATGAAAAAAAAGGCATTGAGAGTTCAAAGGATTCAAAAATGTCATATCCAAGTCAAACTAGGTCAAGGTACATGTGCGAACCTCCCTTGGAGGTAACTTGACTTGCAAGTTACCTCAAAAATAGGAAAATGGTTCAAAAATAATCAAATAAAATGCACAAGGTAGCTAAACATGTTGGAAAACAGAGGCCAAAAGCTCAAAGCAAATATCCCCCCAAAGCACCATCAAAAGAAAAAAATATTCAAGATGTACCACTTTGAAATGGGAGAATCGAGGGTCAAAAGAAAAGCACCAAAAGTCAACCCTAAAGTCAACCAACCAGGGGCAAAATGGTCCTAAAAAATTGTTCAACTCATCATAGATATGAGGATAATTTTTCATTCATTGGATCAAAAAGGAATGAGAGAAACAAAATAAAGAACAAACAAATCACAATTTATTTCATTTAAAAACACCTCTAATGTTTAATTATATTTAAAAATGAAAAATAATCTGAAAAATAAAATAAAAAATGTCTAAAAATAATAGACATCTCATGATTTGTAAAAAGTATTTTTGTGAATTTTTTAGAACATTGGAGCTATTTTTAATGAATTAAATTCAAACAAGAAATAAAAGAAAAACTAAAAGAAAATAAAAGAAAAAGAAAATGCAAGAAAAAACAACAGCCAATGGATTAGTCTACCAGTCAACAGATCTAGGGGAGGAGGGCGCGCCACGTAGCACCTTGGGGATTAAATGAAACAGAGTGTTTCACTCATGCTCATGTGTGGTTCATTTGACTTCAGCCTACCATACGTCTTGATCTAATGCGTTCATTCAAAAAGTACACTAATCCTATGAACTATAGCTTGCCACGTCAGAGAAACCCTAGTCAACCTAATGAAAACATATCTCACGCATCAGATTAACATACTAGGTCAAGGGAGTCAGCCAGATCGTGTGGCTAGGAGATCATCTTCTCCAATTCAAACCTGAGAGATGGAGGGAAGCTCAGTGGTGGCCGGAGAAGACTCCGGTCGTCTTCTCCGGTGAGGGGAACAGGGCTCAGATGCAAAACCTCACCAAATCTAACAAACCTTATATGAAAATTGATCTACAACTCTTGAGGATCACAAATCCATGGCTAGTTTTCCTTAATTTCTCACAACCAATTCAAATCGAAGACAAACAGATTTGTGCATCAAGAACAAAAGTTCACCAAACTCACTCAATTTTGTCCAGAAATCAACTACAGGTTATGGAGATCATGGATCCATCAACAATTAAGCAAAACAACACAAGAACAAGCCATACCAGAACAAAACAGTTTTGAGCTTCATCCAACAATCATCACAAATGCCAGTTCGTTTTAGTGATTAATGATCTACATGTTATCTAGGTCTCAAATATGCAAAAATGGCAGAGAATCATGGCATATTCAGAGAGTAAGGTTGATTTGTAAATACCTAGTGGAGGACTTCCACTAAGCCTTCAATTGATGCTTAAGCTTGGAGAAAAGTATCCAGAAATGTTCAGTGATCTTCAATGAAGCCTTTGCAACCTTTAATTTTGCTTGAATCTTGCTAAATCTCAAAAATCTTATTTCACCTGTTCTTCACTTTTTCAAAATGCTCTAGCTCCAATTCTGCTTCAATCACGAGATCTGATGATTTGTTCATGATGGAAAGCTTATATGCAATGGATTTGGAAAGAAATTAAGCCCAATGGCAGTCCCTAGAGCCCAATTGCATATCCATGGAATTTGAGTTTTTTCACTTGTCATGTGCACGAAATATGTACCAATTTGGCACCAAAATGATTCAAATCACTTGCTGGTAACATGAGGAGTGTGAATGGCTAGGATTTAATCCTTGTTTGATCTCAATGGTTGATATTACAAATGTGACTTAAGCTTGAAGAAAGCTTGAAAATGGCTCATCAAAACTCTCCAAATCAAAATTCTAGAAATGCCAATGTGTTTGAAATTTAGTTTGCACTCAAAATATGTATCTACTTGCACAAAAATGATCCATAATCAATTAAACCCAATTTTCTCATTTTAAAGCTTTTTCCATGAAAATCACTTTGGGAATTCACCATTCCAAGTCAAATTCATGACTTCTCAAGGCTTGGTTGAACAATTGACACCATTTGGAGCACATTTGGTGTTGGAAATATCTTCATTTGAAGTGTGCAAGTTGGTGAAATGGACCTATAATTTTATGACCTATAATCTCACTTTCCCAAAATATCCCTGACTTGCAAGCCTCATAACTTGAGTTCTACAAATCAGATGAAAGGCTTCTAGTACTCTTTAGAAAGCTAAGATCATGAACTATAACTTTCATGTTCATCAAAAGTTGAGGCGAAACATACTTCTAGGTCAAAAATGACTTGGAATTTGGTTGACTTTTGTTGACCAAAATCACATTCATCTGATGACCTGTAACTTGTCTGCATCATAACTTGAGTTCTATAAATCCAATCAAGGACTTCTAGTACTCAAAAGAAAGCTAAGAAATACAAGTTTCATGCTGGTCAAAAGTTGATATGAGACTTGTATCTTGAGATAGGTGGTCTTGAAGTTGGGACTAAACAGGGGATTTTACACTAAGAACCCAAATTTAGTAACTTCTCACACATTTGATCCTTGATGAATTGAAATTGAAATGTTGTCTCATGCATCTTAACGCAACATCCCATGACCATAGAGACTTGGAATTGAGTTTTAATCTCCTTCAATTTCACAGTTGACTGAGGATTAACCAGATGAAAACCCTAGATGCAACATTCTTGACTGTGGCTTCTTTCACATCACACAACAACTTGAATAAGCTCCAACATGGCTCTTAAAGCCCTCAATGAACCCTCTTAACATCCCATATTCGTAATCATGAATTCACAATCCTTTGATGATCTTGAACTGGCCTCCAAGTTAGGAGCTGACCCACATGCACCCATCAATCCTTTCACAAGACTATTGCCCACTTCCTGATGACTTGATGACCATCGAAACTTGAGTAACACCCCTTGCTTAGGCTCAAACCTCTAAGTAGACTCCTCTTGCTATACACAACCTCTTGATCCCTTGTTCAATAAAAAATGCCATGCAATGCAAATGCTAGAAAAAAATGAAATGAAACATAAACCAAGTTAAGAAAAGGTTGGGCAAATTTTGGGGTGCAACAACGTGCGCACACTCTCTCTCTCTCTCTCACACACACACACACACACACACACACACACACACACTCACACACAAGCGTGCGTGCATGCACACACACACTCATACGCATGCACGCACGCGCACACACATACACAAACACACACGCGCGTGCGCACGCACACTCACACACACAAACACACGCGCGCGCCCTTACTCGCTTGCACGCACACACACACATACACACGCACGTACGCGCACACCCACACACAGACACATGTTCACACACACACGCACAAACATACACTTGCGTGTCCGCACACACACACACACACACGTGCGCGCGCGTGTGCACGCACTTACATACACACGCGTGCATGCACACACACACACACATGCACACACGTACGCACGCACACACGCACAGATACACACGCACACGCGTCCACACACACACACAAGCATGCGCATACTCTCTCTCTCTCTCACACACACATACATACACATGCGTGCGCACAGTCTCTCTCTCTCTCACACACACACGTGTGTACACACACACGCCCGTGCATGCACACACACACACACACATACGAACACACGCACACACGCACGCACGCTCTCACACACACACACTGAGCAGTGTTTCTTGGACTGTTGATACACGGGGTGGAAATGGGCGGTGGTGGTGGTGGATCCATGATAGGTACGAAATGAGGTTATGGTGTTGTAGAAGAACCTTCTCCTTGTTATTTTCGTTGTCGAGCAAGTTGCCTCCTCCGTCTTGTTCTGCTATTCAGTCTCCTTGCGATTCTCTCGATCTCGGGATCAAAAAGAAGTTGGTCCTCAAGAATCTGCCCTCGCATAAAACGAAAGCTGCACACTAAACCAAACAAATTAACAAGCAGAAGTCAAAAAACTCAAGAGTTAACAATTCAACAACTATTGCGATGCTCGCAATATCAATTCAAATTCCCCAGCAACGGCGCCATTTTGTTAGGACAGTGGTAAAGTGTCGGGTTTTTGTTATCGTCTCCAAAGGGAATTTGAGATATTGCCGCCGTTCGACGGTTGTCAAGTTCTTAACTTTGTTGTAACAAAAGGGGTTTGGTTTTTAGTCACGGTATCTTGCATAAAAGGTAATGAAATGCGGTAGAAGATTGATTTTATGATTTAATAAAGATTGTCAAAGTTAGGGTTCGGTAATCACTTTGCTTGTATATGTCCAATCAACAATACACATAAATTCCCTTAGATGATAAACACATTCACAATATCCTCCCAATGTGATTATTTCTAACTCACATTATGGTTTTTCCCATTTTGATCCATTGTTGATTTCTCACACAATCTATCAAAATGACAACATTTAGGTTTAACATTTTTCATGAACAACCACATTCAAAACTATTTCTAGCTTAAGAAAATAGAAGGATGAAAACCTAGGTCAAGAGTTGAAAAATATCTTTCGAACGTAAACCCACACAAAGAGTTATAAATAAAGCAAGTTTTTCACCATACATTCATCATCCAAGAGTTTACAAATGAAGATCGTCTATATGCTTACAAAGCTTAATGATCACCTACATCTAACCTTGACAAAATGAAGAACTTAGCTACTCATTTTCATGGTAGCTTGCAAAAGAAGATTCAGAAGAAGGTTGATGAACATCCGAGTCGAAGAATCCAACTTGGATGAGTATCCACCTTCTTTTTGTAGAATAATGTTTAGAAATGAAGAAAATAAGAGATAAAGGGTTTATAGGTCACAAAATCTCTTTTCAGCAAAACTAGTGAAAAATATAATATTAATGACAAAAAGTACATATGGCTACTTATAGAAAAAGTTGTTGTCCTGTCACGCTCGCGACCTCGTTCGCCTAGCGAGCTAACAACAAACGTTCGCTACAGCCTCGCCTAGCGAACATGCTAGCGAGGGCTGAGGAAAAGATTCTAGAATGCTTCGCTTCTTGCTCGCTAGGTGCTCGCCTAGCGAGTTCTTCGCCACCTGCCTCGCTGTCAGCGAATGATGTCATTTTGATTCTGCCCAAGTCTGGGAGTGTTTGCTAGCAACTCGCTATGGGCTCGCCTAGCGAATAACTCGCTGCAACACTCACCAGATGTTCACCCAGCGAACATGCTTTTGCTCTTGTTATTTCTTGATTCCTTTGTCAACTTTCTTGTGTTTTCAAATTCTACTCTTTCATGCTCAAATACTGCAAAATAACACACAAATTAAAAGGACCAAGAGCGTTTCACATCATATCATATATCACCAAAAGCAAGGCGGTTTTGAACCGAAATTAGACAAAAAGGAGCGAAAGATGTAACACCCTTCTAACCCCACATGAAAACACATAAATAATTAGAGTAAATTAACATGCTTTCACAAAAGGGCGTCACACATAATTTCAAAACATCAAAACCACCTGTCATGCTTTAAACACTCAAATAAAATAATCATGCTTTTCAAAGTTCACTTTGCATGTAGCAGCGGATTCAATTTATATTCATAATTCTTTTTACATAGCATTCATGTTCATCTCATAATTCAACAATACTTGGGCACTAAGGCCAACATCACAATATTTCGATACATTTAAAACACAACTTAAAATACATAAAATATCTCTAAAGCAAAACCCAAACGATCCCAGTGTTACATAACCAGAGCATGACTCGACCCAACATAATTAAAATACTAAACGACTGCACCAGCAGAGACCTCGCAACTACTAGCAGTACAACTCTAAGATACCTGCACGATGTCATAAAGGACATCATTCCAGCAGAAGGGTGAGAAATATTACCATAATAATCAAAGCACATAATCATATATAAATACGCAAGTACAGAATACATACATTTCACATTTTCTCACCACAATGCATATTAACATAATAACCATGCACATAATATATATCCATAGCATCAAATACACATATTATACTCCTCACCAGAATACCTCACATACCCACTAACATACATCACAAAACATATATGTATAAAACCAAGCATTTCATCATGCATACATTCGCAATTACAATTAATCCTCACAAACATACATGTTATGTTTCATTCATCACGAATCATATAACATACGTCATCATGTTTAATCATCAATTCATTATTCAATATCTTTCTCAATTACTCAATTGCAACCCACAATTCAACAATTCATATTCACATGCATATTTCATATAACACTCATAACCATGCCATGTGACTCACTTAAAACTCACCCAATATCACCAATCCCCTTTTTAGGATTATGGGTACGTCACTTATACCCTACCAGGAATAACACCTCAGTTATTCTACCCCGGTAATTACTCCACTAGGAACGACACATTGCCATTCTACCCCAGTGAGTACAAATCTTTCACATAAACATTATTATCTATATTACTCTCATATTTACCAATCATTACATATATACATGTACTATTATATTCTCAGGCATTATTCACAATTCATCACATATATTACACTGCATGTATATATACACAACTAAGCATACTCACCAATCATGCTTCTACAATTCACATCATTTTCACACAAACATTTATAATTATATTTATTCATACATCTCAATCATTCCATACATCACAATGTATCCATATAAGTATCTATATATAAATAGAACATCAAGCATATAAAATATGCATTCACCAATGCTTACATCAATCCATGTAAACCCACATATATATACATATCTTCAAGC
The DNA here is from genome assembly GCA_963859935.3 of Lathyrus sativus. Lineage (NCBI taxonomy): Eukaryota > Viridiplantae > Streptophyta > Magnoliopsida > Fabales > Fabaceae > Lathyrus > Lathyrus sativus. Next base: position 595,245,163 of record OZ012737.1, on the reverse strand, counting down.
ATACTCACTCATGCCATTATCGCAATTCACGTTAGTTCACATAAACATACACAATATGTTTATATCATCACCATTTTACATAAACATTCACATACATGTTTATTTCACCAATGCATCATATAAAGATGAATTATGCAACTCATAGAGACCGACTCACGACTCTATGCAGATGCAAATGCGGTACCGACTCAATTCAGCAGGTTCAATTGAAGAACCAAATAGAACCATCGCTCGTTACCGAAGTAACTCCCCGTCGGGCCTACGATGTTCACCCATTGCTCACACCCCACATAGGCACACAATGTTTATGGATTGCTCACACCCCACATGGGCACACAATCCGATTGCTCACACCCCACAAGGGCACACAATTTTTCTGCAGATTCTACGCGGAATCAAATATAGACTATCGCTCACACCCCACATGGGCACACGATTTCTTTGCAGATCCTACACGGGATCGAATATAACCATCGCTCACACCCCACATGGGCACACGAGGTTCTGCAGATCCTACACGGGATCAAATAACACAAATGCATATCATGATGCTTCACATGCAAACATGACTCAATCAACTATAAACCATCACTCACACCCCACATGGGCACACGAGGTTTCTGCAGATCCTACGCGGGATCAATCAATACAAAATGCATACATGTTTACAAACATACTCATGCATCTATCACATTTCACTGCATACATTTATTATGCATTCACAACATATATATCATAATGCAAATATATATATTCATCATTTATTTCACACCATTTCATACATGGTTCTCATACAAAATGACTCAATCAGTTATAGACCATCGCTCACACCCCACATGGGCACACGATGTCTCTGCAGATCCTATACGGGATCAATCAACACAAACTGCATACATATTCGGAAATATATTATCATGCATTCTTCACACATCAACACGTACAATCATCATGCACTTACAATGTGTATTATATTCATCATTCATTACAATTGCCATGCATTTTTATTCAATTCTAAACAATGCATAATTTGCCCAAAGGCCACGATTCAAAATCATATTCATACACTAGGATTCACGCCTTACAGCTACCCATAACACAACAATTAATAACACACAAATTATCCTTACGAGACGAGACCGATCGCAACCAGACGCTCTAGCTACTATAAGCTCTTCTCACTCAAAATCATTAATCCCGACTAATTGTTAAAATCGGCTAAAAGTTGGCTAAAATTAATATTTCTTTTCACCAAGTTGTAGAACATATTATTAGCTTCATTTTGATATAAAGAACGTCAAAATCCGATAAACGGTGAAAAAGTTATGAATTTTCGAAGTTTTGAAAAATAATATTTTCTCACACTTACAGTGTTAATCGGTTAACGTATATGGTTAACCGGTTAACACCTCCAAAAACTCAGTTTTTAGACCAAAAACTCAGTTTTTAGGCCCCCAACACTGTGTTAATCGGTTAACGTATATGGTTAACCGATTAACACCTGAAAAACTCAAAAAAACAGCTACGGATTCGGGCTTAAAAGCCCCAAAAAGTCGCCCGATTAAATAGTTTTCACCCGATTAAATACCTATCTATTCTTACTAATCATATACGAATATTTTAGGGTCATAAAACTCAACTTTCACGACATTCGATTTCCACTCAAAATCTTAACCTCAATCTAACCGAAAATGGTGAAACTCACAATATCACCCGATTTTCGCCAAACTAGTTCCAATAATCTTAGTCTAACATATCCCGACTAAGTACGAAAGTTATTCTCGATTCTAACCGTCCGAACATCAGCTTCTATCAATTTCTATCATTTCGACCTAAATGGAAACAAGGTTGGAAAACAACCAAACTCATCCACACACATACACAATCATACACAATGATTAAGATAGTAAGATTTCACAGCCTTACGTTAGATTAATCGAAGCCAGAGGATGTTCTTGATGATTCTCCAAGTTTTCCTCTTTTTCTCCTCTTTTCTCTTCTTCCTCTTTCTTTCTCTTTCTTTCTTTTTTTCCTTTTTCCTTCCACTTTCTCATATATATATATATCTTTCCCTTTATTTCTTTCCATTGAATTTCCTCTCTCAAAACATCTATCAATCCATTTAAATAATCATCTAATTATTCAAATAATTAGAATAATCCAAATAAATCAATTATTTAACACAAATAATTAATCATTGAAAATTAGGTTGTTACAAAAGATGCCCACATTTGATAGCTCAAATAAGCACAATTGGGCATCTAACAACTCTCCACAACTAGAATATTGCTTGCCCTCAAGCAAAGTATGCCTCTCGAAGAACAAGAGGATTTGCTTAAAGAAAACGGTTTATCCGAAATTGGATCAAATGGCTCAAACACAAGCAACTCAACTAGATACAAGTCTCCAATGGTTAGTATAACACAATACACAAAAACTAAAATCTTATAGCAATGCAAAACATGTATCAATCAACAACAATGATATCCTGAATGAATCACCCTATCACTCCTCTTCGAATAAGGATTGAAGAGATCATGCGTTTTCAACCGCGGGTTCAATCTCACTTTCCAACAAACAATGCCAAACTCAATTCAATTCATACAATGTCTAACAATTATAAATGAAAATGCGGAAGCACGAAGATCACTAACGTCTTTTCTGGTTGTAGCTTGGTCAGGTTAACAAACAAGGGACATATCTAAAGCCATTGAAAACGAAGTTGCCGATGCAAAAGAGACATTCATTGTACAATTATTCACACATCTCAACTTCATTTAACTTATTTCTCATTTGAAACCTTCACAACTCTTATTTAACAACTCAAATTTTTTTCAATATTTTTCTTCCAAGCAAGCATTTATATTCATTCTTTTCTTTTGATCATTTTTTTTACATCGTAATCACAAAACAAGTGTTTCTCTTTTTTCTAATTTCTTTTCAATACTTGCTTGGTTTTTCAAGAGTTGTGGCAAACTACCAACTTACAATTTCGTTCTCCCCAACTTATCTTCTACTTCCTTCATAAGTGAATGCTCTTCACTTTTGACGGCAAAAGAACAATATTCAATTACAACAAGAATAAAGTTCTTCATGCATTCTAAAGTTCTAACCGAAGGTAACCATGTACCTTAGTCGTGTTCGCTTGTTTATTTTTATCATTACCATCCAAGCTCGGATGCACCTTCATTGGATACTTCTTTCAGAGAGCAACCAATCTAGAAGGTTTTGACACCCAACAACCACAAAAATTATTAACAGAATAATTTAAAACAAAACATTAACCATTAAAATAAAAATAGTGTGCGTGGGGGACTAAACACCCCAAAAAGTACAACCCAAAATACTGAAATCAAAACAGAATATCCTAAAATAACACAAAATACTAAAAACCGAAAAAGATAACAACTTAGTCCTCTTCGGACTCAAACTCCTCCTCCTGAGAACCATCATCATCAAAATCCTCCTCTCCCTCAACATCATCAGAACCATCATCATCATCAGCATCATCATCATCAGGACCACTAGCACTCGCCCCCTCTCCAAAAACAGGCCTGTCCACAGGCCAGTTTGCATGCTGCAAAAAGTGCTCACGCGTCATCATAGGATGCTCAACGGAGGGGTCTTGGATCTGAAGCTGCAATACCTGCATAGAATCGTGAATATCCATCATAGCTCGCTGCGATGCCTCCATCCAATCCCAGTTATAGTTACATACTGCTTGCTGAAAAGGGTCGAACCCTTGAGAAGAAGCGCCGGAACCATCAGTAGTCCTGGTACTAGCATCTGTACCACCCCTGTAGTTCTTAGACCGACACTACTTATCCACATATTTGCCATCAATAGGGGTCGGGATCTTCACCAAACTGCGGGATGGAAGCTTCATCCGCGACTGGGAGCATAAGGCCATAATGAGGCAGGGAAAAGTAAGGGGGCAGTTAACTCGCGACCCCGACTTTAGACCACTCTCAACAATGGACTTCAGCTCATTGGCAATAATCCTAGCCACATCAATCTGGATATTAGTGAGTATACAATGGACAAGGTGTGTCACTGGGATCGACATGGTCGATGTGTGGGATTTTGGCACAATGTTTGTCAGAACCAGAAGTAAAATCAACTGAGATATAGGAATCATGTCCTCCCTATGATATCTCATAGGATGTCCAAATTGGTTTAGCTCAACTGATTTACCCTCTAGCAACAAGGCAGCGGAAATGACATCTGTATCTCTCTGCAACCTCAGGTCTCTGGTATATCTGTCCAATTCATTTGCTCCCAGATGGAGTTGTTCGCCTAGCACTTGGTTAATGGAATCCCTGTCGAAAGTGACCTGACGTCCCATCACTCTTGTAGACCATGTGAAGGGTTTGTCGTTGTTGGGCAGCGTGTTCGCGTAGAACTCGCGCAGAATATCGATGTTGTAGTTTTCGAGAGGAGAAACCAGCCTGGCCCACCTTTTACTGTTGATCAGCCCAGCAAAAGTTCGGTACTCGCCTTGTGGGTCTATGATAAACCTATTTTCAGGGAGGATCTTCCTTTTTTGCAGCGCCACAAAGCGGACAGCTAGCTTTGCCCCTATGAACTTTTCTGTATCAAATTGGATCGGGACCGTACGGAGGTGTTGGCAACCTTTCTCTTTTTACTATGACTACCTGAGGTCATCTGCAAAAAAATATCACAGAAATCACCACCAAATAGCAGCACAAGATTATCAGTCATCATAAATAAAAACCAAGTTCTGCCATGCTCGCTGGCTTGCTCTCCTAGCGAGTCCATAACGAATGCTCGCTACTGACTTGCCTAGCGAACAAGCTAGCGAGCGCTGCGAAAGTTTTAAAAACAACCACTATTTTGGACCCCAAACATCCAGAATCCCAAATTTGTTGAATACAATTCCAGAACTACTTGATTAAACATGAAAGGCATTGCTCTTGGTACACATGCAAACCTAAAGTTTCTCAATTCTCTATCTTGCAAAATTTAACCTAAACCCTAATGTTTCTACAATTAAAACAATGAAGAACAAAAAGAGAGGAGAAAGATCAAACCTTACCGCAACAGAGAGAATGATATACGCAAGTTAGGGCTTGCAAGAGAATAGAGAGGAGAGTTCTTGGTGCTTGTGTTTTGCAGTTTGGAAGTGTGAGAGTGAGAGTGAGTGAGAAAGATTAAGTTACAAAAGAAAAACGGATTTTGGGCCTACAAGAGTGGCCCACTAACTACTTAAAATACCAGATACGCGTATGCTCGCTTAGCGAACAGATAGCGAAGGCTCGCTGCATGCTCGCCTAGCGAAGGTGCTAGCGAGCATGACAGAATTTGGAAAAATCAGAACAGCAGCCAAAGGTCAGTTTCAACATGCTTCCTCATGTAGACACCAACAAAACACAACCAATAAACAACAAACACTTACAACGTTGAGGTGCCTCTCAACAAGCGTTTGTTTAACATCGGATAAGCTCGACGGTCCAAGATGCTCACACCGGAACATCCAGAAGAAAGGCACGACTTTCTCGATCAACTAGGCCGCCAAGATATACCTTTAAACGTTGGCCATTTACCGTCCAACTGTCCTTCTTTTCTAAGTCTTCAATCACAACAGCCCCAAAAGTTTTGACCTCTTTCACATGAAATGGCCCGGACCATTTTGACTTCAATTTTCCAGGAAAAAGCCGCAACCTGGAATTAAACAATAATACCAACTGCCCGGGCACAAATTCTATTTTTCGGAGCATTTTGTCATGATATTCCTTTACTCTTTCTTTGTACAACCAACTTGAGTGATATGCGACATTTCACATCTCCTCCAACTCAAGCAGTTGCACCTTTCTTTTTTCACCGGCCAACTCATTATGAAAGTTCATAAATTTTAAAGCCCATAAGGCTTTGTGCTCCATTTTGACCGGAAAATGGCAAGTTTTACCAAAAACCAGTTGAAATAGAGTTAGCCCAATTGGAGCTTTATAAGCAGTGTGGTATGCCCATAAAGCTTCATCCAATTTTTGCGACCAATCTTTTCTAGAGTTAGACACGGTTTTTTCAAGTATTCTCTTAATCTCCCGATTAGAGACCTCAGCTTGACCATTGGCCTGTGGGTGATACGGAGTTGCCACTCTATGTGTTACACCGTAATGTTGCAAAACTTTTTCCAACGGTGCATTACAAAAGTGTGACCCTCTGTCACTAATCAACACACGGGGGTTCTGAAACGGTGTTGCAGTGAGAATCGTAATACCAAGCTATTGAATTAACTTGAATCTTAATTCTTAAAATTCACAACCAGACTTTAATTTATTCAAAGGAAAGGTCTAAAGAGAGAAAGAACCTTTTGCGCGATGTAACAACAATGCTAAGAGATTCGGGGATCGGGGGTTGGTTATGCATAGGGTAGGTATTTCACATCCTAAACATCTGTAGTACTCTACAGGAACCTTTTGTTTGTTTGCATGCTAAGTTTGCTAAGTATTTTCTAAGGTTAGAATTGGGTAAAAGATGAAGGTTAAAACCTGAAGATAGTTTCTAAGTTTGCTCGCAAAGACATCGCGTCCTCTGCCTACGTATCCTAACTAGGATAGAATCAGAGCAATCGTAGTTCACCTCACTAGGGATGAAGAACACTTGATTATGATCAAGGTTCATTCAAAATAATGAAATGATTCAGCACCACACACAAGTCTAAAACATACTAACTACATGTCCTAGGCCCCTAGATCAAATTAAAACAACTCCAAGCAAAGTTTGGCATGCTGTAGCTAACACACAGTTAAAAAATGCAAACTGTTTTGAAAATGAGTTGATGATGCAAGCTATATATTTCAAAGTGAGTAGCTTTATGTCATGCAATTAATACACACATATTACAATCATGACAACAGGTGCTTCCATGCTCAACATTCAGACATTCATCTTTCAAAACCAAAATTAGCATGCTAGCAGCTCATGAAATACAAAGCAAACAGGCTATGCAACAAGTGAGATAATGGTAGGAGCAAAGTGATTCTAGGTTATGCAAAAACATCATACACAATTCCTAAATGTGCTAACTAAAGACTCTAGACATACAGCTCAAACTAAAACATTTCAACACAATAATTGGTAAGCTCATGGGAACAGGCAGGGCTGTTGTAACGAAGAAATAGCTGTTGATGCAGCAGTGGGGGGTCATGACATACTTGGCAGGCTTAAACCATCACTCACAAATCCAAAACATATTAACCAATGGTTCTAGGATGAAAGATACTCTAGGAACATCTTAAAACAGAAAATGGTATGGTCATGGCAAGTGTATGAACAAAATGCAATAACCTCAAAAAAACTCAGGTCATGGTTAACACATACATGAAACATACTTGGAAGGTATATTCACAATCCATCATGGTCATATCAGTTGCAAACAGTTTCAATGTAATAAACACATAGTTTACAAACTCCACAAATTCTACCTACAAACAGTTCATGATGATAGCCAATGAAGTGTTCACAAAGACAGCATGGATATTACTTGCTCAAGCCAACAGATACAAGTTAAACAAGTTTGATGCAAAACAGGCAGGCACATAACTTCTTGGCACAACATTCATGAAAATGGTATGGCAGCTAAAACAAACATCACAACTGTGAAACAAAACCCCCTCTAGATTCATACATGACCTATGGGCAGAGATACATCAAAAAATAACTAACAAGCTATTCAGATATAATAAACAATAAAAGCTGGTAGATTTGTAACAACACATCACCAATCCATATTAAAACTCTTAAAGCTACTCTTGTGGACAGTTTTCTCAAAACAGTAGGACCAATATGCAAGGCTCAAGTTTGACAGAATATTATCAATACATCATTTTATAAAACAACATGCCTTAACAAAAGCTAAGATAATGCAGTAAACACAAAGTCTTGACAAAGAGCAATTTTGGGACAGCATAGACATTGTTTTCAAAACAAAACTTCAAAATTACAAAACATGACATGTGATGTATAATGAGGAGGCTTAGAAGTACATACCTCTTGTAGACCTTCTTGAGTAAGCTTAATAGCAAAGAAACCCAGAGATCCTCTATTGGCACCAGTTTTGTAGCTTTCTTCCTCTTGAAGCAATAGGTAACTTTTAGGACAGTTTGAGCAAACCAACTCCCAGCTGGTTTTTGAGCTTTTGGACAGCTGAAACAAGATAGATATGAGGTGTTGGGGGTGTTGAAGTGGTAGGAAAGGCCTTAAGTAGAGACTTGGCTCCCAAAGTGCATAAAAGTCAAGATATGGAGGTATGAAGGTTGACTTATAGATTAATGAGTTTTTTTGATGAAAGTAATGATGGGAACAGTTTCAAATGGCCATTTTAAGGGTGTGTATATGGTCTTTGAAGTGTTTTTGTGTTTGGAGCAAGGAATGGCATGAAAAGTGCAAAATAGTGGATTTTGGTGATTTTGAGAAAATGCACTTTCAAGCAAGGAAGGAGATGAGAGAGCTATGAGCTTCTGTGTATTCTTGATAGCTTTGGTGTGATTTGAAGAGTGGGAAGAACCCTCCTTTTATAGGCTAAGCAAGCTGGGGCAGATTTGTCATTCTTGAATTTGCAAGCTTGCATTGGTGGGAAACCTCAAAACCTCAAAAGTGTGTCTGCTGGTTTAAGGTTAATTCCATCAGTTAATATCCCTCCTAACAGCTGTGCTCAAGCTGGCTGTGGCTAGAATAGCTCTACTGCAGCAAACCCAATGCTTCTTACACCATTTGCTTTTGCTTTTCAATATGGTAATCAAAGAGATTATGGTGAGATTCTTGGTTTTCTCTTGGTTTCCACCCACATCAGGTCCCAACCTGATTCTAATACCACACCAGATATGTTTCTATGGTTAGAAATGGATCATATGGTTGAAAATCAATTTATGTTGAATTTTGAGAAGTTAACAAACCAATGCTCAGGCCCAACTTGCACACCTCATAACTCTCAGCTCACAAGGGGTATGAATGAGTTCTATAACTTTATGGAAAGCCCTCATGGAGCTCTACAACTTTTATGTTTTTGAGATTTTCAAATTCTGAGTGAAACTAGGTTAAAAAACCCCTCCAAGTTGGCTGAAAACATGACTTTCAAGGCCAGAAAACTTAGAAAACTTCCAAGTGTTTTGCCCTCTTGAAATGATTTTGGCTATAACTCCAATTCTATGCATTTTCTGCTCATGGACCACTTTAGGACTTTTGTAGGACTTGTCAAGAGATTTCCAATGAGCTTTGAACCAACTCAATTGGATGTGTGGTTAGGGAGTTATGGTCTTGCCCCTTTCAAAACCCTAATTCCCTACTTTTGCGATTACTCCTTAACCCTTGATCCAATGGTCATGAAATTTTTGGGCAGGTGTAATATGAAATGAGGAACGTTTTTTATTCACATCTTGAGGTCAGATTCCTTATGAGTGAAGAGTTGACTTTTCGGTCAACCGAATGATCAATCGATGACTACCGAGTCGACTGTTGATGTTCCGAATATTTTGAGGCCTTGAAACTTCTTGAGTAGACTTTAATAAGCCATAGGAACTTCATGGACCATGATCCCACCATTGGAACACCTTTTAAATCAAAAGTTAAACTACAGTTGACTTTTCCTAATCGAAAACCCTAATTGGGTATCCTGAACTGCACTGTTCTCAATTCTTGGGTGACAACCTCAAATTGGATTCATACTTGATCTAATGGAATACATTTGATGATGTGGAGACTCAATTCAAGGAGAACCAATCCAAAACGTTGACTGATTAACCCTCGAAGCCTCGATTTCGGCTGTACAAAACCCTGATTCCTGTATCTTGACAAAGACAAACTTGAAATAGGTTATGGTTAGATAATCAAATGAATATGATCCTAAAATGATGATGAGGATCTAAGGGGTCAAAATTTGGGGTGCAACAAACGGGAAAAGATGTTTTTCTTTAAAAAATTTATGACCGTTTTAGAATCCGCCCGAGGTGAGGCAATTGCCTCAACCCACTTCGACACGTAGTCAACTGCAACCAGCAAGTATTTATTTCCAAAAGAGGGTGGGAAAGGTCCGACAAAATCGATACCCCAGCAATCAAATAATTCAACCTCTTGGATGTTTTGGAGAGGCATTTCATCTCTCTTACCTATCCCACCATTTCGTTGGCAACTGTCACAACTTTGCGCATGGGCATTTGCGTCTTTAAAAATAGAAGGCCAATAAAATCCTGATTGAAGGACTTTATTGGCCGTTCTTGCCCCATTGAAATGTCCGCCGTAAGGCGAGTTGTGACAATGCCATAGAATACTTTGCGCTTCATCGCCGGTAACACACCTTCTCAAAATGTTATCACCGCCCAACTTAAACAAGTATGGGTCATCCACATCCCGGATTTCCTTTTCAAAAGATGTAACCTCCACATTCACAAGGCGAGATAAATGATCCGCCACCAAATTTTCCGATCCTTTCTTGTCCTTAATTTCAATTTCAAATTCTTGTAACAAGAGGATCCAACGGATGGGCCTTTGCTTCGAATCCGGTTTGGTGAGCAGATATTTAATCGCCGCATGGTCGGTATACACAATCACTTTAGAACCAATAAGATAAGACCGAAATTTTTCTAGCGCATACACTATCGCAAGTAGTTCTTTTTCGATGGTAGCATAATTAATTTGCGCCTCATTTAGAACTTTACTTGCATAGTGTATAGCATGAAATTTTTTTCTTTCCTTTGTTCCAATACCGCTCCAATAGCATAGTCGCTCGCATCACACATTACTTCAAAATTCAAATTCCAATTCGGAGCGACTATAATTGGAGCGGTAACAAGTTTTTCCTTCAAAATTTTAAAAGCATGTAAACAATCTTCAGTTAAGAGAAATACCTGGTCCTTGGCGAGCAAATTACTCAAAGGCCTAGCTACCTTTGAGAAGTCTTTGATAAATTGCCGGTAAAAACCAGCATGCCCAAGGAAGATTTGTATTCCCTTCATATTAATCGGAGAAGGCAACTTTGCAATCACGTCAACTTTTGCTCGATCCACTTCAAGCCCTTTTGAAGAAACTTTGTGTCCGAGCACTATCCCCTCAGTTACCATGAAGTGGCATTTCTCCCAATTAAGCACGAGATTTGTTTTCACACACCTTTCAAGCACCGTTTCCAGATTATCCAAGCATAAACCAAAAGAATTTCCAAACACGGAGAAGTCGTCCATGAACACTTCCACCGTTTTCTCGATCATGTCGGCAAAAATGGATTTCACACATCTTTGGAAAGTCGCCGGTGCGTTGCATAACCCAAAGAGCATTTTTATGTATGCGAAAATTCCAAACGGACATGTAAAAGCCGTCTTCTCGTGATCGGCCGGGTCAACCACAATTTGGTTGTACCCGGAATAGCCATCAAGGAAACAATAGTATTGTTGGCCTGAAAGTCTTTTCAACATTTGGTCCATGAACGGAAGTGGAAAATGGTCTTTTCGAGTTGCGATATTCAACCGCCTATAATCAATACACATTCTCCACCCCGTTGCCACCTTCGTCGGGATCAATTCATCTTTTTTCATTTTGAATGATGGTCATTCCACCCTTTTTCGGAACGACATGCACTAAACTCACCCACGGGCTATCCGAAATAGGGTAGATCATTCCCGCATCCAAAAGCTTAACAACTTCTTTCCTAACAACCTCCTTTATAGTAGGATTCAAGCGGCATTGAGGTTGAGCTACCAGCTTAAAATCCTCTTCTATTAAAATCTTGTGCATGCAATAAGAAGGACTAATTCCTTTGAGATCGGAAAGAGTCCATCCCATTGCTTCTTTATTCTTTTTCAACACATCAATTAAACGGGATTCTTCATTTTTAGACAAAAGGTTGCTTATGATAACCGGCTTCTCTTCGGTTTCATCAAGGAATGCATACTTCAAATTAGAAGGTAGCATTTTCAATTCAATGGGTGGTTTTTCTTCATGGACCTCCTTTTTCAACACTTCCTCTTCGACTTCCCATGGTTGCAACTCTTTAAGATTATCAAGTTCCCTTAAACATTCCTCAAGAGCTTGCTCTTCTTCACTTGTAAAAACTTCAAAAAAGTCATCAAGAGCTAATTCCACAGGAGATGTCACATGAACATGCTTAGATACTTCCAACATTGCTTCTTCAACCACATCAATTCGAAAACTATCACGATTATCTTTTGAATGCTTCATAACATCAAAAAGATCATAAGTGACTTCTTCATTTTGGACTCGCACTTTCATCAAACCATCATCAACATCAATCATCATTTGAGCGGTTTTCATGAAAGGTCGGCCTAGGATTAGCGGAGCATCATCATCCTCTTCCATGTCAATCACAATGAAATCAACCGGAAAGAAGAATTTGTCAACTTTAACCAATACGTCTTGAGCTAACCCATGAGGATGGGTAGTCGACTTATCGGCCAATTGCAACGTCATCCGTATGGCTTTCATTTCAATGTTGCCAAGCCTTTTCACAATAGACAAAGGTATTAAATTAATGCTTGACCCCAAATCAATTAGCCATTTCCCGACATATTCATCACCGATAGTAACCGGCAAAGTAACTCTTCCCGGATCAACCTCTTTTCTCGAAAGAGTCCGTTGGATGATGGCACTACAACTAGCATCAAGAACAATTGTTTCCGGTTCCGTATACCTCCGCTTTTTAGTTAGTATGTCTTTCATGAACTTGGCATACTTTGGCATTTGTTCCAAAGCTTCGACAAATGAAATATTTATTTGAAGTTGTTTAAAAATATCCATGAACCGGGCGTAATGCCGTTCATTTTCTCTCCTAGATGGAGCATGTGGATATGGTAGGTTTTTGACCGGAGTAGTGCTCACTACCTCCTTTCCTCTACACGCTCTACAATTCCGCTCTTTTTTCTTCTTCACTTCCTCCACCTTCACTTTTTCACTTTTATCATTTTCTACTTCTACACTTTCTTTATTTTCAACTTCAACCTTTTTTTCATTCTTTTCAACTTCTTCCTCACTTTCCTCCTCAACTTCACCATCAATTCTATCATCAATTTTTTTCTCGTCATCTTTTCTCTCATCCTCTCTTTTTTCACTCTCATCTCTTTTTTTACTCTCACTAACCAACTCCCTTCCACTTCTCGTCGTGATTGCTTTACAATGCTCCTTTGGATTTGTTTGCGTGTTCGCCGAAAAAGAAGGTCCGGATTGTTGTTCCGCTAGTTGCTTAGCAAGTTGTCCAACTTGAGTTTCAAGATTTTTGATTGCCGCATCGTTGCTCTTTTGATTAGCCATTGACAATTGCATGAATTGCGTCAATGTATCTTCCAACTTTGAAGTTACGACCGGCGGTTGTTGAGGTTGATAAGGATTTTGATGGCTAGAATTACCACCCCCATAACCTTGATTATGGTGATAGTTACTCCTTGTTTGGTACCCTTGATTTGGTTGATAGTGTTGTTGTGGTTGATTTTGAGAATGTTGTTGATACGATGGTTGTTGTTGTTGCCTCGGTTGGTAGTCTCGTTGATTCGCCATATAGTTTACCTCTTCGAACCCGGGAGGTGGACAAAATTCGGTATCATGTTCACCTTTGCAAAGCTCACAACAAGCTATTTGTTTAGCTTTTGAGGGCTCTTTCATCTCTTTGATTTGTTGAGTTAAGAGTTCCACTTGTTGTGAAATGAGTTTATTTTGTGCAAGGATAGCATCATTTGTCCCAAGTTCAAGCACTCCCGGTTTCTTCAAAGTGTTTCCTCTACTTTTCCTTTGAAGGTCATTTAGAGCCATACGGTTGATGATATCCGTAGCTTCATCAGCGCTTTTAGACAACAAAGAACCACCCGCAGTGGCATCCAACAAAGTCTTACAATTTGGTTGAAGGTCGTTTTTGAAAATATAAATTTGCGTCAATTCATCAAAGCCATGACCTTTTCACTTTCGAAGCATGGATTTAAATCTTTCCCATGCCTCGTTCAATGATTCGTTGGCTCCTTGGGAAAACACTGAAATTGCTGTTTTGGATTCCATGAACCAGTTGTGAGAGAAAAATCTTTCAATGAATTTCTCTTCCAACATGTTCCAATCCGTCATGACCGCCGGTGTTTGATCCAAGTACCAATCTTTGGCTTTGCCGAGCAAAGCATGTGGAAAAAGTCTTTTGAACAACGGTAGCTCTTGAGCTTGATCAACTCCCGCCGCTAATGCTATCTCGTAAAATTTGGTGAGAAAAGCAAAGGGGTCTTCATGGTCCATTCCAGTGAATGGACTTCTGTATAACAAGTTGAGAGTTCCCGTCTTCATCTCGACTTGCCTTCCCCTGTGGTTGGCAAACTGAGCATTGTTTCTTGGACTGTTGATACACGGGGTGGAAACAGGCGGTGGTGGTGGTGGATCCATGATAGGTATGAAATGAGGTGGTGGTGTTGTAGAAGAACCTTCTCCTTGTTCTTGTCGTTGTCGAGCAAGTTGCCTCCTCCATCTTGTTCTGCTATTCAGTCTCCTTGTGGTTCTCTCGATCTCGGGATCAAAAATAAGTTGGTCCTCAGGAATCTTCCCTCGCATAAAACAAAAGCTGCACACTAAACCAAACAAATTAACAAGCACAAGTCAAAAAATTCAAGAGTTAACAATTCAACAACTATTGCGATGATCGCAATATCAATTTAAATTCCCCGGCAACGGCGCCATTTTGTTAGGACAATGGTAAAGTGTCGGGTTTTTGTTATCGTCTCCACAGGGAATTTGAGATATTGTCGCCGTTCGACGGTTTTCAAGTTTTTAACTTTGTTGTAACAAAAAGGGTTTGGTTTTTAGTCACGGTATCTTGCATAAAAGGTAATGAATTGCGGTAGAAGATTGATTTTACGATTTAATAAAGATTGTCAAAGTTAGGGTCGGTAATCACTTTGCTTGTATATGTCCGATCAACAATACGCATAAACTACCTTAGATGATAAACACATTCACAATATCCTCCCAATGTGATTATTTCTAACTCACTTTGTGGTTTTTCTCATTTTGATCCATTGTTGATTTCTCACACAATCTATCAAAATGACAACATTTAGGTTTCCTTTTTCATGAACAACCACATTCAAAACTATTTCTAGCTTAAGATTATAAACCCACACAAAGAGTTATAAATAAAGCAAGGTTTTCACCATACATTCATCACCCAAGAGTTTACAAATGAAGATCATCCATATACTTACAAAGCTTAATGATCACCTACATCTAACCTTGACAAAATGAAGAACTTAGCTACTCATTTTCATGGTAGCTTGCAAAAAAAGATTCGGAAGAAGGTTGATTAACATCCGAGTCGAAGAATCCAACACTGATGAGAATCCACCTTCTTTTTGTAGAATAATGTTTAGAAATGAAGAAAATAAGAGATAAGGGGTTTCTAGGTCACAAAATCTCTTTTCAGCAAAACTAGTGAAAAATATAATATTAATGACAAAAAGTACATAGGGCTACTTATAGAAAAAGTTGTTGTCATGTCAAGCTCGCGACCTCGTTCGCCTAGAGAGCTAACAGCGAACGTTCGCTACAGCCTCGCCTAGCGAACATGCTAGCGAGGGATGAGGAAAAGATTCTGGAATGCTTCATTACTTGCTCGCTAGGTGCTCGCCTAGCGAGTTCTTCGCCACCTACCTCGCTGTCAGCGAATGATGCCATTTTGATTCTGCCCAAGTCTGGAAGTGTTCACTAGAAGCTCGCTATGGGCTCTCCTAGCCAACAACTCAATGCAACACTCGCAAGATGTTCGCCTAGCGAACATGCTTTTGCTCTTGTTCTTTCTTGATTCCTTTGTCAACTTTCTTGTGTCTTCAAATTCTACTCTTTCATGCTCAAATACTGCACAATAACACAAATTAAAAGGACCAAGAGCTTTTCACATCATATTGCATATCAACAAAAGTAAGGCGGTTTTGAACCGAAATTAGACAAAAAGGAGCGAAAGATGCACACAAACACACACGCACACCCGCACGCACGCGCACACAGACGCACAAACACACAAACACACGCACACACGTGCACACACACACACAGACGTACGCACACACATGCGCACACACGCACACGCACACGCGCACATTCACACACATAAACACGCACACGCACATCCACACATCCACACACGCACGCACACACACACACACACAAATACGCACATACACACAAGCCCACACACACACGCACACACGCACACACGCACACGGATACACACACGCGCATGCAAACCCACACGCGCGTGCAAACACCCACACACACACGCACACACACACACGCACACACATACGCACGTGTGCGCACACACTTTTTCTCTCTCTCACATACACACAAGTGCGCACACTCGCACACATACACACACACGTGCACACACGCACACACACGCATACACACACACATACGCACACACACACGCGTGCTCACACTCTCTCACATACACTCACACACACGCGTGTGCACGCACACACACACACATGTGCGCACACATACATACGAACACGCGCGCGCGTGCGCACTCACACACACACGCATGCACACACACACACGCATGCACGCACCCACGCACGCACGCACTCACTCACTCACACACACACACACATAAATACACACACACACATATGCACACGCACAAACAAACACACGTGGACACACACACACACATACACATGCACACACACAAGCACACGCGCGGGCGTGCGCATAATCTCTCTTTCTCTCTCTCTCTCTCTCTCTCACACACACACACACACACACACACACACGTGCGCGCATACTCACACACGCATGCACACACACACACGCACACACACTCTCACACATACACACACATGCACACACACTCACACTCGTGTGCGCGCACACACACACATAGTCACACACACACATGCACACACACGCGCATGCACACACCCATGCGCATGCCCATACACACACGAACACACACATACACACGCACGCACACACACACGTGTGCACACACACACACACTCTCTCTCTCTCACACACACACACGTACGCACACTGTTAGAACAGTGATAGAGTATCGGGGTTTGTTATCGTCTCCACAGGGAATCTGAGATATTGCTGCCGTTTAACAGTTGTCAAATTTTTAACTTATAGTAACAAGGGGATTTCGTTTTTCGTTACAGTAGCTTGCATAGAAAAAGTAATAAATACGGTAAAAGTTTAGGTTTTACGATTTGAGAAAGATTGTCAAAGTTAGGGTTCGACGATCACTTTGCATGTATATGTTCGATCAACAAAACTAGTAAACTCCGTTGGATGATAATCACATTCACAACATCCTCTCAATGTGTTTATTTCTAACACACATTGTGATTTTTCCCATTTTGATCCATTGTTGATTTCTCACACAATCTATCAAAATGACAACTTTTAGAGTTTGATATTTTAGTGAACAATCTCATTCAAGACTATATCTAGCTCAAGAATATAGATGGATGAAAACCGAGGTAAAGAGTTGGAAAATATCTTTCAATTATAAACCAATACAAAGAGTTAACAATAAAACAAAGTTTTCACCATATATTCATCATCAAAGAGTTTAAAAATGAAGATCATCCCATTTACATACAAAGCTTGTGATCATCTACATCTAACCTTGACAAAATGAAGAACTTAGCTACTCATTTTCATGGTAGCTTGAACAAGAAGAAAATGGAGAAGATTAAAGAACATCCACATCGAAGGATCAAAGAAAGATGTGATTCCACTTCTCTTGATTACACCATGAGCAAAAGCAAGAAAAACTACTGTTTTTGGAGTTGTAGAACTAGGTTTCAATGTTACAAAAAAAATACTTTTTTAAAATCTCTCCAAAAGATATCTATTTATGATCTCTATAAAGCAATATATAAAGTACAAAAGAAGCTTCGTTTGCGCCCATTCGCCAGGCGAACAGACGCCTTCGCCAGGAGAACAAAAAGAAACAAGGCACTTCAAAGTGCCTCCAGCAAGCAAACCGCCCTCTGAGATATCGCACCTTCGCCAGGCGAAGCAATCATTTGCCAGGCGAACATTCGCTGGCTTCACTTGCCAGGCGAATTTCATGCAGGTTTGCTACTGGAATATCCAAGAGATTTTCGCCAGCTCCTTCCCCAGGCGAATGGTAGCAAAGCTTCGCTGGAACCATTGTCAGGCGAACTTCATGCTCTTTTGGTCTGGGAGTTTAATTTTAATTACTCGCTCTGCCTCGCCAGCACTCGCGAGGAAAACATTTGCTGGCACTTGCTGAGCTTCGCCAGACGAATGCTCTGATTTCCAGCTTCTTCTAGCAGTTATGTCTCATCTCTTCCAAGGTGCTCCTACTAGTGTCAATCCTGCACACTAACAACAACATTACAAGCACCATTCACTTGGACCAAAACAAAATGAAACTAAGCAAATCCAACTACTAATTCAAACACTACTAGATAAAAACAAGTAAAAATACTACTAATAAGAGATCAAATATATACTATAATTGGGATCTAACAACTCTCCCCAACTAACTTATTTTCATGTCCTCAAGCAAAGTATGCCTCTCAAAACAAAAAGGAGGATTTGCTCATGAACCAATTCAATCCAAGTGAAAATATCCGGCTCAAATACACAACAAGTGCAACAAGGAAAAAGGTTACAAAATCCCACAATAGACAATGTACAAGAACTTGATTCTAAAAACAAATTAAAACAATGCTTCAAGAAACAACTAAATCACATGACATGTCATTCTAACACTCCACTTCGAAAAAGGATTGAAGTAAAACGCGCATGCAAGCGCGAGACAAAAATTCACTCAAATGACAAACAATGCAATACTACACAATTCATATAATATCTAAATGATCACAACAAAATTATGGAAGCTAAAGATCACATAGGACTTAAAGGGTTGTAGCTTGGTCGGGTTACAACAAAGGATCATTTATAAGGCCATTGAAACGAAATCACCGATAATCAAGAACACTCACTATACAAGTATTTACAACATCACCACTTCATTCACCAAATTCTTTCAAATGCAAACCCTCACAAGCTCCCTTGCACAATTATTTTCTTTTTCTTTTATTCAAGCAAGCATACTTCTCTTTTTTTATTATATTATTTTTCTCTTTTTTTATTATTTATTATTAAGCTATTTTCTCTTTTCATTAAACCTTTGTTCACGCCTCTTATACACAAACTTACTTGAAATATTTTCACAATTTTTTTTCCGACTTTTTCTGTTCTCCCCAACTTAATTCCAACTCAACCCAAAGTGAATGTTCCAAGCTTTTACGGCAGGAAAAACAATTTAAGCATAACTCAAGGTTCAAGAAGAAAACAAACATTAGAAACTCACAAAATGAGCTTTAAACAAGAAGGCTCAAAAGGGGCTAACAAAAGTCACACTCCTCACGGGACGTGTATGGAAATGATTGTGCTCAATACAAACAAGTGCCTTGATCCTCTCTAAAACTTTCACAAAAATATAAAGAAGAAAAGATAGAACATGAATTATAAGTATACACAAAATTCGTCATCCATCCATAGCATATGTACAAGTAAAAGGAGGAATCTTACATTTGTGATATAGGACCTAAATGACATATCAATCCACAAAGTTGCACAAGAAGCAAAGTTACAAAAATTGTACACAGAATAACAAGTTCTAAAACATTCTAAATTCTAGAACAAGGTAACTAAGTACCTTGTCAACAAATTTGTGAGAACAATAATATCATCGCCATCCCACTTGAAAGAAATTCTTGCAAATCTACAAAAGAACACTTTAGCGTCGACAACAGGGTGTTAACATATTTACAACCACCCTTGAATAAAACTTAAAATAAAACTTACTAAAATGAAAACTTAAACAATAAATAAATAAATAGCTCAAAATACTAATAATAATGCTGAAAAACTAAAATGGTGTATAACACCAACAATGTCACAAGGTACCTTAAAAGGTACAAGTACAAATATGAAATACAATAACCAAAGTACATAACAAAACAAATAAATGGCAATACAAGAAAAACTTCACTTTGTAGCAACAAAGGAAACAACAAAACATCACAAGAAATCACTCCTCCTCCTCGGACATGTCGTAGCCATCCTCATCATCCTCATTGTCGCCGTCATCTACCTCTACATCATCACCAACAAGGTCATCGTCCTCTGCATCCTCCCCCCACCAAAACTAGGCCTATCCATAGGCCATCCAGCATGCACAAGGAACTGCTCCCTTGTCATCATCGTGTGGTTACCGGCGGGCTCACGTATGTACAACTGTAAAATCTGCATGGAGTCGTGCAGATCACATATGGCTCGCTGTTGAGCGGTCATCCAATCCCAATTATACATGCAAATCTCCTGCTGGAATGGGTAGTGAGTAGGAGGAACTGGACCCGAACCAGAAGGACCGTTCACACGTCCGCCGGCATCAGCACCGGTACCAGAGGTCTCACCTGCAAGAGGCTTAGCTCTACAGAACTTGTCAACATACCTATCATCGATCACCACAGGAATGGTAACATGTCGCCTCTGAGGAATATCTACACCACTGTAAGCATAGAGCGACATGATGAGGCACGGGAAAGCCAGCAGGGCATTCTTGCAAGCCGCCAACCCTCCACGTTCACTTAGGACATTCTGCAAGATCGAGCGAATCAAATGGGCAATCTGCAATGGCACCTAACTGTGGTGGGACCTTGGCACAACATTAGTCAGAACAAACAAAAGAATCAGCTGCACCAAAGGCTTCATATCAGTACGCAGGTACCGAATCGCCACTCCCGAAGAGTTATATACCACAGTTCGTCCATCCAGGCACAAATCTCTGGTCATCGCATCCACATCTCGATGCTTGTTCAGGTCACGGTGGTACTCATCAATTTGGCTACCTGTAAGAGAAAGAGGATTACCCAAAACTTTACTAATAGCTCTCCGATCAAATCTTACCACAACACCACGGACCATCGAGGTCCAACTGAAAACTTCTCCATCATCCGGGAGGGCATTCGCGTAGAACTCCCGTACCATCTCTGCATTGTATCCATCCAGTGGGGTCATCAGACGACCCCCCTTCTTCGCCATAAAAAGCGCGTCGATAGTACGGTATTGTCCAGTTTCACTCAACTGGAACCTCTTTTCTGCCACAATATTCCGTCTTTCGAGGATCTCGTAGCGGGCGGCATGAGTAGCACCACGGAACCTGTCTTGGTCAAATCGGATCGGCACATTTCGAGAGGTTGAAGCCTTTCTCTTATGTGGGTTAATCATCTTAGGTCCCATTCTGCAAACAAAGATACAAACAAACATAACAGAACAAACATGTTAGAAAGAACAGACAGCAAAAAACAACAAAGAAAAAAAATTCTGCTGCAATCGCCTTGGTTAGCCTGGCGAATGCTCGCTATCACTCGCCAGGCGAATGCCAGCAAATGTGCGAAAATTCAGAAAAACAAAGGTTCTGTAATTTGTGCAACAGTTCAATCAGAAGGTGTACAACCCCCTTTCACTAAACCAGAGTCAATTCAAACATGCTAACACAAATAGTACAGAGACAGTGAAAGGGGAATTCTAAACCTAGCACAATTTTAGAGGCAATTACAAGGAATTCCAAACCAAGAATACATAAAGTATAACAATAACAAGAGAAAATAGCAGATACAATGTATAAAGCGAAATGAAAATCGGAAATCATACATTGAGATTGAGGTGTAGAAAATCAGAGAGAAAGGAAGGGCAAGTGAGAAAGTTGGAAAGTGTGGAAGTGTGAAATTGGAGACAAGGGGAAAAATAGGTTAGGGTTTCTGTAAGTAAAGCAATAACGGTTCATGGGCCCAAGTGGCCCACCCTAAAACCATCACAAATTAACTGATGTGGCAATCCAGGGTTCGCTGATTCGCCACCTTCGCCAGGCGAAAGCCAGCGAATCTTCGCTTAGGCTCGCCAGGCGAACACTCGCCTCCATTCGCCAGGTGAATGCTAGCGAACATGACAGCAGAAACAGGGTCTGCTGCATGCTCCTATCACACCAATTCACAACCAAAATTTTACAAAATGCAAAAAATGAACATAAAACAGGTAAATACTTACAATATTGGGGTGCCTCCCAACAAGCGCTTGTTTAACGTCGGATAAGCTCGACAGTTCAAGATGCTCACACAGGAACATCCAAAAGGATAGCACAGCTGGCTCGATCCACTAGACCGCCAAGATAGATCTTCAAACGTTGGTCGTTCACCGTCCAACTGTCTTTTTTCTCCATGTCTTCAATGACAACAGCTCCAAATGTTTTTACCTCTTTGGCACGAAATGGCCAGGACCATTTCGACTTCAACTTTCCAGGGAATATCCTCAACCTGGAATTGAACGGAAGAACCAACTGCTCGGGTACAAATTCTTTTTTCCTGAGCTTCTTGTCATGATACTCTTTTACCTTTTCTTTGTACAACCAACTTGAGTGGTATGCGGCATTGCGCATTTCTTCCAACTCAAGCAGTTGCTTTTTTCTTTTTTCACCGACCAATTCTTTATCAAAGTTCAACAATTTTAAGGCCCATAAAGCTTTGTGCTCCAATTCGACCGGTAAATGGTATGTCTTACCAAATACCAGTTGAAACGGAGTTAACCCAATTGAAGCTTTGTAAGCGGTACGGTATGCCCAGAAAGCTTCATCCACTTTTTGCGACCATTCTTTTCTCGATTTGACACAGTTTTTTCAAGAATTCTTTTTATCTCACGATTCGAAACCTCGGCTTGACCATTTGCTTGAGGGTGATATGGAGTTGCCACTCTATGTGATACACTATAATGTTTCAAAACATTTTCTAACGGTGCATTAGAAAAATGTGACCCTCCATCACTTATCAACACTCGGAGGGTTCCAAAACGGGAAAATATGTTTTTCTTCAAAAAATTTATTACCGTTTTAGCATCCGCCCGAGGTGAGGCAATCGCCTAAACCCACTTAGAAACATAATCAACCGCAACCAGCAAATATTCATTTCCATAAGATGGTGGGAATGGTCCAACAAAGTCGATGCTCCAACAATCAAATACTTCAACTTCTTGGATATTTTGGAGATGCATCTCGTCTCTCTTACCGATCCTACCACTCCTTTGATAGTTGTCACAACTTTGCGCATGGGCATTTGCGTCTTTGAAAATAGTAGGCCAATAAAATCCTGACTGGAGGACTTTAGTAGCCATTCTAGCCCCATTGTAATGTCCACCATAAGGTGAGTTGTGACAATGCCAAAGAATACTTTGCGACTCATCGCTCGTAACACACCTCCTCAACAGGTTGTCACCACCAAGTTTAAACAAATACGGGTCATCCCACACATAGTATTTAGTATCCGAGAGAAATTTCCTTTTTTGGTTCGGAGTTAGGTCGGGCGGCACCAAACCACTAGCCTTGTGGTTCGCAAAGTCCGCAAACCACGACCTAACTTGAACTTTAAAAAGTTTTTCATCGGGAAACTCTTCTCGGATTTCCTTTTCAGAAGTTGTAACCTTCACATTAACAAGGCGAGATAAATGATCCGCCACCAAATTTTCCGATCCTTTCTTGTCCTTAATTTCAACATCAAATTCTTGTAACAAGAGGATCCAATGGATGAGCCTTTGCTTTGAATCCGGTTTGGTGAGCATATATTTAATCGCCGAGTGGTCGGTATACACTATGACTTTGGACCCAATAAGATAGGATCTAAACTTTTCAAGCGCATACACTATCGCGAGTAATTCTTTTTCAGTTGTGGCATAATTAACTTGAGCCTCATTAAGAACTTTACTCGGGTAGTGTATCGCATGAAAAATTTTATCCTTTCTTTGTCCCAATACCACTCCAATTGCATAGTCGCTTACATCACACATGAGCTCAAAATTTAAATTCCAATTTGGAGCGACTATAATTAGAGCGGTAACCAGTTTTTCCTTCAAAATTTTAAAAGCTTGTAAATAATATTCAGTTAAGAGAAATACCTGATCCTTGGCAAGCAAGTTACTCAAAGGCCTAGCTACCTTTGAGAAGTCTTTGATAAAGCGCCGTTAGAAACCGGCATGCCCAAGAAAGCTTCGCATTCCCTTCACATTTACCGGAGGAGGCAACTTTGCAATCACGTCAACTTTTGCTTGATCAACTTCAAGCCCTTTTGAAGAGACTTTATGTCCGAGCACTATCCCCTCGGTCACCATGAAGTGGCATTTCTCCCAATTAAAAACGAGATTTGTTTCCACACATCTTTCCAGCACCGTTTCCAGATTGTCCAAACATAGACCAAAAGAACTTCCAAACACGGAGAAGTCGTCCATGAACACTTCCATCGTTTTCTCGATTAGGTCGGCAAATATAGCTTGCACACATCGTTGGAAAGTCGTCGGTGCGTTGCACAACCCAAAGGGCATTTTTCGATATGCGAAAATTCCAAACGGACATGTAAAAGCCGTCTTTTCGTGATCGGCCGAGTCAACCGCAATTTGGCTGTACCCCGAATAGCCATATAGAAAACAATAGTATTGTTGTCCTGAAAGTATTTCTAACATTTGGTCCTGAACGGGAGTGGGAAATGATCTTTTCGAGTTGCGGTACTCAACCGCCTATAATCAATGCATATTCTCCACCCCGTTGCCACCTTTGTCGGTATCAACTCATTTTTTTTGTTTCGAATTACGGTCATGCTACCTTTTTTCGGAACCACATGCACGGGACTCACCCATGGGCTATTCGAAATAGGGTAAATCATTCCCGTATCCAAAAGCTTAACAACTTCTTTTCGAACAACTTCCTTCATAGTAGGATTTAAGCGGCGTTGAGGTTGAGCTATCGGCTTAAAATCATCTTCCATTAAGATCTTATGCATGCAATAGTAAGGACTAATTCCTTTGAGATCGGAAATAGTCCAACCAATGGCTTATTGATTTTTTTTAAAACATCGATCAAACGGGATTCTTCATTTGTCGACAAAAGATTGCTTATGATAACCGGCTTTGCTTCGGCCTCATCAAGGAATGCATACTTCAAGTTAGAAGGTAGCATTTTCAATTCAATTGGTGATTTTTCTTTATTGACCTCCTTTTTCAACACTTCCTCTTTGACTTCCCATGGTTGTAACTCTTCTAGACTATCAAGTTCCCTTAAACATTCCTTAAGAGCTTGCTCTTCTTCAATTGTGAAAACTTCAAAAGAGTCATCGAGAGCTAACTCCATAGGAGATATCTCATGAATATGTTTAGAAACTTCTAAAATTTCCTCTTCGATCACATCAATTCGAAAGCTATCATGACTATCCTTTGAATGCTTCATAGCTTCGAATAGATCAAAAGTGACTTCTTCATTTTGGACCCGCACTTTCATCAAACCGTCATCAACTTCAATCATCATCCGTGTGGTTTTCATGAACGGTCGGCCAAGTATAAGCGGAGCATCATCATCCTCTTCCATATCAATAACAACAAAATCAACCAGAAAGAAAATTTTGTCAACTTTGACCAATACATCTTGGGCTAACCCATGATGATGGGTAGTCGACTTATCAGCCAATTGCAAAGTCATCCGGATGGACTTCATTTCAATGTTGCCAAGCCTCTTCACAATGGACAAAGGTATTAGATTAATGCTTGACCCCAAATCAATTAGCCCTTTTCCGACATAGACATCATCAATTGTAACCGACAAAGTAACTCGCCCCGGGTCAACCTCTTTTCTCGGAAGTTTCCGTTGAATTATTGCACTATAACTAGCGTCTAGGACAATTGTCTCCGGTTCCGTGTACCTCCGCTTTTTAGTAAGTATGTCTTTCATGAATTTCGCATACTTAGGAATTTGCTCTAATGCTTCGGCAAACTAAATGTTCACTTGAAGTTGTTTAAAAATATCCATGAACCAGGCGTAATGCCGTTCATTCTCCCTTCTAGATGGAGCATGCGGATACAGAAGGTTTTGGATAGGAGTAGCGCCCACTACCTCCTTTCCTTTCGAAACTCTAGAATTCTTTCCTCTTTTATTTTTTACTTCCTCCACCTTAGCTTCATCACTCTTATTTTTTTCAACTTCCACACTTTCTTTATTTTCTACTTCACCATTATTTTCATTCTTTTCAACTTCAACCATTTTTTTTTCTTTTCAAATTCTTCCTCACTCCACTCCCCAACTTCATCATCAATTCTATCATCTATTTTTTTCTCCTCATCTTTTTTCTCATTCTCTCTTTTTTCACTCTCACTAACAAACTCCCTTCTACTTCTCGTCGTAATCCATTTACAATACTCTTTTGGATTTGTTTGTGTGTTCATCGAAAAAGAAGGTTCGGGTTGTTGTTCCGCTAGTTGTTTAGCAAGTTGTCCGACTTGAGTTTCGAGATTTTTGGTTGCCGCATCGTTACTTTTTTGATTAGCCATCGACAATTGCATGAATTGTGTCAATGTCTCTTCTAACTTTGAAGTCATGACAGGCGGTTGTTGAGGTTGATAAGGGTTTTGACGGCTAGAATTACCACCCCCATAACCTTGGTTATGGTGATAGTTACCCCTTGGTTGGTACCCTTGATTTGGTTGATAGTGTTATTGTTGTTGGTTTTGAGGATGTTGTTGATACGGTTGTTGTTGTTGCCTCGGTTGGTAGTCTCGTTGATTCGCCATGTAATTTACCTCTTCGAACCCGGGAGGTGGACAAAATCCGGTATCATGTTCACCCTTGCAAAGTTCACAACAAGCTATTTGTTTAGCTTTTGAAGGCTCTTTCAACTCTTTTATTTGTTGAGTTAAGAGTTCAACTTGTTGTGAAATGAGTTTATTTTGGGCAAGAATAGCATCGTTTGTCCCAAGTTCAAGCACTCCCGGTTTCTTCAAAGTGTTACCTCTACTTTGACTTTGAAGGTCATTTAGAGCCATTCGGTTAATGATATCCGTAACTTCGTCGGCGCTTTTAGACAACAAAGAACCACCCGCAGTGGCATCCAATAAAGTCTTACAATTTGGTTGAAGGCCGTTTTTGAAAATGTGGATTTGCGTCAATTCATCAAAACCATGACCTTTGCACTTTCGAAGCATGGATTTAAATCTTTCCCATGCCTTGTTCAATGATTCGTTGGATCCTTGGAAAAACACAGAAATATCCGTTTTGGATTCCATGAGCCGGTTGTGGGAGAAAAATCTTTCAATGAACTTCTCTTCCAACACGTTCCAATCCGTCATGACTGCAGGTGTTTGATCCAAGTACCAATCTTTGGCTTTGCCGAGCAAAGCACGAGGAAAACGTCTTTTGAACAACGGTAGCTCTTGAGCTTGATCAACTCCGGCTGCCAATGCTATCTCGTAAAATTTGGTGAGAAAAGCAAAGGGGTATTCATGGTCCATTCTGGTGAATGGACTTCCTGTATAGCAAATTAAGAGTTCCCGTCTTCATCTCGACTTGCCTTCCCGTGTGGTTGGCAAACTGAGCAGTATTTCTCAGATTGTTGAAACATGGTGTGGAACAGGCGGTGGTGGTGGTGGTGGATCCATGATAGGTATAAAAGGTGGTGGTGGTGTTGTAGAAGAACCTTCTCCTGTTATTGTCATTGTCTAGCTTTTTGCCTCCTCCGTCTTGTTCTGCTATTCAGTCTCCTTGCGGTTCTTTCGATCTCGGAATCAAAAAGAATTTGGTCCTCAGGAATCTGCCCTCGCATAAAACGAAAGCTGCACACTAAACCATAAAAATTAACAAGCACAAGTTAAAAATTCGACAACTATTGCAATGCTCGCAATATCAATTCAAATTCCACGGCAAAGGCGCCATTTTGTTAGAACAGTGATAGAGTATCATGGTAGTTTGAACAAGAAGAAAATGGAGAAGATTAAAGAACATCTACATTGAAGGATCGAAGAAAGATGTGATTCCACTTCTCTTGATTACACAATGAGCAAAAGTAAGAAAAACTACTGTTTTTGGAGTTGTAGAACTAGGTTTCCATGTTACAAAAATGATACTTTTCAAGATATTAAGTTATGATCCCCATAAAGCATTATATAAGGTACAAAAGAAGTTCTGTTTGCGCCCATTCGCCAGGCGAACTGAGGCCTTCGCCAGGCGAACAAAAAGAAACAAGGCACTTCAAAGTGCCTTCAGCAAGCAAACCGTCCTCTGAGATATCGCACCTTCGCCAGGCGAAGCAAGCATTCGCCAGGAGAACATTCGCTAGCTTCACTTGCCAGGCGAATTTCATGCAGGTTTGCTACTGGAATAGCCAAGAGATCTTCGCCAGCTCCTTCTCCAGGTGAATGGTAGCGAAGCTTTGCTGGAACCATTGCTAGGCGAACTTCATGCCCTTTTAGTCTGGGAGTTTAATTTGAATTACTCACTCTGGCTCACCAACACTCGTCAGACGAGCATTCACTGGCACTCGCTGAGCTTCGTCAGGCGAATGCTCTGATTTCCATCTTCTTCTAGCATTTATGTCTCATCTCTTCCAAGGTGCTCCTACTAGTGTCAATCCTTCACACTAACAGTAGCATTACAAGCACCATTCACTTGGACCAAAATAAAATGAAACTAAGCAAATCCAACTACTAATTCATACACTACTAGATAAAAACAAGTAAAAATACTACTAATTAGAGATCAAATATATACTATAATTGGGATCTAACAGGCAGTAGCCTCCACAAGCTCATCTCAACCAAGCATGCACATATGAAATGAAACAAAGAAGAAAGGAGAAGAAGAAATACACAAGAGGCAACCACACAAAAGGATACAAACAAGTCACATATGGAAACCTTAAATGGAAGCAACAAAGGAAACACACAAATGAACAAGCAATGAACATGATTTTGACCTAAAAATGAGCATATAGCAAGCTCAACATGTCTATTATATGAAACAAGAGGAGTTGGGAGCTTAATGGATCCACAATGGTCTTTTCCAACTCAAATTAGGTCATGCACTTGTATGAACCTCCCTTGGAGATAACTTGACTTGCAAGTTACCTCAAAATTAGAAAAATGGTTCAAAAATGATCAAATAAAATGCACAAGGTACCGAAACATGTTGGCAAACAGAGGCAAAAAGATCACAATCAAAATCAATTCAAAACACCACCAAAGAAATTGATTCACAAGGGTGTCCCATTGTGAATGAGGATTGTCAAGGGTCAAATGAAATGCATCAAAAGTTAACTCAAAAGTCAACCAACAGGGGCAAAATGGTCCTCAAAAATTTATCAACTCATCATGGATATGAGGATCAATTTTCAGTCATTGGCTCAAAAAGGAAGAGGAGAAACAAATCATGAAACAAAGCATGTCAAGAAATAGTTCAACAAAAACACTTCCAATCCAATAATCTCATTTTAATTCAAAATAAATCCAAAAAATAAAATAAAAATTTCTTAAAAATAATAGACATCTCAAAGTGTCTAAAAACTATTTTTGTGGAATTTTTGGATCATTGGAAGTATTTATGTTGAATTAAATCCTAACAGATTCAAAACAAAAACAAAAAGAAAATAAAACTAAAATAAAAAAATCAGGGTGCAGATAGCAGCCCAAATCAGTTCAAAAACTATGGGCCAGCGTGTAAGGGGTGTCATTAGCAAGGAGGGCCCAGGCCCAATTCCAATTAAATGAAAAGGTGAGCTTCAGTGTGATCCAATGGGACATGGTCAAATAGGGCACACGACAGGTCATGTTCTGGGCCATCAGATCAAAAAGCAAGCAAATCAAAGGGATACAAACAGGCCACGTGGCCCAGGCAAAGGAAATTAAATGAAACACAAAACTTAATATAATTGTGTGTGTGTGGTCAAACAAGGTGCATCGTGCGTCTTAATCTCATCCATTAAAACAAAAGTAAACAGATCCAACAACCAACAGCAAGCCACGTAGCCCTCAGCCCATTCAAAAATTCAAACAAAACCAGACGGCGGCCGAAATTGTCTCCGGTCGTCTTCTTCATTTGGAATGGCCACCGTGAATAGTAACCACAACACAGGTGGAGCGAAAATGAACCAAAATCAGCAAACTAATAGTCAAAAATCATCTATACTTCACGTAGAATACAAATCCATGGTCCATTAAGCATAAAACCTCAAGATAAGTCCAAAGCGAAGAGAACAAGTTTCAAGCTCAAATCATAAAAGTTCATAAATAGCAACCAATTGTATCCAGAATCCAAGCATGAAGTTCATACATCTCAAAAACACAAAAATGGTGTGTAAACATGGCTTAAACAAAGAGCATGGATGAGAAATGATTTACCTAGTGGAGAGCCTCCACTGGGCCTTGAAATGGTGTTGAAGCTTGAAGAAAACCAACCAGAATCACTCTATAATCCTCAAGGAAGCTTTAGATGAGCTTAATTTGGTCTGAAATTGAGTGAATCTACAAATTCGAATTTCACTTTTTCTTGAGCTTTAACAATGGAGTTCTCAACCAATTCTTCACCCAAAACGTGTTCTGAGGCATTGTGAATGATCAAGGGATTATATGTGATGGATCTTGATGGAAAGGAAGCCCAATTGCAGCCTATATAGCCCAATTGCAAATTCAAATTTTCTCTTGATGGAAGCTTCTAAATGTGCATGAAAATGCAGCCGCCAAGCATGTAAATGCACTCATTTAGCTTGCTGAGATCTCATATTAATCAAATGGACAGGATTCAAGCCTTGAATTGTTCAAATGGTTGAGATTGCATTATCAAAATTTCACTTGAAATGGCATTTGGAAAGCACATGAAAATGGTACCAAAACTTCAATCCAATGCTTGTATCTTGTTTAGTACATTCTTGTCACTCCAAAAATGCATAAACATGCCTTGTGTAATACCCCAAATTTTACCCTTTCTTTTTTATTTTTATTTTAAATTCTTATTAACTTAATAAACTAACCTAATTTAACCCTAATTACAACTTAACAATTCAACGTAGAGATTTGGAGTTTCTACACTCCGCGTAAGCGTGTCCTTAAGACATGTTTATTCCCCTTGAGACCTTGACCACAGTCAAGAAGTCTCTAACCTCCCTTTTGAGGGGAACTACGATTACTCTGATTCCACTCCCGTAAGGATACGTAGGCACAAGATGCGATGTCTTGCCGAGTAAACTTAGAATTAACCCCTTAGGTCTCTTTTCTCACTTTTAATCCCTTTGTACATATACCTTAAGCAAATGAATAAAGCAAATAGTAAACATTTGAACAAAAGGTTCCTGTAGAGTACTACAGAAGTTTAGGGTGCTAATACCTTCCCTAAATTTAACCAACCCCCGAACCCTAGATCTTTCCCCGCATTGTGTTTACAATGCAAAATAGGTTTTCCCTCTTTTGACCTTTTCCTTCGGATAAATCAAAGAGCGGTTGTGAATTGAATTGCGATTCAAACTCATTAATAGTTTGTGATCCTATTTCCACCGCAACAGAAAATGGCGACTTCACTGGGGACTTTCTAAACTTTTGAGGGTTATCCCTAATTTGTTCATATTTATTATTATTTGTCTTACTATTCATTTGCATGTATATATTTGTGCTCTGATTTGGGAATGTTCCTTGTGTTGTGAGATAAGTCCTACGCCCGGACTAGTGACATTATTATAGGATGGGGATATATTCGATGAGGCTTATAGGGAGTGAATCCCGACCAAGCTGATTCGAGAATCACCGCTCAGTTGAGACCTTTTCGAAAATGGTTCGGTTGAACGAGTAATCGCGAAAACTTTTTCCATGGTCGATTGGAGTCTGTGATATTGAGGACCGTAGTACCTTAACACCACCTCAGCCTTATTTAGGACGTAGTGCGGGAACTATGTGGGAGTAGTCCTACAATGGTTGCTACGCGATACTACACTCAAAAGAGGTTCTCTTGAGAATATTATTCACCCCCGAGTCAGTCGGAAGGTTGATAATATCCGAAAGATGGGCTGATGACTTTGGGCACTTTGTAGAACCTTGTTCGGCAGGTACAACTAACCTATAGTACACTCCTTTTGGGATGGGTAGACCTTGACTCCGCTCACGTTCCTTTAACCTAGGACTTTGTGTGTTTTCATGCATTGCATCCATAAAGCATCTCATTGCACTGTATTTCATGGAGTTCAAACATCATTTATGGATATCGCGGGATACCATAAATAAAAAAAAATAAAATGAAAAAAACAAGAAAAAGATTTCCTTGGTACCCCACGACATTCGTAAATGTTTGAATTCCATGAAATCTTCATTTGCATTCACATTTTAGCATCATACTTTTGCATTGCATGTGTCTCCCGATTTCTCATACTCGGTTCTCTCACCCTCCAGTTTTGTCACCCTGAGTTCTCTGCATCAATACGACCCTTCAAAAGAATGGAAGATCAAAACCAAGAGATCAACCGTGTCAGCCATGAATTCGAAGATCTTCGAGGAAGTGTAGGGCAGATTTTGGAGATGTTACGAGCTCTTAATGTGAAGGTGGATGCTCAGTCTACTGTTGTTTCTAAGACTAATACCGTTATGGAACCTCAACCAGCTGTTACTGTCGAGAATGTACCTCCTCACGGTCTTCAATCCGGTTTGGTGCCTCCCAGTGCTCAACCAGTTCGACGAGTTACCCCTCCAAAGTGCAAAACTCCTAACTCCGACCATGGTAAAGGACCTACACGTTCAAGGAACCGCAAAAAGGCTACTCCTCAACCTTTACAATATCAGCAGAGTTATGTTCAAGGTTATCCGTTTCTATATGTTCAACAACCCTATGTAGCTACTGTTGCACCTCCTTTCGATCAGCAGTTTCCTACATGCCAGCCTGTACAGTCAGCTCCGGTATATCAGGCACCAGTTTATCAACAACCTTCCGGTTATTCGCCTATGCAAGTTCCTGTCGACAGTCAGCGAGTGCCCAACGCTCCTGTTCACCAGCAATCACAGGATCAAGTTCCTTATCCCCGTAAGAGTCAGTATAAGCCTTGTCCTCCAATTCCGATGACTTTCACTGAGTTATACCCCCATTTGGTACAACAAGGTCTGATTACCACCCGTGCTTTGGGTCCTCCGCCTAATCCGTTACTTGCAAGTTACAACGCTGCCGCTCATTGTTTATTTCATGAGGGTGCGCCCGGCCATGATCTAGAGAATTGCTATGCTCTTAAGAAAGTTGTCAGAAATTTGCTAGAAGCGAAGAAGTTGTCTTTTAGCGATGCTCAGATGAAGATCGAGACTCCTCTCGGGGTCCCTCACTTGTCAAGTTCGAATTCTGCGAAGCATGCTACTCCTGTGGCAAATCAGCCGAATCCAGTAATTATTCAAAGGCCTAGCTCGCTTCATTTCAGTAACCCTCAAGATGATATGACCGGGATCAACAAAGAATCTGGGAAAGTTATTTTGAAGCAACGACTGAAAACTGTTGAAGATGTGACCAGCATAACTGGGGTAAGCCATGACGACTCACAGTGATTGTAAGCCAGACGTCCCTTTCCATTGAGGCTCCGCCAAAGGAAACTGTTACGTTTGAATGCAAGATTTCATAAACATTTAGAAGGATTTTTCCGACAGTTCATTTGTTTATTTATATGTATTTCTCTTTGATTAAGCATATTTAGCATGTACGAATTTGTTTATCTTTGATTAATTAATGCAACGCATATGTTTGTCTTGAATAAATCCATTCGTTTCACTCATTCAAAATATATTTTTCATAAATTATAATGCCAACTTTACCCGATCTCTTGTTCTGATGGAGAATTGGGGGGAGGATGATGAACCAGAAACGTCAAATCTCTTGTCGTATGCTTCGATTGAAATCCGCTGATGATGTAAGGCATTGTTTCAAATCCCAAACACTGGAGATATAAGGATGTTAATCCCTCGTTAACCTCTTTGAGCCTTGAAGTAGGAGTTTTCTTTTTAAGAACCTTCATCCTAACCTGGGGCAGGGTAGGTTTCAGTTAAACCGATCGAGCGCTTAGACTCTTAAAAAGGAAGAGCCAACCTTCGAGAATTTATCCTTAGCATCTTAAGAAGTCCAATACAATGGCTATCCCTCGGTTACCTAAGGAGTGGGGCAGTCACGAGCCTTTCGAAAGATTTACACGACTTGTGCATAAAAGAATATTAAAAAAAAATAAGAGCCTGCTAAGTCAAAACCTATGAAGGAGACTTAGGCAAAACTGGGGCATCCCGCTGGACTCCAAAGTCAAATCAAAAGACGTTGTCCAGGCAAAAGTTAGGGAATAAGAACAACAAACCAGTAGTTTTTAGAACCCCTATAAAGAACAAGGTCGTGTGACCAATTGCCAAAAGAAATAGGTGAGTGACTGCCATGTTCAAAGCCCTTATGAGTTCTCGACCATAGCAAATCCGCTTGAGATATGAGCGTTCGTATCCGATTAACTGAATTAGGATTGGAGAACATCACGAAGAAGGGGTGGGTACAAATATAACTTTGAGCCTATATCCTTTGTTTCTTAAACCGTGAACCAAGCCACGATACAACCTTTAAAAGACCTAATTGAAGTAGGACTTCGGTTGAAAGCATACTCGACAAGATCACGTTTCCTAACTCCTACGAGCTATGCTCAGAAAAAATTCATGTTGGCATTATAATTAAAACCTATATCCTGACTAGTGATTTCGGTCATAAGTTTTTGCGATATCTTTTTCAAAACAAAAATTCAAGACAAATATATGTGTACATTGACAAGCTCAGGATAGGCATTTCAGGCATGATGACTTTGCTTGATATCTTAGAGATTTACACATGAACATAACCCTTGGAACTTGAATATCCTGCTAAACAGGGGCAGGCAGTTTCCCAAATCGCTTACCAACGCGAGTCTGACGTTCTTAAGAGCTATTTCTCAAAGATTTCGTCGTAACACGATTAATTTGTGACAGTTACGTCAAGACCTGACAAATCTCTCAAAGAGTTTGAAAACAGTGGGGCAACCAGACTCCGTGTTCTCTATAAAATCCTCTTGATATGACCATACCTCACAACGCAAGTATCCTGGGGCACCGTGTTTCTTTTAAAGGAAACAAATGGCGACTACTACAAGGTCCTTCAAGATCAAAGCCATGTGGTTTCATAACTTTTCTTCATGCACCCGATGGATTTTACTCACGGCGGCCTTCATCCCCCAGTAAATCTCCGTGTTGTAACAGGCTCCTAAACTATTGCCTCATCACAGTCCCCAGAGAGACTATAAGCTGACAACTTTTTCTTGGGTAACTCAAAAGTGTCCCTCAGGTTTTCTTCTCCCCATGTGAAGACGTGATACTGTACACCCAAGCAGATTCACTTTCTCCCTCAGAGAATTCCAAACTTTAAAACCAGACTTGGTTCTACCATTGATCTTTCTTACCCATGATTGACGTATTGGTTGCAGAGAACGCAAGGTATTTCCGTCGAGATGTTTATTTCATCTCTCGTCCCGTCTCTAGTCAGTTTCGTCAGCATACACAGGGGCATAAGCATCACATGCCTATTTCATTACACATTCATTACATATTACATATTCATTACATATTCATTACATACTCATTACATACTCATTTCATAACATCTTGCATACATAAACATTAACATACATAGACATTAACATACATAGACATTAACATACATTCACATTAATATATGCATCAACATATGCGTTAGCATTCACAGGTTCATCGTGTCTCCATCATTGGTCGTTACCGCCAAGTAACTGGGGTTTGCCCATTCTCTCCAAATAAATTGTCAGCCATAAGCATAAAATACTTACTTGTTTCCAGTTTCCCCACAGAGCTCGATCCTCGTGGATGACGGTTACTTCAGCTATCTTTCCTCACCAGGATAAGATATTTACCCTCCGAGATCATTCCCTCGATGGAGTCTTGATTACCAGTCTTCTTTCTAGCTCGATCCTAGATTGAATCTCAGTATTGTCGGTCGTCAAGCCCAACCGGACGTGCATTTATTTTGCACCATCTAAAGGTTTTCACCATACCATGACAGATACGCGACTATCTCGCCGAGAAATTTATCACTGTACCCGGACGTGCATTTATTTTGCACTATCTTTCAAGAAAATCAACTACAATCATTTACAGATACACGTCAGTTCACGCCTGGAAAATCTATCAGTAAAACACTTTACAATCCTACATGTTACAACCCTTTACACTTTACATCTTACAGCATCAACACACGACATTTCTCACCTAAGAAGTCGATCATATCCTCGTTATGACTCGCAGCAAATGGCCATCTCCATGGAGCAGTTGGGCTTCCATTTACCTGCCGTCTTGAGGTACGAATCAATTCGTATTCAGGAGAGCACGATCTTGAGTTACGAGAAGGTTTGAGCGAAATCATATTCAGAAGAGCACGATTCTGAGTTATGAAGAAGTTCATTTATCCTTTAGTAAAAGAAGGAACGAAATCATATTCAGGAGAGCACGATTCTGAGTTATGAGGAAGTTCAGTTGGCCGTTTTTCAGGAGAGCACGATTCTGAAGAATGAAGAAATTTCAGGAGCCGAATCATATTCAGGAGAGCACGATTCTGAGTTATGAGGAAGTTCGATTACCCAGTTTCATATTCAGGAAAGCACGATTCTGAAGTATGGAAAAATTCATTTACAACCAAATCATATTCAGGAGAGCACGATTCTGAAATATGAGTAAATTCAGTCATCCAGTTTCATATTCAGGAGAGCACGATTCTGAAATATGAGTAAATTCAGTCATCCAGTTTCATATTCAGGAGAGCACGATTCTGAAATATGAGTATATTCAGTCATCCAGAATCATATTCAGGAGAGCACGATTCTGAAGTATGAGGAAGTTCAGTTAGCCTTTTCATATTCAGGAGAGCACGATTCTGAAGTATGAAGAATTTCATTTACAAGAAAGAGCCGATTCATATTCAGGAGAGCACGATTCTGAAGTATGAAGAATCTCATTTACAAGAAGGAGCCGAATCATATTCAGGAGAGCACGATTCTGAAGTATGAGGAAGTTCAGTTAGCCCTTTTCATATTCAGGAGAGCACGATTCTGAAGTATGAAGAATCTCATTTACAAGAAGGAGCCGAATCATATTCAGGAGAGCACGATTCTGAGTTATGAGGAAGTTCAATTAGCCATTTTCATATTCAGGAGAGCACGATTCTGAAGTATGAAGAAATTTCAGGAGCCGAATCATATTCAGGAGAGCACGATTCTGAAGTATGAGGAAGTTCAGTTCAGCCATTTTCATATTCAGGAGAGCACGATTCTGAAGCATGAAGAAATTTCAGGAGCCGAATCATATTCAGGAGAGCACGATTCTGAGTTATGAGGAAGTTCAATTAGCCATTTTCATATTCAGGAGAGCACGATTCTGAAGTATGAAGAAATTTCAAGAGCCGAATCATATTCAGGAGAGCACGATTCTGAGTTATGAGGAAGTTCAATTGGCCATTTTCATATTCAGGAGAGCACGATTCTGAAGTATGAAGAATTTCATTTACCCGAAAGAGCCGAATCATATTCAGGAGAGCACGATTCTGAAGTATGAGGAAGTTCAATTTACCCTTTTCATGTTCAGGAGAGCACGATCTTGAAGCATGGAGAAGTTTATTTATCCTTCAGTAAGAGAAGAATCAGAATCGTATTCCAGGCGCCGACCTTAAATGCGAGAAGATTTATCAGATAAGCAGCAGCCTCTTTATTTGAGTGCTTATCCATTTTGGCATATAAGTCCCTTCCAACGATAAGTGACAGTTCTCCCTCGAGAAGCTTATCAGGGCATTTCCCACTCAAAGTCCATTTATTTTGGCATACAGCTGGTCTTTACCCTGTATATTTGATACGGATTTCTGAAAAGTCCATTCGATCCCATCACGAAGGATAGTTTATTAGAAGCTTGGATGTTATTCTTTGCTCAATGCTCCAACATTCTGTAATCGATCTTGCAATCGTGTAGGTCCAGTTTTATTATTAGACATTCCCTAGTGGAGGTCATCTCATAGGTGCCATCTCCATTTAAGGATCTTATTCCTAAAGTCCATTTATTTTGGCATACAGCCGGTTTTTACCCTGTATATTTGCTACGGATTCCCGAAAAGTCCGTTTGATCGTGTCACGAGAGATAGTTTACAGAAGCTTGGATGTTATTCTTTGCTCAATGCTCCATGCATTCTGTGATCGATTTTGCAATCGTACGTGATCCAGTTTTATTTTTAGATTCCCCAGTGGAGGCCGTCTCACAGGTGTCATCTCCATTTGAGAATCTCATTCCCAAAATAACAATTGGTCGTGTTCGCACCAGTTGACCATCATTTTTAGAATTCCCCAGTGTTGTACTGTGTCCCAGCGCGTCGTTTTCCCCGGTGTGTTCTTCTCGTAGCGTCTGTCCCTGTGTCGTCGTATTCGCCAGCATTTTCGCATTCATCATTCCAGCATACGCATCATATCATGTTCATGGCGCTGCCTGCATTAGTCTTGTTTTGTCTATAGCATTGCATATCGCCACATATAAGGGCAAAATTTTCGGTTATCTATATTTAAATCCCTCCACCATGATTCCTCGAGTCTCCGCCACTCAAATCATCCGGTGCAGTTATTTAAATAGGGGCAACTGTAATACCCCAAATTTTACCCTTTCTTTTTTATTTTTATTTTAAATTCTTATTAACTTAATAAACTAACCTAATTTAACCCTAATTACAACTTAACAATTCAACGTAGAGATTTGGAGTTTCTACACTCCACGTAAGCGTGTCCTTAAGACATGTTTATTCCCCTTGAGACCTTGACCACAGTCAAGAAGTCTCTAACCTCCCTTTTGAGGGGAACTACGATTACTCTGATTCCACTCCCGTAAGGATACGTAGGCACAAGATGCGATGTCTTGCCGAGTAAACTTAGAATTAACCCCTTAGGTCTCTTTTCTCACTTTTAATCCCTTTGTACATATACCTTAAGCAAATGAATAAAGCAAATAGTAAACATTTGAACAAAAGGTTCCTGTAGAGTACTACAGAAGTTTAGGGTGCTAATACCTTCCCTAAATTTAACCAACCCCCGAACCCTAGATCTTTCCCCGCATTGTGTTTACAATGCAAAATAGGTTTTCCCTCTTTTGACCTTTTCCTTCGGATAAATCAAAGAGCGGTTGTGAATTGAATTGCGATTCAAACTCATTAATAGTTTGTGATCCTATTTCCACCGCAACAGAAAATCTTGTAATTTTGCCTGCGGCGAGGCATTTGTGAAAATTAGGGTTTGCAAAAGTTGTAAGGGTTGAAGGTGAGGACTGTTGACACGGCGGTCAAAAGGCTGGACCTAATCCTTCGGAAAGATAAAACTGTAAAAAATGTGAAAATATGACAAATCATTATATGGAGGAATAATTAAGGTACAGAAATAAGAAAAGTAATAAAGGCAGAGGGTATAAAGAAACAAAGAAACATTTCTGAAAACATGAAGAATATGAAAATATGTAATGACACTTAGAATGAAGTGAGGGAGGAAAATAGTGTGGGGCTGTGGCCACCACAAGCACATCTCAACCTCAAGCATGCAAATGAAATGCAGGAATAAAGAAAATAAAAGGTACACAAAATGACACGGCAAACATAAGGAGTTCCTTACGAAAAGGTTTTAATTTTTTAATATTTTAATTATGTAAAAAAATGTTTTAATTTTTTTAATATTTTAATTATATATATAAAAAAAGGTTTTAATTTTAAAATGGAATTACTTAGTTAAAAAAAATTTAAGTTTAAATTATAAAAAAAATGTTAAGTTTAAATTATATATAAAAAAAAAATGTTTTTGGGAACAAAAAGGTTTTTTTTGGGAAAAAATGTTTTGATAAAAAAAAAATAACAATAGAATTGCAAATGCAAACAGACAATTAATGGACATGCAAACAATCCTATACGACACAATCATGGTTCATACATATCAAAATCTACGGATCTAAACAACAATGAAGGTTAACATGACAAGGATGCAAATAAATATGAAAAATGCAAAGGATTTAGTAATTTAACGGACCTAAACACATTAACATGGCAAAATATGCACATAAACATGAAAAGGCAAAAGGTTTAGTAATTTAACCTACGAAGCGGAGGTTTGCTTCGGTAAATGTGAAAAAGGTTTGAATAAGGGAACACTGGAGAGCTCCAATCCTTCTAACGAGTTGTGGGAACGACCGCCTTTCTTCTCTGGGGATCTCCTTTGTTTCTCCCTCTCTCTCCTCTTTTCTGAAGAAAACCTTCTGACCCCTCTTAGGTTTTTTTTTCATTCTCTCCTGAAGTTAGATGGTTCATCCTGTCCTACAAAAGTAACCAGGTTCTAAGGGATCTCAATATCATTGATCTTTCACAAGGATGGTTGTTCAGAAGGCAACTTACTTGCCAACCAAAACCCTCCAAGTTTAAGATCTCAATGAGCGTAGTATCGAGTGTCAACCAACTTTAGTCTGCACCAAAGCCGGTTACCTCACTACTTTCTGAAGGCCAAGATGAGTTAACTAGGGTTCTAAAAGTCAGTTAGTGCGTTGACAACATATGGCAGCCTCAATATTATCCTCAACTTGACTTAAGGAATATAAGCACCAACCAAGAAGTCGCACTAACCATGGCCACCAGATCAACCGTATCGATATACGTCGTACAGTTTCCTTGGTCTATTGCCATTTACCTAAGGTACACTAGATCCGGGTTAGGACCTATCTCACAGCACAAGGAACAGTCCCACAATCAAAGCGCAAATATATACATGCAAATGAATAATAACACAGATAGTAATAAATATGAACAGGTTAGGGATAACCCTCAAAAGTTAGTTTTCCCCAGTGAAGTCGCCATCTTCTGTTGCGGTGGAAATAGGATCACAAACTATTAATGAGTTTGAATCGCAATTCAATTCACAACCGCTCTTTGATTTATCCGAAGGAAAAGGTCAAAAGAGGGAAAACCTATTTTTGCATCGTAAACACAATGCGGGGAAAGATCTAGGGTTCGGGGGTTGGTTAAATTTAGGGAAGGTATTAGCACCCTAAACTTCTGTAGTACTCTACAGGAACCTTTTGTTCAAATGTTTACTATTTGCTTTATTTATTTGCTTAAGGTATATGTACAAAGGATTACAAGTGAGAAAAGAGACCTAAGGGGTTAATTCTAAGTTTACTCGGCAAGACATCGCATCTTGTGCCTACGTATCCTTACGGGAGTGGAATCAGAGTAATCGTAGTTCCCCTCAAAAGGGAGGTTAGAGACTTCTTGACTGTGGTCAAGGTCTCAAGGGGAATAAACATGTCTTAAGGACACGCTTACGCGGAGTGTAGAAACTCCAAATCTCTACGTTGAATTGTTAAGTTGTAATTAGGGTTAAATTAGGTTAGTTTATTAAGTTAATAAGAATTTAAAATAAAAATAAAAAAGAAAGGGTAAAATTTGGGGTATTACACCTTGAAATGGTTAGAAATGAATTAATTCCCTTTTTTTGATTTTAAGCTTTCTTCATGAAAAAGTTACACACCAATTCTTCAATCCAAGCCAAATCCATGACTCCTTGATGTTTGGTTGAGAAAATGACCCTATTTGGAGCAAGTTTCATGTTGGAAAGATTTTCATTTGAAGTATGCAAAATGGTGAAATGGACCTATAATAAAAATGACCTGTAATCTTACTTTCCCAAAATACCCCTGACTTGCAAGCCTCATAACTTGAGTTCCACAAATAAGATGAAGGACTTCTAGTACTATTTGGAAAGTTAAGATCATGAGGAACAACTTTCATATTTTGGTCAAGGTGACGAGAAACATCCTTCTAGGTCAAAAGTGGCTTGGAAGTTGGTTGACATTTGTTGACCAAAGTCACATTCATCTGAGGACCTGTAACTTGCTAGCATCATAACTTGAGTTCTAGAAATCATATGAATGACTTCTAGTACTCAAAAGGAATCTAGAAACATGCTCTACAAGTTTCATGTTAGGGTCAAGATGAGATGAGACTTGTATCTTTAGATATGTAGTCTTGAAGTTGGGCACTACACAAGGGATTTTACACTGAGAACCCTAATTTAGTAACTCCTCGCACTCTTGATTCCTGATGATTTGATCTTGAAAGGATATATTAGGCATCTCAACACAAAATTCCATGACCATAGAGACTTCGAATTGAGTCTTAATCTCCTTTAATGTCACAACTGACTGAGGGTTGACCAGATGAAAACCCTAATTGCACCACCTTTGATTGTGGCTCCTTTCACATGTCATAACAACTTGAACAAGCTCCCACATGGATTT
Source organism: Lathyrus sativus (assembly GCA_963859935.3). Classification (NCBI taxonomy): domain Eukaryota; kingdom Viridiplantae; phylum Streptophyta; class Magnoliopsida; order Fabales; family Fabaceae; genus Lathyrus; species Lathyrus sativus. The sequence continues at coordinate 595,202,944 of OZ012737.1, read as the reverse complement.
CAAAACACTCAATGAGATTTCTCAACATCTCATATCTATAATCATGAGTTCACAACCTTCTGATGATCCTCAATTGGCCTCCAAGTTAGGAGCTAATCCACATACATCCACCAACTCTCTCAAAGAGCATTGACCACTTATTAATGACTTGATGACCATTCAAAATTGAGTAAAACCCCTTGCTTAGGCTCAACACTCTGGGTAACCTCCTCTTTCTAGGCACACCTTTCTTGATCCCATGCTAAATGAACAATGATATGCAATGCAAATGCTAGAACAATGCAAAGAAACAAAAGTCAGCCAAAGAAAAAGGTTGGGCAAATTTTGGGGTGCAACGGCTGCCCCTATTCAAACGACTTGGACCTGAATGGATGAAAAGCGAACGACTTTTAAACAATCAAGGTAAAAGACGGTTGAATACCAAAGAACCCAGAAATTTTCCAACCGCAGAAATAAACTGCAACGCCCTGATTGGGGAACAAATATCCAGAAAAACTGAATACAGACAGTTGCAACGGCAACCAGTTGACTGATCATCCGATAAAGAACACCTGACACCGTCACCAGTCATCTGTGTAACGCCACAGACATCAAAACCAAATGCTAGATCAACACGCAGTTGGTAACTTCACCTCAGGAAAAGAATAATACTCACATCGTCTAAGGGTAGACAGAAAGACACCAAAATACTCACATCATCTAATGGTAGACGAAAAGACACCAAATACTCACATCGTCTAATGGTAGACGGAAAGACACCAAATACTCACATCGTCTAATGGTAGATGGAAAGACACCAAATAAAGGTTCACGCTGTCTAAGGATAGACAGAAAGAAAAAAAAATACTCACATCGTCTAATGGTAGACGGAAAGACACCAAATACTCACATCGTCTAATGGTAGACGGAAAGACTCCAAATACTCACATCGTCTAAAAGTAGACGGAAAGACTCCAAATACTCACATCATATAAAAGTAGACGGAAAGACTCCAAATACTCACATCATCTAATGGTAGACAGAAAGACACCAAAACCGCACTTCAACACCATTCACCAAATTGTAGAATTCTTTCGTCCATAAGAGTTGATGGAAAGAAAATATCTTCAAAGGGCCACATCGTCAATAGGAATTGATAGAAATAAAACCATCTTCAAAGAGCCATGTCTTCAATAGGAATTACCAACAAGGGAAACCAATCATTCTTCAAAGAGTTATAGCGTTAATAGGAATTGACAGCACGAAAACCCTCCTACAACGCCATCTCATCCAATAAACAGAAAGAAAACCATATCCGAAATTCACATCGTCTAAGGATAAACAGAGAGAAAACCATATCCGAAGCTCACATCATCTAAGGATAGACAAAGAGAAAAACCTGCTGGGGAAACACGTCATCAATAGGGATTGACGGAAAGAACATTTGCTTGGGGATGTCATTATTAGAGGACTGACGGACAAAGCATAACCGACGTATGATCTGAAACCCAAGTAAACCGATAAGCTGTCTGAACAAAGCTGCTGGATAAGTGCCCCTGTATTGATTGAAGAGTGATTCAAGCTGCCACGGAAGGCTGACAGAAACTGGCTTATGCCTCACATGCATATGCGCATGTTTGAATATGGCGTAATGCTCCATACGAAATGGAAATGCTACGCATTTGAGGATGAAATGAAAACATGATGCAAATATGATAACTATATGCAAAGATGCAAATGCAGGCTCGGGCTGCCGGGGAAAGCTGGATAACCAAAAGAACCACTCCAACAAAATAAATGCTGAAGAGATGTAGCCAACTCCGCTGGGGATAACAGTATGTGCCCAGTATGATCGGGCTCTACTGGGGATAGCTTACACGTGCCAATGATGATTGGACTTTTGCTGGGGAAAACAGACGAAGTCTTCCTGCGTACCAAAGGGAATTGGATTTGTTAGGTACGACTGATGCTGGAAAAATATCTTGTCTGAATTCAGAGGTTTTGGCTGAAGGGTCAAGGGATAGTAACGTGACTTCCCGACATTCGTCTTGCACTTGAAAGTTGACTGAACCTGCTTGAACAGTTCTGAGGATATGGAGAGGAACAATTCCTTCGCTTACAATTTTGCCTCAGCTCATGGTACCTTTGTGGGAATATTCCTCGAAAGGAAATCTAGAAATTTCTGTACCCCGACGATTTGATATACACTACTTTAGCACTTTGAACCTCGCAGAGGTGCTTCAGACTTATTGCCCCACGGGCAAGGAATAGATTCTGCGCTCTTGGGGGTGGCTTGCCCCAGCCTTACAATGGCTTTTCCCCTGATTGGATGATCTATGGGGAAATTGCTTCTTGGCTGCTGTTAGATGTCCAATTGTGCTTATTTGAGCTATCAAATGTGGGCATCTTTCGCTCCTTTTTTGTCTAATTTCGATTCAAAACCGCCTTGCTTTTGTTGATATGCAATATGATGTGAAAAGATCTTGGTCCTTTTAATTTGTGTGTTATTATGCAGTATTTGAGCATGAAAGAGTAGAATTTGAAGACACAAGAAAGTTGACAAAGGAATCAAGAAAGAACAAGAGCAAAAGCATGTTCGCTAGCCAAACATCTGGCGAGTGTTGCAGCGAGCTGTTCGCTAGGCGAGCTGCTAGCGAACACTCCCAGACTTGGGCAGAATCAAAATGGCATCATTCGTTGGCAGCGAGGCAGGTGGCGAAGAACTCGCTAGGCGAGCACCTAGCGAGCAAGTAGCGAAGCATTCCAGAATCTTTTCCTCAGTCCTCACTAGCATGTTCGCTAGGCGAGGCTGTAGCGAACGTTTGCTGTTAGCTCACTAGGCGAACGAGGTCGCGAGCGTGACAGGACAACAACTTTTTCTATAAGTAGCCCTATGTACTTTTTGAACATATACCATATTTTTCACTAGTTTTGCTCAAAAAGAGATTTTTGTGACCTAGAAACATAATATCTCTCATTTTCTTCATTTCTTAACATTATTCCACAAAAAGAAGGTGGATTCTCATCCAAGTTGGATTCTTCGAGTCGGATGTTCATCAACCTTCTTTTGAAACTTCTTTTGCAAGCTACCATGAAAATGAGTAGCTAAGTTCTTCATTTTGTCAAGGTTAGATGTAGGTGATCATTAAAATTTGTATGTATATGGATGATCTTTATTTGTAAACTCTTGGATGATGAATATATGGTGAAAACCTTGCTTTATTTACAACTCTCTGTGTTGGTTTATGATTGAAAGATATTTTCCAACTCTTGACCTAGGTTTTCATCCATCTATTTTCTTAAGCTCGAAATAGTTTTGAATGTGGTTGTTCATGAAAATGTTAAACCTAAATGTTGTCATTTTGATAGATTGTGTGAGAAATCAACAATGGATCAAAATGGGAAAAATCACAATGTGAGTTAGAAATAATCACATTGAGAGGATGTTGTGAATGTGTTTATCATCTAAAGGAGTTTATGCGTATTGTTGATCGAACATATACAAGCAAAGTGATTACCGAACCCTAACTTTGACAATCTTTATTAAATCGTAAAATCAATCTTTTACCGCAATTTATTACTTTTTATGCAAGATACTGTGACTAAAAACCAAACCCCTTTTGTTACTATAAAGTTAAGAACTTGACAATCGTCGAACGACGACAATATCTCAAATTCCCTGTGGAGACGATAACAAAAACTCGAACACTCTACCAACTGTTCTAACAAAATGGCGCCGTTGCCGGGGAATTTGAATTGATATTGCGAGCATCGCAATAGTTGACACATTTTTAACTCTTGAATTTTTGACTTGTGCTTGTTAATTTGTTTGGTTTAGTGTGCAGCTCTCGTTTTATGCGAGGACAGATTCCTGAGGACCAAATTCTTTTTGATCCCGAGATCGAAAGAACTGCAAGGAGACTGAATAGCAGAACAAGATGGAGGAAGCAACTTGCTCGACACCGACAGGAACAAGGAGAAGGTTCTTCTACAACACCACCACCTCATTTCATACCTATCATGGATCCACCACCACCACCGCCCGTTTCCACACCATGTATCAATAGTCTAAGAAACACTACTCAGTTTGCCAACCACACGGGAAGGCAAGCCGAGATGAAGACGGGAACTCTTAATTTGCTATACGGAAGTCCATTCACCGGAATGGACCATGAAGACCCTTTTGCTTTTCTCACCAAATTTTACAAGATAGCATTGGCGGCGGGAGTTGATCAAGCTCATGAGCTACCGTTGTTCAAAAGACTTTTTCCACATGCTTTGCTCGGCAAAGCCAAAGATTGGTACTTGGATCAAACATCGGCGGTCATGACAGATTGGAACGTGTTGGAAGAGAAATTCATTGAAAGATTTTTCTCTCACAACCGATTCATGGAATCCAAAACGGCAATTTTTGTGTTTTCTCAAGGAGCCAACGAATCATTGAACGAGGCATGGGAAAGATTTAAATCCATGTTTCGAAAGTGCAAAGGTCATGGTTTTGACGAGTTAGCGCAAATCCACATTTTCAAAAACGGCCTTCAACCAAATTGTAAGACTTTGTTGGATGCCATTGCGGGTGGTTCTTTGTTGTTTAAAAACGCCGATGAAGCTACGGATATCATCAACCGTATGGCTTTAAATGACCTTCAAAGTAAAAGTAGAGGAAACATTTTGAAGAAACCGAGAGTGCTTGAACTTGGGACAAATGATGCTATCCTTACACAAAATAAACTCATTTCACAACAAGTGGAACTCTTAACTCAATAAATCAAAGAGATGAAAGAGCCTTCAAAAGCTAAACAAATAGCTTGTTGTGAGCTTTGCAAAGGTGAACATGATACCGGATTTTGTCCACCTCCCGGGTTCGAAGAGGTAAATTATATGGCGAATCAACGAGACTATCAACCGAGGCAACAACAACAACAACCACCATATCAACAACATTCTCAAAATCAACCACAACAATACTATCAACCAAATCAAGGGTACCAACCAAGGAGTAACTATCACCATAACCAAGGTTATGGGGGTGGTAATTCTAGCCGTCAAAATCCTTATCAACCTCAACAACCGCCGGTCGTAACTTCAAAGTTGGAAGACACATTGACGCAATTCATGCAATTGTCAATGGCTAATCAAAAGAGCAGCGATGCGGCAATCAAAAATCTTGAAACTCAAGTTGGACAACTTGCTAAGCAACTAGCGGAACAACAATCCAGACCTTCTTTTTCGGCGAACACGCAAACAAATCCAAAGGAGCATTGTAAAGCGATAACGACGAGAAGTGGAAGGGAGTTGGTTAGTGAGAGTAAAAAAAGAGATGAGAGCGGAAAAAAAGAGGGTGAGAGAAAAGATGAGGAGAAAAAAATTGATGATAGAATTGATGGTGAAGTTGAGGAGGAAAGTGAGGAAGAAGTTGAAAAGAATGAAAAAAAGGTTGAAGTTGAAAATAAAGAAAGTGTAGAAGTAGAAAATGATAAAAGTGAAAAAGTGAAGGTGGAGGAAGTGAAGAAGAAAAAGAGCGGAATTCTAAAGCGTCTAGAGGAAAGGAGGTAGTGAGCACTACTCCGGTCCAAAACCTACCATATCCACATGCTCCATATAGGAGAGAAAATGAACGGCATTACGCCCGGTTCATGGATATTTTTAAACAACTCCAAATAGACATTCTGTTTGCCAAAGCTTTGGAGCAAATGCCTAAGTATGCCAAGTTCATGAAAGACATACTTACTAAAAAACGGAGGTATACGGAACCAGAAACAATTTTTCTTGATGCTAGTTGTAGTGCCATCATCCAACGGACTCTTCCGAGAAAAGAGGTTGATCCGTGAAGAGTTACTTTGCCGGTTACTATCGGTGATGAATATGTCGGGAAAGGGATAATTGATTTGGGGTCAAGCATTAATTTAATACCTTTGTCTATTGTGAAAAGGCTTGGCAACATTGAAATGAAAGCCATACGGATGACGTTGCAATTGGCTGATAAGTCGACTACCCATCCTCATGGGTTAGCTCAAGACGTATTGGTTAAAGTCGATAAATTCTTCTTTCCGGTTGATTTCATTGTGATTGATATTGAAGAGGATGATGATGCTCCGCTAATCCTAGGCCGACCTTTCATGAAAACCGCGCGAATGATGATTGATGTTGATGACGGTTTGATGAAAGTGCGAGTCCAAAATGAAGAAGTCACTTTTGATCTTTTTGAAGCTATGAAGCATTCAAAAGATAATCGTGATAGTTTCCGAATTGATGTAATTGAAGAAGCAACTTTGGAAGTATCTAAGCATATTCATATGACATATCTTGTGGAATTAGCTCTTGATGACTCTTTTGAAGTGTTCAAAATTGAAGAAGAGCAAGCTCTTGAGGAATGTTTAAGGGAACTTGATAATCTTAAAGAGTTGCAACCATGGGAAGTCGAAGAGGAAGTGTTGAAAAAGGAGGTCCATGAAGAAAAACCACCAATAGAATTGAAAATGCTACCTTCTAACTTGAAGTATGCATTCCTTGATGAAACCAAAGAGAAGCCGGTTATCATAAGCAACCTTTTTATCTAAAAATGAAGAATCCCGTTTAATTGATGTGTTGAAAAAGAATAAAGAAGCAATGGGATGGACTCTTTCCAATCTCAAAGGAATTAGTCCTTCTTATTGCATGCACAAGATTGTAATGGAAGAGGATTTTAAGCCGGTGGCTCAACCTCAACGCCGCTTAAATCCTACTATGAAGGATGTAACACCCCCTTTCTATACCCCCAAATAATACAAATAATCATTTAGGCATAAATTTAAAATTTCATCAGAGTACATTTATATCACGTCATAAAATGGGGCATATCACATTATACCAAAAATTCAACATATACAACACCTGTGCAACAGATATGCAACAATGGAGTAACACCCACAAGGAGAAATATTTAGAACATAGGCGGAAACATCCAAATATTTTATAACTTCCAAAACATGTATTCACATACACATACATCATTCAAGTTGATTTACAACGTCATCAATATAAACAATATTCAACCAGTATGTTTACATAAACATTCATCAGCAGATACAAGCATAGATGTATCACAAAAGAATCAAAATAATCTCTAGCTACCCGGTGCTACATATCAGAGCCAACCGACCAAAAAGAATGAAGCCACGCTTCACAAAACTCCAACAATCTAATCTGCAATGCCTCATAGAGCATTATAAAACAGCAGAAGGGTGAGAAACAATATCATAATACATAATGCAGATAAACATATATATATATATATATATATATATATATATATATATATATATATATATATATATATATATATATATATATATATATATATATATATATATATACATATAACGTCCAATAACGTCTTTCACGTTCTCACCGCAACTCATCTCACTACACCGTACATCGCTATGTATTCACAATAAATTATTTACAAATAGAGCACCAAATATATACAATATACATCAACAATGTTTATATCAATTCATAAACATACACACATATACATATATATATATATATATATATATATATATATATATATATATATATATATATATATATATATATATATATATATATATATATATATATATATATATATATATATATATATATATATATATATATATATATATATATATATATATATATATATATATATATATATATATATATATATATATATATATTCACACATACATGTATCTTCAAGCCTTCCATTCACGCCAATTATCAACAATTTACACAAACATCTACATTCATATTTATTCACCATACATCATGCACAAATGTCAACATGAAACTCATAGAGACCGACACACGACTCTATGCAGATGCAAATGTGATACCGACTCATTTCAGCAGGTTCAATTGAAGAACCAAAAATAACCATCGCTCACACCCCACATGGGCACACGAGGTTCTGCATATTCACCGAGGAATCAAATATAACCATCGCAACATACAAGGTTCTGCAAATCCACCGAGGGATCAATAAATAACCATCGCTCACACCCCACAAGGGCACACGAGGTTCTGCAGATTCACCGAGGAATCAATATATAACCATCGCTCACACCCCACAAGGGCACACGAGGTTCTGAAGATTCACCGCAGAATCAATCAACACAAGAATGCATACTATGATGCTTCATATGCAACATGACTCATGACACTCTTGAAATGCATACATGTTTACAAACATACCCATGCATTCATCACATTCGTCGCATACATTCATTATGCATTCAAAATATATGTATCACAAAGCATATATATATATATATTCATCATCCATTCAAACCAATTTTCATACATGGTTCACATTCACAATCAATCTCGCCATGCATTTCTATTCAATTCAAGTAAATGCACAAAATTGCCAAACGGCCACATTTCACACCTCACAAATCACAAACTAGGATTCACGCCATACGGCTACCCACAACACACATAACAACATATAATTAGTCATCTCAGACAAGGAATGATCGCAACCAAACCACACAACCCATCCACGAATGGAAGACACAAGAAAAGAAAACATGCTGCTGTGTTCGCTAACCCTCGCCTGGCGAAGCCTCTGGCAAACCTTCGCTACTTCGTTCGCTTGGCGAACTTGCCAACGAAGACCACTGGGAGTTATTCTGGAATTACTCGCTAGCACTCGCCAGCACACTCGCCTGGCGAACCTTCGCCACACTCATTCGCCTGGAGAACTTGCCAGCGAAGACAGGGTGTTTGCTACTGAATTGGTTCGCTGCTGATCGCTGGGCTTCACCTGGCGAAGCTTCGCTTCCATTCGCTTGGCGAACCTGCGAACTCAGAACTCCCATGGCTGTCCAAAAGCCCAAACCTCACAAACTGACCGATTTAATCCAAATCAGTTCTAGTAGCACAACCCACTCATCATCCGACTATACTACACCGTCTATTCTAAATTCTAACCGATAAACTCAGTTTCTACCGATTAAATCAACTTCCAACCTAGAAATGGAAACATAGAAAACAATCCAACAAATCCAATCTAGCACATACATGATTATATACATTACCAAGATGATAAAACTTCTCACCCTTACCTGATTAATCGCAAGCTAAGGTTGATTCTTGATGATTCTAGGTTTTGTTCCACTTTCTCTTCTTTTCTCTCCTCCTCTTTTCTTTCTCTTGTTTTCTTCTTAATGTTTCTATCTTTCTCTTTTCTCTTTATATCACATATTCTATTTTCTTTCCTCCCAAATTCTTTCCACACACTTATCAAATAATTCTCACAAAATATCCACTTAATATTATCACTAATGCCCAAAATACCCTCCAACCTATTTTTACCCGAAACTCTCAAAGTCGGCAAAAATAGCTCAATATGTAAACATAACATATTATCACACAAATTCCACATAAATAAAATAATCACTTAGATAAATCAAATAAGGACTCAATAAAAATGGGAATTCAAAATCGGGGCGTTACAAAGGAGGTAGTTAGGAAAGAAGTTGTTAAGCTTTTGGATGCGGGAATGATCTACCCAATTTCGGATAGCCCTTGGGTGAGTCCCGTGCATGTGGTTCCAAAAAAGGGTGGCATTACCGTCATTAGAAATGAAAAAGATGAATTGATCCCGACGAAGGTGGCAACAGGGTGGAGAATATGTATTGACTATAGGCGGTTGAATACCGCAACTCGAAAAGACCATTTTCCACTTCCGTTCGTGGACCAAATGTTGGAAAGACTTTCGGGCCAAAAATACTATTGTTTCCTTGATGGCTATTCTGGGTACAACCAAATTGCAGTTGACCTGGCCGATCACGAGAAGACGACTTTCACATGTCCGTTTGGAATTTTCACATATAGAAAAATGCCCTTTGGGTTATGCAACGCACCGACGACTTTCCAAATATGTGTGCAAGCCATTTTTGCCGACTTGATCGAGAAAACGATGGAAGTGTTCATGGACGAATTCTCCGTGTTTGGAAGTTCTTTTGGTTTATGCTTGGATAATCTGAAAACGGTGCTTGAAAGGTGTGTGAAAACAAATCTCGTGCTTAATTGGGAGAAATGCCACTTCATGGTAACCGAGAGGATAGTGCTCAGACACAAAGTCTCTTCAAAAGGGCTTGAAGTGGATCGAGCAAAAGTTGACGTAATTGCGAAGTTGCCTCCTCCAGTAAATATGAAGGGAATCCAAAGCTTTCTTGGGCATGCCGGTTTTTATCGGTGATTTATCAAATACTTTCAAAGGTAGCTAGGCCTTTGAGTAATTTGCTCTCCAAGGACCAGGTATTTCTCTTAACTAAAGATTGTTTACATGATTTTAAAATTTTGAAGGAAAAACTTGTTACCGCTCCAATTATAGTCGCTCCGAATTGGAACTTAAATTTTGAGCTAATGTGTGATACTAGCGACTATGCTATTGGAGCGGTATTGGGCCAAAGGAAGGAAAAAAAATTTCATGCTATACACTACGCAAGTAAAGTTCTAAATGAGGCGCAAATTAATTATGCCACCACCGAAAAAGAATTACTTGCGATAGTGTATGCGCTAGAAAAGTTTCAGTCTTATCTTATTGTTTCTAAGGTGATAGTGTATACCGACCATGCGGCGATTAAATATCTGCTCACCAAACCGGATTCGAAGCAAAGGCTCATCCGTTGGATCCTCTTGTTGCAAGAATTTGATGTTCAAATTAAGGACAAGAAAGGATCGGGAAATTTGGTGGCGGATCATTTATCTCGCCTTGTTAATGTGGAGATTACATCTTCTGAAAAGGAAATCCGAGAAGAATTTCCTGATGAAAAACTTTTTAAAGTTCAAGTTAGGCCGTGGTTTGCGGACTTTGCGAACCATAAGGCTAGTGGTTTGGTGCCGCACAACCTAACCCCAAACCAAAAAAGGAAGTTCCTCTCGGATTGTAAGTATTATGTGTGGGATGACCCATACTTGTTTAAGTTGGGTGGTGATAACATTTTGAGAAGGTGTGTTACCGGTGATGAAGCGCGAAGTATCCTTTGGCACTGTCACAACTCGCCTTACGGCGGACATTTTAATGGGGCAAGAACAGCCACTAAAGTCCTCCAATCAGGATTTTATTGGCCTACTATTTTCAAAGACACAAATGCCCATGCGCAAAGTTGTGATAGTTGCCAAAGAAGTGGCGGGATAGGTAAGAGAGATGAGATGCCTCTACAAAACATTCAAGAGGTTAAAATATTTGATTATTGGGGTATTGACTTTGTTGGACCTTTCCCACCATCTTTTGGAAATGAATATTTGCTTGTCGCGGTGGATTATGTTTCAAAGTGGGTTGAGGCGATTGCCTCACCTCGGGCGGATTCCAAAACGGTCATAAATTTTTTAAAGAAAAACATATTCTCCCGTTTCGGAACCCCCCGTGTGTTGATTAGTGATGGAGGATCACACTTTTGTAATGCACCATTGGAAAATGTTTTAAAACATTATGGTGTAACACATAGAGTGGCGACTCCATACCACCCACAAGCAAACGGGCAAGCTGAGGTCTCCCCAGCAAGTCTTCTTATCGTCTATCCTTAGACGATGTGAGTTGTGAATACGATCTTCTGTGTTTGTTCAGCATTTGGATTTTGGATATTATTTTCTCTCCGTCTATCCTTGGACGATGTGAGATTTCAAGACGAACTTCAGATATGGTTTACTCTCCGTCTATCCTTAGAAGATGTGAGTTTCGGACGTGGTTTTCTTTCAGTTTATTAGATGAGATGTTGTTCTAAGAAGGTTTTTGTGCCGTCAATTCCTATTGATGTCGTGGCTCTCTGAAGAATGTTTGATTTCCTTGTTGTTGATTCCTATTGACAACATGGCTCTTTGAAGGTGGTTCTCTTACTGTCGATTCCTATCGACGATGTGGCCTTTGAATACATTTCCTTTTCATCAATTCTTATGGCGAAAGGATTCAGAAGTTTGCTGAATAGTTGCGAAGTTCGTTGACGTAATCATTGATTTGATCTTTCTTTGTGTCGATTCCTATTGACGATGTGGTTTTTCGGACAAGTTCTTCTTCCTGTCTTTCTTTAGACGATGTGTGTATTGGATGTCTACCCTCAGATGATGCGAGCGTGGTGGCTTTCTTTCTGCCTATCCTTAGATAATGTGAACGTATGGTGTCTTCCCGTCTACTTTTAGACGATGTGAGTATGGTTTTCTTGCTGTCTATCCTTAGACAATGTGGAAGGATCAAGTGCATGTTGATCCAGATTTTAGTGGTGACTTTCCGTCTACTTTTAGACGACGTGAGTATTGTTTCTCTTTCTGAAGAAGTGAAAGGATCAAGTGCATGTTAATCCGGCCCTATGCAGCGTGAAGGATCAAGTACGTGTTGATCCGGCCTGTGGGTTCGATGTCTGTGGCGTTACACAGATGATTGACGTTGGGGTCAAGTGTTCTGTATCTGATGAGCAGTCAGCTGGTTGTCGTGCAACTGTGTTATGTTTTTAGAGATCTCGTGCCTAATCAGTTTTGCAGTTTATTTCTGCAGGTTGGCAAATTTCTGAGTTTATTGGTATTCAATCGTCTTCTACCTTGATTGTTTGAGAGTCGTTCACTTCTCACCCAGTCAGGTCCAAGCCGTTTGAATAGGGGCAGCTGTTGCACCCCAAAATTTGCCCAACCTTTTTCTTTAACTGGCTTTTGTTTCATAGCATCAGCATTGCATTTCATTGCGTTAACATTTGCATACCATCATCCATTCACAGGGGATCAAGGGGGTGTGCTCATAAAGAAGAGGTTATCAAAGTCTAAGCCTAATCAAGGAGTCATATTCAAGCTATTCAAGAGCTTATCACCATCAGAAAAGTCAAAAAGTTGTATGTGGTTCACCTCCTATCTTAGAGGCTATAAAAAGATCACAAGATGATTGTAAGTCCATGGATATAGGTATGAAGCATTGTGAGAGCTCATAAGAGGTATTGAGAGTCATTATGGAGCTTATTTAAGTCATTATGCAAAGTGCAAGAGGCCACAACCAGAGGTGGTGCAACTAGGGTTTTCACCTGGTTAACCCTCAGTCAACTGTGCGTCTTGAGGAGATTAAGACTCAATTCCAAGCCACTATGATCATGGAAAGATGTTTTGATACACTTAAGAGATCATTACAAGATCAATTCATCAATATTCAAGAGTGTGAGAAGTTATTGAGCTAGGGTTTCTAAGCTTGACAGTGTAAAATCCCCTATTTCAGTGCCTAACTTCAAGACCACATAACTCAAGATGAAAGTTTCATCTCATCTTGATATCCACATGAGACTTGTAGATCCTGTTCATATCTTTAATTTGAGTATTAGAAGTCATTCATTGGATTTCTAGAACTCAAGTTATGAAGCAGACAAGTTACAGGTCATCAGATGAATGTGATTTTGGTACTTGAAAGTCAACCAACTTCCAGGACATTTTTGAGCTAGAAGTATGTTTCTCCTTAAATTTTGATAAACATGAATATTGTTCCTCATCATCTTAGCTTTCCAAAGAGTACTAGAAGTCCTCATTTGAATTTGTAGAACTCAAGATATGAGACTTACAAGTCAAGGGTATTTCGGGAAAGTAAGATTACAGGTCATTTTCATTATAGGTCAAGTTCACCACTTTGCATACCTCAAATGAAAATCTTGCCAACTTAAAAGTTGCTCAAAATGAGATTATTTGGTCAATCAAACCTCAAGAGATCATTGATATGGCTTGGATAGGAAAATGTATGGAGAAAAATTCATGAAAGGAAGCTTGAAAAGGGCTAATTCAAATCAATTCATTTTGGAACCAATTCATGTCATATTTGTGCTTGTTTTGAGTACAATTGATGTTTTAAGAACAATGGGAATATTACCAACCAAGTTTGAATTCATTTGCTATGCCAAATCCAAGATTTCTTCATCTTTAAGCAACAAATGCAAAATCAACCATCCATTCATTTCCAAGGCCTCAATCTCAGCCACACATATTCCTTACATCATAAGTAACAAGAATGGATCAATGCACAAGCTGTTTGGCTCTGTTTTTCACCATTTCCATAAAGCTTCAAAATCAAAAATGTGAATTTTGGATTGGACTATTATGGGCTTCTATTGGGATGCAAATCATTCAATATCCATTGTATATAACATTCTAATCATTCCTAACAGAAAATAACAGAATTTGGAGGTAGTTACAACAGAATTTCATGGAGAGAAAGTGAAGAAAAATTAATTTTCATTTTTGGAGAATTACACACATTCAAGCCAAACCAAGGTTGTTAGAAGCTTGAGGGTCATTCATTGAAACTTTCTGCACCATTTGGAGTGAGAACCATTGCCAATTGACACCTTCATTGAAGCTAAAAACCAGGTTCCTATTTCTTATCCATGCTCTATATTCTTGAGGAATTTTAGTGTCATTTTTATGGATTTACACTCCTTAGGATATGTAGAAGGTTTTAGGATTAGTTTGGTTAAGTTTCTTGAAACTTTAGGAAATGACACCTTAGCTTGTTGTTCACATTTCTCCTTATTTATTGGATAAAAATGGAAAAGAATTTGATATTCATGATCTAGGAAGCAAGGCGAAGAGATTGGTATAAGAAATTTAAGTTTTTGTTAAGGTTGAAAATTCGGTACTGTTCATTACCGCCGGAGAAGATGACCGGAATCTTCTCCGGCTACCGCCCCCACCGCGCGCAGGTTTCCCTCCGTTTTGCCATTTTAAATCGCCAGTTCGTATGCGGACTGTCAGATCGCGTGACTCTGTCATCTCAATACACGACCAGGATTTGATTTCACGAATTGGCTTTTTCTTCCCATGGCATGAAACACAGAGTTTCACTTAAGGTGAACTCAGCTGGGCTTAAGGCCCATTTCGCTATTCACACCCCATTCACACGGCCCATTGAATAGTACACGTGGATCCATCACTTCTTGCACCCCTTGTATTTTCCATTTTGATTTCATTTTCTTTTGTTTTCTATTTGATGGTTGTTTGATTTTAATTCAGAAAAAATTTTAAATGATGTCAATAAATCTTGAAAAAAATCATGTAGGTGGTTTAATATGTCTAGAATTGTGTCATATTTTTTAATTTCAGTTTTAATGCATTTTTCATTTAATTTCATTTTTTCCATTTTAATATGTTTTTAATAATTGAAAAATTATATGCCATGCTTTGTGATTTTCTTTCTCTTTCAATAATCCATATTAATGTCTAATTTTTTATGTGATGCTGGTTGATACATTGTAGAATATTGTAGTAATTTTCTTGAATTTTTTTAGATTCCATTTGAATAGGTTTTGAGGCACATCTTTAGAGTCTTCCCCATTTGAATCTCCCATAGCATACATCTAGGTTTAGCATCTGGTTAATGTACCTAGGCTTATAGTTTGGACTTGAAACTTTAACCATAGACTCCTAACGCATTTAGAATCCTTTAGGAATTTCGTCAAGATTTTAGGACCTGATTTCGTATTTTTCCCATATTTTGCATTCTGACCAATGTTTGCATGTTTCAACTTGCACCTTCTCATAGTTTGGCATAATAAATGAACTTTTAGCCAATTTTAAGCATCCAATCTTCTCATTAACCCTTAGTACATAGGTTAACACCCTTTTAGGTCCATTTTCAAGTCCTTAAGATACCTTTAAGCTCCCTTAGGATGAACTTTCCTTAGAGTTAAACATTGAAGGTTTCTTTAGAAGTTTTTGTGATGATTTCTATCCCTTGTGTGGCTTCTTTGCTTGAGTTTGCCTTGTCATTCCAACCTTCCCTAGTCTTATCTTTAGGATCCCTCTTGGGAGAGCCTAATCCTTCCTTTGGTTAGATTCTGTGTATTCCTCAAGAGGTTGAGCCTTGGATAGACATTCATTAGCATAGTACATTCCTTTGGTTCGCACTATCTTCCTCCTCCTAGTCCTGATGATGATCCCTCTTGGGAGAGCCTAATCCTTCCTTTGTTTGGATTATATGCATTCCTCAAGAGGTTGAGTCTTGGATTGACATTCAATGGCATAGTATATTCCTTTGGTTTATACTATCTTCTTTCTCTAAAGTCCCTTTCTTAGGATCCCTCTTGGGAGAGCCTAATCCTTCCTTTGGTTGGATTATGTGCATTCCTCAACAGGTTGAGCCTTTGATGGATGTTCTGTGTTGATACACACTAACCAGATACATTAGATTAACATCTAGGTTCCACCATTCTCATCTGTCCTACATTCTTAGGATCCCTCTTATGAGAGCCTAATCCTTCCTTTGGTTGGATTCTGTGCATTCCTCAAGAGGTTGAACCTGAGATGGACTCTTGTGTTAACACACCTTCGAACCTGATGTAGCCTGGGATGTTTTCCTTATTACTCATCTTGTTTACTCTTCTCCCTCATGTTTGATTGATTTGCTTGTTGCATTAGGATAGAACTGCATGAGTAGAATACCCTTGTTTAGGTTCGTACTTACATCTAAAGGTTGAGCTTGTCTCCCTTTGCTTGATTGTTTTCCTGCTTTCTTACCTGTCATGCTTGCATTAAAGGTTGAGGTTTGCCTCCCTTTGCTTGTGTGCTTTCTCTGTGTATCTCTGTTTGCATCCCATGTTTGGATTAGAAGTTGAGGCTTCCTCCCTTGCTTGTACTGTTGCGTCGCATATGCATCTGTTTATATTCTTATCTCATCTGCTTAATGATTTTAGTTGTGTTCCTTTTCCCTTTCTGCATGTCCCCTTAGGATTCTCACCTCCTTGTTTAAGGATGGTGATGATAGACATTAGGTTTAATCCATGCATGACAACACATAGGATAGTTTCCCCTTCAAACTCAACCATATGGCCATATTGCATGATAACATTAGGGCTTGATAGTTTCCCTGTAGAGTCCTTTCTCTCCTCTCCTCAAAACACCAGTAAAACATCTAATAAAGGCTAATGAGTACCGTACGTTACGAGCCTTAAGTCACTTGGGAAATGACAATTGAGCAGTCTCCCTTCAATCGTCTAGAGTGTTTAGCCCACGTCCTTAGGACGATGTGCGACGCATTCGTTCCTAGGTCATAGTCTCTAGTGCGATATGAATTACCA
Organism: Lathyrus sativus; assembly: GCA_963859935.3. Lineage (NCBI taxonomy): Eukaryota > Viridiplantae > Streptophyta > Magnoliopsida > Fabales > Fabaceae > Lathyrus > Lathyrus sativus. The sequence goes on along the minus strand of OZ012737.1, from coordinate 595,185,896 downwards.
ACATTCATAAAAAAAACACTTCTTTCGTAAAAGACACAAAACAAATATCAAACCTCTTTTTGCCCCGTGGGCCCATAACTCGAGGAAAACCTTTTTTGATGAAAAAAAGTGTCGTTAACTCTCAGTTCTACCGCAAACGGTAACACACGAGTCTCCGACGAGCAAGCTACATACACCAAACTGGTGGAACTGTTTGTTAACCCTACTCGAAAATAGATGAATCAACCTGTGTTTCGTTATCCCGAACTACGTTCGCTCTGATCTTTCATACCAGATGAAAGTACGTAGGCACAAGACGCGACGTCTTGGCGAGCAACCTTCCCCCATCACCCGTAGTTAGCCGAACTACGTTGACTCTGATTTCGTGTTCTAGACAGGAATACGTAGGCACGAAGCTGCGAGGCTTTGCCAAGTCATCTTTTCTTTTCTTTTCAGACCAGCCTTGATAGGTAGATAGTTAAAATAACCCGTCATATAAACACAATAAGCGTGGATCCCGTCGAGTACGACGGACGTGAGGGGTGCTAATACCTTCCCCTTGCGTAACCGACTCCCGAACCCAGACATGGTTGCGATGACCTTGTCTTATACCTTTTTGTCAAGTTTTTCCGATTATTTCCTTTCCCTCCTGTGGCATAAATAACGAAAGGTGGCGACTCTCCTGTCTTTGCCGACACCTTATTTTCGCAGGAGCGACACGCGCGCGCACACACACACATATACACACGCGCGTGCACACACACACACACACACGTGCGCACACATACACACACACACATACACGAGTACGAACACTCTCTCACATATACACAGACACACACACACACACCTGCGCGCGCACACAAACTTACACATACACAAGAACACACGCGCTCCCGTGCGCGCACACGCATACACACAAGAACACACGAGCGCCCGTGCGCACACATACACAGACACACGCATGCACGCACGCACACACACTCACACATGCGTACACACATTCTTTCTCTCACACGCGCACACACACACATACACGTGCGCATACCTAGACACACACGTGCGCACGCACGCACACACACACACACACGCATGCACACACGCACACGCACACACACACACACGTGTGCATACACCCACACGCGTGCACATTCACACACGCGCACACACACACACCTGCACACACACACGCGTGCGCTCACACTCACTCTCTCACAATTACACACGTGCGCACGTGCTCAACCCTACAAACACACATGCACGCACGCGCGCGTGTTCGCGTTCACACACACATAAACACACACAAACACACCCACGCACGCACGCATGCACGCACACACAAACATACACATACATACACACACACACACACACGCGCGCGCGCGCACACACACACAAACACGTGCGCGCACACATACACATACATACACACATGCGCACGCATGCAGGCACACACGCACACACGCACGCGCACACACACACACATACACACACGTGCGCACATACACACACACAAACACACGTGCGTGCACACACACAGACACGCGCGCGCATGCTTACATACGCACACACGCACACATGCACACACACGTACACACACACGCGCATAGACACACACGCAAGCATGCACGCACGTGCATGCACACGCGCACACACACATACGCACGCACACAAATACACACACGCATGTGCACACACACTCTCTCTCTCTCACACACACACACGCACACAGACATACACACACGCACGTGCCCGCACACACACACACACAAACACGCGCGCGCGTACACGCACAGACACATACACACGCGTACGCGCGCGCACACAGACACACACGTGTGCACACACACTGTTGCGGTGGAAATAGGATATCAAACTATTAATTAGTTTGAATCACAATTCTTGATTCACAACCGTTCTTTGATTTATCCGAATGAAAAGGTCAAAAGAGGGAAAACCTATTTTTTCATTGTAAACACAATGCGAGGAGAGACCTAGGTAAGGGGTTGGTTAAGCTTAGGGAAGGTACTAGCACCCTAAAATTCGGTAGTACTCTACAGGAACCTTTTGTTTATTGTATGCCTTTTATTTTTATTTATCATCTGCTTTAATATATATTGAGCTAAGGGATAGAGTGACTTTAAGACCTAAGGGTTAGTCCCAATTTTACTCTGCAAGATTCGCATCTTGTGCCTACATATCCTGGATAGGGAATGGAATCAGAGTAATCGTAGTTCCCCTCGAAAGGGAGGTTAGAAACGTCTTGATTGTGGTCACGGTTTCAAGGGGAGTAAACATATCTTAGGGCACGCTTACGTGGAGTTTTAAAACTCCTATTTCTATGTTGAAAAGTTGATTAAAATTAGAGTTAAAATTAGGGATTCCACGGCGGGAAACCCTAAAACAGAGTACGGCGACTCTTTGACCTAAAGCTAGGGTAAAGGGTATTTTTGTCTACGGCGGGACACCTAGGCTATTAGGGTTTTGAAACGGTCAAAATTAGGGTTATTGACTCGACGGTCAAACGACTAGACCTAATTCCTTCGGAGGGAATTCTAATGGTAAAACATGCAAACATGGCAAAATATTATATGGCAGAAATTAAGATGCGGAAAGTAAAGAAAGCGTTGCGACGATCACTCGCGTAAATTACAAATCCCCAAAAAAGAAAGATAAAATAAAACCGTGACTATGGCTTCGCGTAAATTACATCCATGGAACAAAATACAAATATGATAATGAAATATTTAACTAATGATAAATGAAGTTAAACTCATTCAACTAAAGAAAAAAATCGAAGAATGTTAATAGGATTAGACAGAAATAAAGCAAATAATGAGATAGTGAAGAGAAAGCTGCTAATTTGATATTGTTTTATTTCTTAAAAAAAGATTTCGGTTTTAACTTTGAAAAAAAATGATTTTTGTCTTAATTAAAAAGAAAGAATTTTTGTTTTAAATTTAAAAAAGGTTTAATTTTACTATATAAAAAAAAAAGAGTTTAATTGTCAAATGTTCAAAAAGTGTCTTAGTTTTAATTTGAAAAATGTTTTAGTTTTAATTTTAAAAAGATTCAATTTTAATTTTTAAAAAAAAGAAGTTTTAGTTTTAATAAAAAGAGATGTTTAGTTTAATTTTAATCTTACTTTTAAAAAAGATTTAGTTTTTTTTTAAAAAGAATTTAATTCTAATTTTAAAAAAGATTGTTCTAGCCTAAATATTAAAAAAAAAGGTTTAGTGTTAAAAAAAAGAGTTGATTAGCAAAAGTTTAATTTAAAAATATTAGTATTAATTTTCAAAAAATGTTAAGTTTTTGTTTAAAAGAAAGAAAAAGGGTTAATTAACTTACGCTAATTAAAAAATAGTCTAAAAGAAGTTTGTCTTTTACTAAAAACTGTTTTTGAGTTTTTGTTTTATTCTAAAGAAGAGAATTGTGAAAGTTAATAAAAATATGTTTTTAATTAATAGCTATTCTCTTAATTATCTAAATAATTACTTATTAAACTCAAAATTTTAAAACGCTTCTCAATTTTAAAAGTTTTCTAATTATGAGTTAATGAAACATGATTAACTAAAGTTATAACCTATTTACAAAACTAAACCCACTTAATATTTTTACTATTAATAATAATTAAAGAAATTTAAAACAGAAAAAGAAAAGAAAATAGTAAAAATAAAAAAAAATAAAAAAAAAGAGACACGGAAATAAAAAGGAGAGGCAGTTGTCCGCTGATGGAACCGTGGGGTTTCATTTTCCCCTTTCTTTTTCTTGATGCATGTCTCAATCTTCTTCCTAAAACACAAATCACCAAACAAAAACCATGAGATTTCATAAACCCATACCTTTCGGCCGATTGGCGGTGATGAAATTTGATGGAGGTATTGATGCTCGCCCTCTGGTGATGATGAAGCTATCTTCCCTCTTCTGATAAATCGTGAGAACGGCCGCCGTTTTTCTCTTTTGTCTCCTTCCCCCCTTTCTCAAAAACAACTTATGTTTATATAGGTAACAAATTAGGGTTAACTCTAACCTAATGTCCACTTTAAAGCCCAACTTAAATAATTAGTCAAAGCTAAAAAAAACAAACTAAAACAAACTTAAAACATTATAAAAAGAATACAATTTTTTCTAATATTTTTAATTTTATGATTTTTGGATGTTTTTATGAATAATATGGAAAAAAGTGAAAAAATAATATTTTTTAAAAAATAATTTAAATAAAATACGAAAATAATAATTAAATAATAAAAAAACTATTTTTTTTTTATAAAAATAGAAAAGTTAGAATAAAAATAAAAGAAACAAAACAAAAAGTGAAGAAGGTGGGATTCGAACTCTCGACCTTTCACACTCACAACTCCTTACACACGGTCTCTTGTCAATTGTGCTTCCTTCAAAATAAAGTGGCGCTAGAAACCCTGTAAACTAAAAGAGCGCGCCACATGATATTTTCTTGCAACAATCAAACAACTGCACAACCCGTTAGTGGTTAGTTTAAACGCAATGCAAAAATGAAATGGGATGCAAGATGAAACGACTAATCTTAGGGCAAAATTTGGGGTATTACAGTTGCCCCTATTTAAATAGCTTCACCGGGTGATTTGAGCGACGAAGGCTCGAGAAATCATGGTGGAGGAATTTAAATATAGATAACCGAAAATTTTGCCCTTAGATGCAGTGATATGCAATGCTATGGACAAAACAAAAATAAACTATAATATTGACAATGCCATGAATTCAGTATGATGCGTATGATGGAATGGTAAATGCAGAGATGCAGACGACACGACGACATAGGGGACAAACGCGACGAACGAACCACACTGGGAATATGACGCACTGGGTGACAGCACGACACTGGGGAATTCTAAAGTGATAGTCAACTGTTGCAAGTACGACCAATTATCACTTTAGAAAAAGGAATGGTAAGAGCGGGATCCTCAATGGAGATGGCACCAGTGAGACGGCCTCCACTGGGGGAATTTAAGAGTAATTATCAACAGGTTCAAGCGTGACCGACTGATACTCTAGAGTAAGAAAATAAAACTGGATCTGCACGACTGTAGGATCGATTAACAAGATGCTGGAGCATTGAGCAAAGAATAACATCCGAGCTTCTGTAAACTTTCCCTCGTGACAGGATCAAACGGAATTTAGGAATCCGTAGAAAATATACAGGGTAAAACCGGCTGTATGCCAAAATAAATGGTCTTAAATGGGAAACGCCCTGATAAGCTTTCTCGAGAGAGAACTGCCACTTATCGTTGGAAGGGACTTATATGCCAAACTGGATAAGCTCTCAAATAAAGAGACTGCTGCTTATCTATGGATAATAGATTGATTGATAATATAAACTTCTTCCACTCCTTCTTTTACTAAAGGGTAAACAAACTTCTTCATACTTCAAGATATGTGCTCTCCTGAATATGGTTCCACTCCTTCTTTTACTAAAGGGTAAATGAACTTCTTCATACTTCAAGATTTGTGCTCTCCTGAATATGGTTCCGCTCCTTCTTTTACTAAAGGATAAACAAACTTCTTTATACTTCAAGATGTGTGCTCTCCTGAATATGATTCAGTTCAAAAACCTCCCCGTACTTCAAAATGAAAAGGAAAATGGAAACCCAGCTGCTCGATGGAGATGGCCATTTACTGCGAGTCATAATGAAGATAGGATAAGTTTCTCAGATGAGAACTACCGCTTATTTGTGCGAATGTCACGGATAAGCTTCTCGAGTGAGAACTGCTTGTAGAGGTGGTAACAGGTAATGTAAATTGTAAAGAAAGTTGTTGTGATGAGCTTCTTGTACGAGAAGGTCAATTGTAGAGTGTAATGTAAAGTGTAATGTAGGTGATGAGCTCCTCGGCTGGGAACTGTTGCTTGTTTGTTGTGTAATGTAGGGATAAGCTTCTCGGGCGAGAACTGTCGCATATCTGCAAAGGATTGTAAATGCTTTTCTTGAAAGATAGCGCAAAATAAATGCACGTCCAGGTAGGTTCGACGACCGACATGACTGAAATTCAATCTAGAATTGGGCTAGAAAGAACTGACAAACAAAACTCCATTGAGGAAACGAATTCGAATGAGGACTACCTTATCTTAACGCAGAAAGGTAACGGAAATAACCATCGTCCACGAGGGTTGAACTCTGTGGGGAAACTGGAAACAAGTAGGTATTTTATGCTTAGAGCTGATGATCTACTTGGAGAAAGCGGACAAACCCAGTTACTCGTTAGTAACGACAAAGGATGACACGGATAGCAAAAAAATTTAGATGCTAATGCGCATGCCACAGTGTATACTACTGCGTATGTAAATGTGTATGAAAACGTCATGCAATGAGTATACAATGCTTAGGTTCATGCACATGCTGACAAAATAGACGAGAGGAGGGAACCTGAGATGAAATAAACATCTCGACGGGGATACTCGGGGACCTCTGCACCAAAACCTCTATTGAGGTATAAGAATAGTTGATGGTATAACCAAATCTGGATTCAAAGTTATAACTTCCCTGGGGAGTAAGTGTCATGACTTCCACATGGGGATAGGATACGACTTCACTGGAGAGTAGGATGTCACGGCATCAACTGGGGATCTGTGACCTATGCACGAGGATACGATGTCATGACTTCACGTGAGGGATTGCTATCATGAATGATAATCAGCCAAAGAACTCCTAGAATCAGAGGCTTCCGGGGATAAAATAAATATCCGTTGTACGGGGAAGACGCGAAGCTAGGTAGTTTCATGGAGAGAGTGTGGCAACTTCCTGGGAATAGCACCTCGGCTTCCTGTGGAAAGGTACGTCCGACTGGGGATAAAGTATATCAAATTTCCCTGAGGAGAGTTCGTCGGACTTACTGGGGAAAAATCAACAGACATTCCTGGGGAAAGTATCTGGACTTCTTGGGGTGGATATGGAAATCTCCTGAGGAATATTCCTGAGGAAGGTAAGGTAATTTCACCGAGGAACAGATAATTCCACTGAGAATGGGTCTTCCAAAACATATATCACTTGGAGGATACCAGGGATATCTCTCTAATCTTGAGAGTCACTGGGGATTTATCGGATGGATCCCAAAAGTGGTGTCAGCTTAAAGTCTCGCTGGGGACTATTACTGGGAAGTTGCTGGTATGATCTATGCTGTCTTGGAGATTATCGGCTCGGTGCAAAATGTCGTCGGCTTAAAGTCTCGTCGGGGACTGTGTCGGGTTAAAGTCTCTCTGGGGACTGTCAATTTAAAGTCTCTCTGGGGACTATCAGTTTAAAGTCTCTCTGGGGACTGTGTTGAGGCAATGGTTAAGATGTAGATTCTGCAACGATGAGATTTACTAGGGAATGAAGACCACCGAGAGTAAAATCCATCGGGTGCATGAAGAATGTCGTGAAACGAAGCTAACTTTGATCTCAATGGACTTTGTACTAGTCTCCATTTTGAAGATATCATGCCCCAGGGTACCTGCCTTGTGGGAAAGTCATCTCGAGAGGATTTTACAGAGAAATATGGAGTCTGGATGCCCCCCTGTTTTCAAACTCTTGGAGAGATTTGTCAGATCTCGACGTAACTAGCTCAGATCGACGGTGACATGACTGAGTCTTCAAAAATAGCTCTTAAGAATGTCAGGCTCGCATTGATGAGAAAACTGGAAACCATCTGCCCCTGTTTAGCAGGATCTGTGACATCTATATGTAAGTTTCTAAGATATCAGGCAAAACCGACACGCGTGAAATGCTATCCTGAAACTATCAATGCAATAATATATTTGTCTTGAGATTTTTATTTTTGAAAAAGATATCGTTGTAACTCGTGACCGAAATCACTAGTTAGGATATGAATTTAACTTGTAATGCCAACGGTAAATTAAGTATAGCTCGTAGGAGTCAGGAAACGTTATCTCGTCGAGTATGCTTTCAAAAGAATTCCTACTTCAATTAGGTCTTTTAAAGGTTTTATCGTGGCTTGGTTCATGGTTTAGAAACAAAGGATAAAGGCTCAAAATGTTATTTGCACCCACCCATTATTTGGGATGTTCTCCAATCCTATTCAGTTAACGGGATACGAGCACTTATATCTCAATCGGGTTTGATATGGTCGAGAACTCATTAAGGCTTTGGACATAGCAGTCACTCACCTATTATCTTTTGGTTTTTTCCAACACGACTTTGTTCTTTATTAGGGATTCTTTACGGTAATCTCTGGTTTTTTGTTTTTATTTTTCATTCCCTAACTTTTGCCTGGACGACATCTTTTGGATTTGCCTTTGGAGTCCAGCGGGATGCCCCAGTTTTGCCTAAGTCTCCTTCATAGGTTGTGACTTAGCGAGATATATATACCTTTATTTTTGCTGAATAAGTCGTGTGACTCCTTTGAAAGGTTTGTGACTGCCCCACTCTTTAGGTAGTAGAGGGATGGTCGTTGACTTCTAACTTCCTAAGATGTTAGCGATAGAATAGATCCTCGAAGGTTCGCTCCTCCCTTTTTGAGAGTGTAGGCGCTCGATCGGTTTAACTGAAAACTACTCCCAGGTTAAAGTAAGGGTTTTAATTTGGAATGAAAAAAAACTCCTACTTCCAGGCTCAACGGGGTTGAAGAGGGATTATCATCCTTATATCTCCGGTGTTTGGGATTTGAAACAATGCCTTACATCATCAACAGGTTTCAATTGGAAGCATATGACAAGAGATTTGTATGTTTTTGGTTCATCATCCTCCTCCCAATTCTCTATTAACACGAGAGATCGGGTAAAGTTTGCATTATAGTTTATGGAAAAATATTTTTAATGAGTGAAGCGAATGGATTTATTCAAGACAGACATACATTGCATTAATTAATCAAAATAACAAGTTCGTACATGCTAATTATGCTTAACCAAAGAAACAGAAACATATAAATAAGCTAAATGTCTCAAAGTCCTTCAAAATGTGTTTATGAAGTCTTCGCATCTACGACCGGCATGGTAGTGGTGGTTTTCTCTGGCGCAGCCTCACTGGAATGAGTCGCCTTGCTTTCCCTAGCTAGATATGTCAATGCTTCAGTATCAGTCTTCGGATCTTCCTTCAGACTAACTTTCCTAGATTCTTGTTCGATCGTGGTCACATCATCTTGAAGACAGTTGAAATGAAGTGGACTAGGCTTCTGAATAAATACCGGTTTTGGGAGATTCACAGGAGAAGTAACTGGATGAGATATGTTGAAAACCTTGAGAGGCGCCTGGATCTTTGGCTGAGGATCATCGAAAGGCAATATCTTTTGTTCCAAAAAATCTGTGACAATGCTCTTGAGCACATAACAACCTTCCAAATCATGGTCGGGCGCACCCTAATGAAGTAAACGATGAGCGATGGTGTTGTAGTTGGTAGGCAAAGGATTAGGAGGCGGACCCATTGCTCGGGTGGTGATTAAACCTCGTTGCACTAAGTAAGGATACAAATCGGTAAACGTCATTGGAATCAGTGGACAAGGCTTGTATTGTCTCTTCGGAGCATTTTGGCGGGGTGTCTGATTCCTCGGCTGTTGATTTGCCGGAGCGTTGGACGCCTGCTGATAGTTAGGCAGAGGTTCTTGATAAACCGGAGGCGGATAAACAGGAGCCTGTTGCATAGGCTGATAAATAGGAAACTGTTGATTGACAGGAGTTGCAACAGTAGCCACATAAGGTTGTGGGGCATATTGAACTAGATAACCTTGAACATAATTCTGCTGATGTTGATGAGCAGCCATCAAGCGATTCCTCGGACGTGTAGCTCTTTTATGGTGGTCAGAGCTTGGAGTTTTGCACTTCGAAGGAGTAACTCGTCGAACTGGTTGAGCGATGGTAGGACGCACCAAACTGGATTGAAAACCATGAGGAGGTACATTCGCAATAGTAACGGCTGGTTGAGGATCCACAACAGTATGGGTGATCTCAGAAATAACAATGGGCTGAGAATCCAGCTTTGCATTAAGAGCTTGTAGCATCTCCATAATCTTCCCCACGCTTCCTCGAAGATCTTCGAGTTCATGGCTGACACGGTCGACCTCTTGAGTTTGTTCTTCCATCCTTTTTCGAGCTTGGGCTCTAGTATTGTACTGATGCGGAGGACCCAGGGTGACGAAACTGGAAGGCGAGAGAACCGAGGATAAGACACCGAGAGACATATGTGATGCAAAAATATGATGCAAAAAATGCGAAATGCAAATGAAATGATTTCATGGAATTCAAATATTTACGAATATCGCAGAATACCAAAACTTTATTTATTAATTTGAAAACGGATTACAAAAAACATTCTTAGAAAAGTTTTGGCATAATAGCTAAATAAAAGCTAATAATGACTCTAAGGAAGCTTCCTGTTCTGCCCCTTACTCTGCTCTTCGGGCTAGGCCTTTTTGAGGATGAGCCTATCTTCAAAAGGTAAATCGAGAGTTAGAGAAAAATAAATCCTTCATCAAAACCAAGCAAGGGTACGTTGGAAAAGTCTTCACAATTGTTGGTGATTAGTGTCCTTGATGTCAGATAACTTCGAGCATATGGCTTTAGCAACGGTCTTGTCCTTTAGGGTCTTTCTCCAAGAAAGGGAACGAAGACTCCTTCAAAACAGGTAACCCCGCCAATTGAGAGTACTCTTGTAGGGTAGGCAAGAGCTGATACTCGAGGGATGTAAGGAAAAGATAATCTGGATCCTAGAACTGTAACAAAGTCGAAAAGAAACCTTCGTCTACTTGAGGTTTCAACAAAAATAACGGCCTTCCATACTTGTTTCTGGATCCTTTATTGATCTTGAACCAAAGCTCCTAGATTCCTTAGGTCATCTAACTTAAGTCCTTTAAAAGTATATCTCAAAGTTTTTTTTGTTTTTTTTTTTGTAATCCATGGTATCCTGTAATATTCATAAATAAAATTTGAATTCCATGACATGTGATGCAATGAAATGCATATATACAAAGTCCTAGGTTAAAGGTATATGCAAGGAGTTATGGTCTACCCATCCCAATAGGTATGTGTTGCACCCTAAAATTTGCTCAACCTACTTCACTTGGTTTATGTTTCAATTACATTAGCATTTGCATATAGAGTCATGTACATAGTCTAATCATTTGCATAGCATAGCATAGCAAATCATCCAACAAGGGACCAAGTACTATTATTATCTCTATGAGCCTATCAAGAGGTTATTGTTCAAATTCAGGCCTATCCAAGTCATCAGAAAGAAATTGAAGTCTAAGAAGTCAGTGGATCAAGCAGTGGATCTCTCTCCTATCTTGAGTGTATTTGAAGATCATCAAAGAAGTTGTGAGCTGTGAATTGAGCAGGGAGGGTATATAGACATCATAGAGGACCTATAGAGTCATTTTTAATAAGAGTCAAGTCATTGGTATGATCACAAGAGCTGCAGTTAAAGACAGTCAACTAGGGTTTCATCTGGGTCAACCCTAGGTCAACCCTAGGTCAAATGATTGATTGAAGGGCATCAAGGTCTATCTGAGAGATGTGGGGTTCATCATTTGACATGTAGATAAGTATGTGGTGTTGTGCCAAGAAGAAATCAAGAGAAATCAAGAAGAAGAGGAGTTTCTAAATTAGGGTTTCTGTGTAAAATCCCCTGATTTAGGGCAAACTTCCAAGCAAGATAATTCAAAATTCAAGCTTCAAATGGATTCTTGGCCAACCTGAGACTTGTAGAGGATCTCAAGACCTTTAATTTGAGTGGTGGAAGACATCAAGGAGATTTATAGAACTCAAGTTATGGTCCTTGCAAGTTACAGGTCATCTGAGGTATCTGAAATTTTGTCTGTGAAAGTTACTTGTCTTCCAAGCAACCTTTACCCCTCAAGGAGATTTCAAATGAATTTATGGTCAACATAAGAGTTGTTCCTCATTGTCTTAGATTTCTAGAAAGGTATGGTATGCCTTCATCTGATTTGTGGAACTCTACTTATGGCTTTGGCAAGCAAAGGGTATTTTGGTCATTTGAGGATTACAGGTCATTTCAAGCCTATGCCCAAAACTCATACAAGGAAGCTTCAAATGAAAAACTTCACAACATAAAACTTGCTCCAAATGACATTTTGAGTCTAGAAAAGTGATCATGAAAGTTTGGAAATGCTCATAGCTCAAGGTTTCAAATTTGGTCAATTTAAAAGTGAATTTAATGAATAAAAGTGACCTAAAAATGGGATTTTTCATAACATGGCCAAATGGGATGAAATTATAGGTCATTTTGATTGGATAAAATGTTTTAAGAACATTGGAAAAAGTAGATTTTTGAGCTTGGTTCAAATTTTGGAAGTTATGCTAGTTGGCTTACAAAGGAAGTAACATATTCAAATCCACAAGGGAATTGTGCACAAGAAGTTTCTACCAAGTTCTAGAGTGTTCTATGAGTGTCTATATATTGAGTAGAGTGGCTTCATTCAAGGGTTGGTGATTCATTTTAATCAAAACACATAGTTACATCTCATTCTTCAAGTTTGCAAATCACATAAGAACTCTATCAAATATTCATCATTTTCCAAAATCCTTGATCCTATCATCATCTACATCCATCATAGATCAAGTTTCCATCAAGATTTGGCTTAATTGAAGTAGAATTCGTGCTATCCAACTTCATCATCCAAAGTGCAAGAAGATTGTGATTGCAAGATCAAAGGCATTTGAGTAAGAACTACTGCATACAGAATTAAGAACCAAGTTTGTTGATCAAGTCTAAAGCATTGCAAGCTTTGGATCCAAGGATTTCTGCATCTGTTTTCATCTTTAAACCAGGTTGGTGTTTTCTTCGAATTAGCATAGATTAGTTAGCATGATGAAGAATCTTTAGGTTAGAAATGTTAGGTTAGGTTAGAGGATCATTTCCATAAGGTTTGAGAAGGTTTCATGGAGGTTAATGACAGACCCTAGAATCTTTAAGGATCAAGATCAGTTTGGATATTGAGTTTTAATTAGCATGTTATAGCTTAATGAGATCAGTGTAGCATGGGGAACACGATAGTACCATCAAGATTAAGAATAACCATGGTTAATATCAGTGTAAAATGGTGGAACCAAGGCCTTCATGCTCACTGTTTGGAAGATTTAGGAAGTTCCAGTTGAAACCAAGGTCATGGTTGGGTTCCTTGGAGTTAGTATATCAATTTAGGTCTTTGGAGTTTTTAATTTCGTGGCCATATGAGAGAGCATGATGAGGTGCAAGATTCGTGCATGAGGCTGTATGAAAACTGAAAACCCTAGTTCATGTGAAGAAGATGATCTTTTAATCGTTGGATCATTCTAATTTAGTTGACTCTGAAACCAATCCTACGGCCAACATTCAAACTTGAGAAACGGAGGGAAAGAAGAACGCTGAAACGCTGCGTTCCACTAAAAACTCAACCCTGGGCTCAGCAAAATGTTACTACCCACACCCTACCTTCAAGGCCCAATGCCAATTGAACTGAATTTCTTACTAATTGCACCGTTTTGGTTTTTTTTATTTTTTTCTTGTGTTTTCTGATCAACTGGGCCCAGACGCGCCTTGCTATGCGCGTCCCCCAGTCTGGGCCCATCATCTTTTTTTAACTGAAATAAATGCTGATTGCACCCCTAACCTCATATAACTCATTTTAATTTCTTTTATTTTTGTTAATTCTTTAAAAAATCATAACATGTTGGAAATTGCATGTTTTTAAATGGTTGTTTTTGCATATTTTTCATAATTCTGTTAAGAAAATTGTCATATAATAAAATTAGAATTTTATTTTATTTTTGCATTTTTAGTATATTTTTCTTTTAAATAGGTATAAATGATGTTTAGTTTACCACTTGATATTGTTGATTTTAGTTTAGATAAATCCTTTTATATTTTGGACCTATTCTTTTTAGGGTATTTCACTTAGAACTTTAGCTTGTATATGAAATTTAATTCATGATTTTAGGACTTAATTTTAGATGATTTGTTTAGGTGTGATTAGGAGAATCAAAACTAGGGTTTAGAGATAACATAGGTGTAATAAATCATTTCTTTTAGGAGTTGTAGTTTGAATTTTGGGGTATGGGACTATAGGGGTATTATGGGTAGATAATAGATCCCTTAGAAAATATTAGGCTTCCCTTATTCTACTACTACTATTAGTATACTGCTTGTATTTGCTTGATTGTGTGGTGTGCCCTCTCTAGGGTTATTATTTGACTGTGTGGGGTGTTGGGCCTGCTTGGGGTTTGGGTTTGAGCTGAAGAATGTGCTGATGAAGCCCATTTGAAGACTAAAGGAATGAAGACCAATTTCCAGAGTTGAGGAGGAGTATCTCTTGCTGGCAGCTGTTGAAGGTTATAGGATCTAGGAGTTAGGCAGAGCTCTAGAGTAGAAAACTTGGTTAACAAATGTGGAAGGTCTTGGTTGCCTCCATCCCTCTCTATGATGCAGAGTCTCTCTAAGACATTCACCCCCTTCCTTTGGAAGGCTTGGTGATAGTGTCTAAGAGATAGAACTCTTGAGAGAAATATTATATGTGTTGTTAGCAGTCTGTTTGCCACCTTTGGTGGTCAACTAACTGCTTAACACCCCAGTTCATCTTGTTGACTGATACTCATCTTGGAGATTGAGACTTGAAGAAAATCCCTGAAGACTGATGATAGAGACCTTGACTGAAGGCTTGAAGATTGAAGACAAAGGCCTTGCTTGAAGGCTGTGAAGATAAAGATTGATGCATGCTTGAAGCTTGTAGCTGTTTGGAGATGACTTGAGGACAAATGTTGATGAAGACTACTTTTGCTGTTTATTTTTGCTGTTTATAATTCTTGATGTATTGATTGAATTTCCCTGACTGTATTGCTTGATGTTTAACCTGTTAGGTTGAAAGTGAATTATGTTCACTTTTGCCTATTGTTTTTTAGGTTCGAGGTTGGGTGGGACTCCCTTGCCTCGCTTGTATTGCTGCATCCATGCATTTTACTGCTTTATTGTATATATGCTATCGTTTCTGTTTCCGTTTGTCCCTTAGGATCTCTGTTTCTCTCTGCGCAAGAGAGGAGCATGATAGACACTAGGTCTTAACCCATGCATGATAACATTAGGTTAGTCTGATTCCCTTCGCAACCATAGGTTAGAGTTCTGTCTCTTCTTTCTCAAAACAAACAGAAAAGCACAGTAATATTTCAAACACAATAAAAGAAACTTCTTCCGTAAAAGAATGTGAACTCATCAAAACGTCAATTTTGTCCGCTTGGACTGTTAATCAGAAAAACCCTTTTCAGAAGGAATAAAAACAATCAAGACGGACTTGTGTCGTACGTGGCCCGAACTACGTTTGCTCTGATCTTTCATGCTGTATGAAAGTACGTAGGCATAGGATGCGATGTCCTAGCGAGCAACCTTCCCCTCCTTTCCCGTAGGTAGGCGAACTACGTTGACTCTGATTTCTCGTTCCAGACGGGAATACGTAGGCATAAAGTGCGATACTTTGTCGAGTCATTTTATTTTCTTTTTAACCCCAGACCTGTAGAGTAGATAGAATAACAATCCATACCCGAAAACAAGCGTGGATCCCGTCGAGTACGACGGACGTGAGGGGTGCTAATACCTTCCCCTTGCGTAACCGACTCCCGAATCCAGGTTTTGGTTGCGATGACCATACCTTTCCCCGTTTCGCGAGGTTTAATTCGAGCGTTCCCTTTCCCTCCGTTGGGATAAATAACGCACGGTGGCGACTCTTCTGTTCAGCCGACGCCGATTTTCGCAGTAGCGACAGCTGGCGACTCTGCTGGGGATCCAACGTCCCCTGGCTGCTAAGGACTGCGATGGTTCCTTATGCATTTGGGATCCAACATCCCTTAAAGAGAGTCAATCCTAGCGCTTGTTTTCCCGTCGAGGATTTTGTATGGATTTATTTTTTCTGTCATTTACTTTCAGCATTATATTATTGTTATTATTGTTGTATTGGGGTGTGACGGGTGTTCTATGATTGAGAGATAAGCCGGACCTGGGCTTGAGTGCACCTAGAATTAGAGTGGAAATTAGTGGGCGCGCACGTGCTTTGCATGTCCTAGTGTCCCGCGAAATCCACACTCAGACGAGGTTCTTCTGGTTGGCCTCCTGTCCTGCCCTTTGGGTGGCTCGGGTTGCTGGTTAGTTGGATTGTCGACTCTGGGAACCGATCATTTGGAAGTTGGCTAAGTGAGGCCTCTTCAGGATTTGATGATGCCACTCCTTCTGGGAATCGTATCATCAACCCTGAAAGTCTGTGACGCCGACGACCGCATAGGATGCCATACTTTGTCAGTTACTAGGACACCTACCCGTGAGAGGGTTTTTGGGGTTATGCAGGTAACTAGACCTTCAGATACCGGTTATTTCTTGATCTGAGATCCTGGGTATTTATGGATAGTTATGAGATCTATCAGAGACCAGTTGGAGTTATGATATGAGGTCTATCAGAGACCAGTCAGAGTTATGTTGTGGGGTCTATCAGAGACCAGTGTTGGAGCTTTGCTTTGGGTCTATCTGAGACCAGGGTTTGAGGAATTCTGGAGGGTCTATCTGAGACTTTTGATATGGTTCAGGCTTCTCAGCCATGGCATTTGGTCCCTGTTGTATGTTACTTGCATTGCATTGTTTGCATAACCATTATCATTGCATCCCATTAACGTGTGTCTGTGCTGCAGGTGCATTTGCATATTCCCTGATTCTAGTGTCCGGACTTCTGAGTATTGATCATAGCTGGTTTGAGGATGACAGTTGCCTACAAGCTACCTATCCCTGATATTACTCCCCTCCTGGGTCTGATTTCTCTTGCTGATGAGGATGTCCGTAGAAGCTTCAGACAGAGTTACGGACGGTTGTTGAGATTGGTCCGCAAACCAACTGATGATGAATTGAATGGGCTGTATACGCTGATGCAATTCTATGACCCGACTTTGAGGTGTTTCACATTCGCTGACTTCATTTTGGGGCCTACCATTGAAGAGTATGTAGAGTTTACTGAGCTGTCAGTACAGAATAAAGTTCCTTTTATTCACTCTGCCGCTGAGCCCAAGTTGGAGGATTTAGCTAAGGCCTTGCACATGAATGCTTCTGAGCTGTTGATGACTTCTTGGCGAGGGGTTCCAGGTTTCTCTCTCCAGTTTCTGGTTGGTAAGGCTCAAGAATACGCCAAGAATGGATGTTGGGTGGTCTTTAACGCTGTTTTGGCTCTATGCATTTATGGGATAGTGTTGTTTCCCAAATTCCCGAATTTCGTGGACATGGATGCATTTCATTTGTTTGCTGCTGGCAACCCTGTACCCACATTGATCGGGGACTTCTACCATTCGATGCACTACAGAAATGAGAATAGGAGAGGCAAGAACGTCTCTTGTTGCGTGCCTTTGCTGTACATGTGGTTTAAGAGCCATCTTCCCCTGAAGGGACCTTTTGTGGATAGTGCAACTACAGCTGACTGGCCAGAGCGCATGATGAGACTATCTTCTGAAGACATTGAGTGGTTTGACCGAGACTTGTTGGGGTCTGAGCTTATTTTCAGTTGTTCTGGGTACCCTAATGTTCCGTCGATAGGGAGGAAGGGGTGCATCAATTACAACCCATCTCTGTTTATTCGCTAGTTCGGATATGCGTTGAAGAACCCACCTCAGGAGGAGGAAGTACATGAATCTCTGTACTTCACCAGTGATTTGAATGGAGAGTTACTAGCCAAGCTTCAGCATGCCTGGATGCGTATTAACAGAAGAGGGAAACCACTGTTGGGGAAGAATGATTGTCAGGCTTATGCACCCTACAAAGTTTGGATCCAAGAGAGAGCAAGACAGTTGCTGATGCCATTTCCAGCTGCACCAGTCCCTGTTCATATTCCGGTGGAAGGACCAACCACTGTTACTATGGAGGTCTACGAGCGAGTTGTAAAAGAAAAAGAAGCCTTGGCGAAGATCAATGAAGAGTTAGAATAGGAACTGGCTCAGATGCATAGTGAGAAGAACAAGGTTGTGCATGCTTTCCAACAGCAGATCGAGTTAGTAAACAGGCTAGGTGCTGAACTGACTGAAGAGAAGAAGAAGCGCGAACGTCTGGGTCAAGAGTTCAGAAGCTCTCATGACATGTTGGAGTCCAAAAAGAAAGCACTCGATGCCGCCCACCGGGAAATCTCTTCTTGTAACAAGACGTGGAACGCTACGCTAACCAACAACAAAAAGAGAGAAGACAAATTGAAGCAGCAAATTTCTGAACTCGAAGAGCAGTTGAAGGCTAGCATTAAGAAGCATGAAGAGGAGGTAATGGCCAGATATAGTCTCCAGAATGCATTGAACAAGGCCATCGAAGGCAGGAACGAAGCTGTGTCTCAGAAGCGGAAGTTAGAGGATCGCTTCGGAGAAGGGGCATGGGAGGAAACCGCTGGTGACGTGCGGCGTGTTCTCAAGCGAAGAAATCAACTTGTTGAGGGTCTGCTTACCCGACCAAGTCATCCAGAGACTAAGAAGTTACTAGAAGAGTACCAGGCTTTTGAGTGTACTTGATTGTTTCATGTATTAACGTGTATGCTTTATTTACATAGCGTTGACCATCACCAGGATTGTTGGCTGAGGTCATGCCTTCTTATTGTACACTCAGTGATATTGTATTCTTGGTTTAATGGATTTCTCTGCAATATATGAGGCGTTTTCTATGATTCGGCTCCGATCTTCGTATTGCTAGTACTGTCACTGCACTGTCACATTCGCACTAGAATCGGAGAATGATATTCCCTAATGCACAGACACATATTGCATTGCATTCCCATTCATATTGCATTACAGGTGATTATTGAGCGGTACCTCATTTCTTGCTCTGTACCAGGTCTTTTCAGGATTGAAGATCAGCGCCCGCACCGATACTCCACTCGTACCAACTGTCGAAGAATTATGGATCAAATGCAGAACGAAATGCAAGACATGCGTGAGAAGCTGGCGCTCTTCATGCAGACAATAGAGACCATTGCGAAAGGACAGGAGAATTTGCAAGCTTTGGTGCAGCCTCTGTTAGTAAGAAATGCTGGGCACGGAAATGAGGATCATCAGTCTGTGCGAGTCGACACTATTCACGGGGATGGTACTCCCACACCAGTGGCTCCACCTGTAGTCAACATGCCTGCTGTCAATGTGA
Organism: Lathyrus sativus; assembly: GCA_963859935.3. Classification (NCBI taxonomy): domain Eukaryota; kingdom Viridiplantae; phylum Streptophyta; class Magnoliopsida; order Fabales; family Fabaceae; genus Lathyrus; species Lathyrus sativus. Next base: position 595,166,826 of record OZ012737.1, on the reverse strand, counting down.
ACAACGGCGCTGCTGCCGGGAACGGTAACGTTGGAATTGGGAACGAGATTGTCGTCAACAACGTTGGGCTCGGAGATGTCAACCTGGGTGATAATATGGGAGGCAATGGCTTCGGTAATACTGGATTTGGCTTCAATGACCAGGGGTTTGATTATGCTGGGAAGTACGGCTTCAATGCTCAAGGCTTCGGGCAGGACGGATATGGCATGACTAATCAGGGTTATGGCGGATTCGGAAATGGAAATGGCGCTGGGTTAATGACTTTTGGACCTGCTGGAGTCGCTCCGGGGTACGGTAACAGGGGGCGAGGCCCGGTATTGAATCAGACCAGAGTTGGCCGTAACAACGAATACGATGGATATGGAACTGGGAATGGTAATTGGCAAGAAGACCAGCAAGAGGATGCTTTCTTCGGTGGAGGTTTCGAAGGGCCTATGGATGACTCTCAGAGAATCAGGATGCTCGAGGAGCAGATGAGGGGGGTCGTAAATCAAAGTGCTGTTGGCTTAGATATGTCAACAATGGGTCTGGTGCCTGGCCTAAGGGTACCAATAAAATTCAAAGCTCCCACATTCGACAAATATAAGGGGGACACCTGTCCAAAAGTGCACGTGCGGTCATATTACAGAAGGATGTCGGCGTACTCAAACGATGAGAGGATGCTAATGCATTTCTTTCAAGATAGCTTGTCTGGTCCTTCCCTCGAGTGGTATATGGGATTGGAACCAACTCATATAAAGACATGGAAGCAGCTGGCTGAAGCATTTGTGGCTCACTATAAGTACAACAGTGATTTGGCACCCAATCGGGTCCAATTGCAGGGGTTGTCCCAGAAGAAGGGCGAGAGCTTCAAAGAGTATGCGCAGAGATGGCGCGACATGGCTGCTAGAGTCCATCCTCCTCTAGAGGACAAGGAAATGAATGATATGTTCATAGGAACATTCACTGGCATGTTTTATGACAAGTTATTTTATACCTCTTTGGGCAGTTTCTCAGACTTAATCCTGATGGGAGAGAAGATTAAAAGTAACATTAAACAGGGAAGATTCCAAGCTGAGGAATCCACTTCGGCTGGCAGTAACAGAAGGGCTTTTGGTGGGCGCCGTCAGGGCGATGCAAGCACAGTATTTGGGGGCCGGGGCAAAGGTCGAAACCAGTACAATCAGCCGCAGCAGGTGGCAAGCGTTACTATTCCGTTTCAGCAACAACCATTTCAACAACAACAACAGCAACAGCAACCACAACAGGGGGCACATACTGCCCAGCGCAGATTCCAGGGGGGCAAACCAAGGAGGGTGTTTGAAAAGCCTCCTTCAACGTATGCAGAATTGTTACAGACACTACTGGGTTTGAACTTGGTGGAGAAGAGAACTCTGGCGCCAATAACAGGCACTCCTCCGTACGGTTACGATGCAAGCAGGCACTGTGAATTCCACTCCGGGGCTCCTGGCCATGATGTAGAGGGTTGCCACGCGTTCAAGCATGTGGTGCAGGACCTATTGGATAGTAAGGCTATCAATTTTGGACAGGCGGGTCCGAACATAGTGCAAAAGCCCATGCCCAACCATGGGGCAAACGCCATTTTAACCGAGGAGGGTTTGAACTTGATTACGAATGTTGACGACCTAAAGACACTGTTGTGCGAGATAAAGAGCAGATTATTGCAAGGTGGTGTGTATCCAGGTTGCGACGAGTATTGTTTAGAGTGTTGGACCCAAGCTGGGGGGTGTGCTGACTTAAAGCAGGGTATTCAGACTTTAATCGATGGTGGCACATTACAGTTCGACAAAATGGCAGTTGAAGAACCTGCAGAGGTATTAGCAGACAAGCAAAGTGATGTAGCTACTATGACGATTCCCCGAAAAACAATAACTATAACGGCACCGGCCAAGCGACCGCCGATCACTATCACCAAGGCAGAACCAATCCCTTATGAGAGCACTAAGGCAGTCCCCTGGTCCTATGGATTGGAAGTGTATTGTGATGGGGTGAAAATTGATGTTAGTAAGTAGCCAGCTGAGGTTGTAGACAACGTTGTCGGTACCGGAGGTATGACAAGAAGTGGGAGAATCTTCATATCGCCTGAGGTAGAGGCTGAACGACTGGCGAAGGGAAAAGGAAAGATGAGTGAGACTGTCCCTGTGCAGAGGAACGAAAGAGAAACGGCATCGAAAGATGTGGAAGAGTTCATGCGCTTGATTCGTAAAAGTGATTATAAGATTGTTGAGCATCTTCAACAGATGCCGTCAAAGATATCCATATTGTCGTTGCTATTGTGTTCTGAAGCTCACAAAAATGCATTGTTGAAAGTTCTGGATACTTCCTTCGTACCCCAAGATGTTTCCGTGAATCAGCTGGAGGGGGTGTTGGCGCATGTGAATGCAGGCCATAGCTTGGGATTTACAGACTTTGATTTGACCCCGAAGGGGAGAGAGCATAATATGGCGTTTCACGTCTCTGTTGAATGTAGAGGATCAGTCATGTCTCACGTGTTGGTTGATACCAGATCGTCTTTGAACGTGCTGCCCAAGAAAGCGATGATGAAACTAGATGTCAGAGGTATCCTGTGTACGCCTAATGACTTGGTGGTCAGGACATTCGATGGTACACGGAGAACAGTTTTTGGGTCCATAACATTACCTTTACAGGTGGGGCCGGAGGTTTTCGCAACTGAATTTTACATTATGGACATCCAGCCAGCATACAGCTGCCTTCTCGGACGACCCTGGATCCATGGTGCTGGGGCAGTCACATCTACCTTGCATCAAAAGCTGAAATACATGGTAGGGGACAGTGTGGTCACTGTATGTGGAGAAGAAGATATATTGGTTAGCCATCTGTCATCATTCAAGTATGTGGAGGTCGACGGCGAGATTCACGAAACACCCTGTCAAGCCTTTGAAGGGTTGCGCATCAAAGACAAAGGTCCCGGGCCGAGTAAAGCGTCAGAAGTAGCCGTCTCGTCATATAAGGAGGCTCAAGCTCTAGTGGAGACAGGTGAGACAAAGGGCTGGGGCAAGGTGCTGGAGATTCCCGTGAAGATGGACCGATTTGGGTTGGGATATCAACCGTCGTCCTCAACACCTGCTGTGGGGGCACCCCGTTTCAGAGGACCAATAACCATCACTGCTAGTGGAGTGTGTCACGAGACCATCAACGCTGCTTCAGAGTCTGACGAAGGAGACAGTGATTGCGACATGGACGCCTGGATTCAGCCGAGCGTGCCAGGACAAGGATTATGCAATTGGTCTATTCAGGAGATTGTTCCTGTGACTCTCAAACAGTAATACTTTGTTTTTTTAATTGTTGAACAATCTGGTGTCTTACCCGAGGCATCGTGATTTGCTTAGGGTTGTGTTGTTATGAACATTGCGTGTTTAATCATTAAATAAAAGGCGTTTCTTCATGTGCAAATATTGCGATCTCTGTTTTTCCTGTTTTGTGTTTTACAATAAAACGGCAACGCGGTTATTCGCTTTATACGCATTTTGAAGCATTTAACCATTCCTTTTGCAGGATAACATTTTCAGATGACATCATTGAACCACCTATGACTCGTCTCGACTTTGAGCACCCGGTATTTCAGGCCGAAGAAGATATTATTGAAGATGGTGACATTTCCGAAGAATTGTTTTGGTTGGTGAAGCAAGAAGAACGAGTCATTCTGCCTCATGAGGAGGTCATCGAAATTATTAACCTGGGGTCGGAAGGGTTGAAAAGAACATCCGTATAGGAGTCGCGCTGCAGAGCGACGTCAAGCGAAGACTGGTTGAAATGGTCAGAGAGTATAGTGATGTGTTCGCTTGGTCGTATGAAGACATGCCTGGGCTGGATACAGATATGGTTGTGCACCGTCTGCCGTTGAAAGAAGAATGCCCGCCGGTCAAGCAGAAGCTTCGCAGAACTAGACCCGATATGGCAGTGAAAATTAAGGAGGAGGTTCAAAAACAGTGGGATGCTGGTTTCCTAGCTGTTACAAAATATCCCTCATGGGTCGCTAATATCGTACCAGTGCCAAAGAAAGACGGTAAAGTGAGAATGTGCGTAGATTACCGTGATTTGAATAAAGCGAGCCCGAAAGATGATTTTCCGCTTCCTCACATCGATGTGCTAGTTGACAACACTGCCCAATTCTCCGTATTCTCCTTCATGGATGGCTTCTCGGGCTATAATCAGATTAAAATGGCGCCAGAAGACATGGAGAAGACTACTTTCATAACGCCTTGGGGAACATTTTGTTACAAAGTGATGCCCTTCGGATTGAAGAATGCTGGGGCAACGTATCAGCGTGCAATGACGACTCTTTTCCATGATATGATGCATAAAGAGATCGAAGTTTATGTCGATGATATGATTGCCAAATCCCAGACGGAGGAAGAGCATTTGGTGAATCTGCTAAAGTTATTCAAAAGGCTTAGGAAGTTCAGGCTGAGACTGAACCCTAACAAGTGCACCTTCGGGGTGAGATCGAGTAAACTGCTGGGGTTTATCGTGAGCGAAAGAGGAATAGAGGTTGATCCTGCCAAAATAAAAGCAATACAAGAGATGCTGACGCCTAGAACAGAGAAAGAGGTGCGCGGGTTTTTAGGGAGGTTGAACTACATCGCTCGGTTCATATCTCACCTAACAGCTACGTGTGAGCCATTATTCAAGCTGTTGAAAAAAGACCAGGCGGTAACGTGGAATGAAAATTGTCAAAAGGCGTTCGATAAAATAAAGCAGTATTTGCAGGAGCCTCCTATTTTGATACCCCTAGTGGCAGGGAGACCCTTGATTATGTATTTGACAGTTCTTGAGGGAAACATGGGTTGTGTTCTCGGTCAACACGACGAGACAGGAAGAAAAGAGCATGCGATCTACTACTTGAGTAAGAAGTTTACTGAATGTGAATCTCGATATTCAATGCTTGAAAAAACTTGTTACGCGCTGGCCTGGGCCGCCAAGCGTTTGAGGTAATACATGCTGAATCATACAACCATGCTCATCTCGAAGATGGATCCTATCAAATATGTATTCGAAAAGCAAGCATTATCGGGGAGAATTGCCCGTTGGCAGATGGTCTTGACTGAATATGACATCCAGTATGTCTCGCAGAAGGCTATAAAGGGGAGTGTACTGTCTGAGTACTTGGCAGAGCAGCCTATTGAAGATTACCAATCGATGAGGTTTGATTTTCCTGACGAGGATATCATGTACCTAAATATGAAAGATTGTGACGAGCCGTTGCCAGATGAAGGACCAGAATTGGGTTCCAAATGGAAGTTGATCTTTGACGGAGCTGTAAACGCCTACGGTAGCGGAATAGGGGCAATCATTACTACTCCACACGGGTTGCACATCCCGTTTACCGCTCGATTGACCTTTCCGGTTACCAATAATGAAGCCGAATACGAAGCTTGTATCATGGGGCTTGAAGAAGCCATTGATTTGCGAATCAAAAATCTGGACGTATACGGAGACTCAGCTCTGGTGGTGAATCAAATAAAAGGAGAATGGGAGACACGTCAGTCTAATTTGATACCGTACATGAACTACGCAAGGAGATTGTTGCCTTTCTTTGACAAGGTTGAATTGCATCATGTACCGCGAGCAGAAAATCAGATGGCTGACGCCCTGGCCACTTTGTCTTCCATGTATAAAGTCAACTTCTGGAACGAGGCTCCTAGAATTGTTATCTCCCGGCTTGACAGACCTGCCTTCGTATTTGCTATTGACGAAGCATCTGACGATAAACCATGGTATTTCGATATCCTTAATTTCCTGAAGAATAAAGAGTATCCGGCTGGGGCATCCAGTCACGATCAGAAGACTCTCAGGAGGTTGGCGGGTAATTTCTATCTGAATCCGGACGGTGCCTTATACAGAAGAAATCACGATTTGGTGTTGTTACATTGCGTAGATGAAAAAGAGGCAAAGTTTCTCATGGAGTAAATACATGAGGGTACCTTTGGTACGCATGTTGGTGGGCATGCTATGACGAGGAAGTTGCTGCGGGCAGGTTATTTTTGGCTAACTATGGAAACTGATTGTTTCAAGTTTGCGAGGAAGTGTCACAAGTGCCAAATCTATGCAGATAAGATCCATGTGCCTCTGAGTCCTCTGAATGTGATGTCATCGCCATGGCCATTCTCGATGTGGGGAATCGATATGATTGGAAAGATCGAGCCGACGGCTTCTAATGGACATCGGTTCATTCTAGTAGCAATCGATTATTTCACCAAGTGGGTGGAAGCGGCATCTTACGCAAATGTGACCAAGCAGGTGGTAGCCAGATTCATCAAGAGAGATATCATTTGCAGATATGGAATCCCCGAACGGATAATCACTGACAACGGTTCAAACCTGAATAACAAAATGATGAAGGAGCTCTGTCAGAATTTCAAGATCGAGCATCACAACTCCTCCCCTTACCAACCCAAGATGAATGGCGCTGTTGAAGCGGCCAATAAGAATATAAAGAAGATCATTCAAAAGATGGTGGTGACCTATAAAGATTGGCATGAGATGCTACCTTTCGCTTTGCACGATTATCGTACGATGGTATGCACATCAACCGGGGCAACCCCGTTCTCGTTGGTATATGGAATGGAAGCAGTACTACCACTGGAAGTTGAGATTCCTTCCCTGAGAGTATTACGAGATGTCCAACTAGACGAGGCAGAATGGGTGAAAGACAGGTTGAACCAGCTGAGTTTAATGGATGAGAAGAGGCTAGCTTCTCTAGCATACGGTCGTTTGTACCAGAGCCGAATGAAGAAAGCATATGATAAGAAGATACGTCCTCGGAGCTTTCAGACGGGCGACCTTGTGCTGAAAAGGATTCTCCCGCCGCAGGCAGATCACAGGGGCAAGTGGACCCCAAACTACGAAGGGCCATACGTTGTCAGAAAAGTCTTTTCAGGAGGAGTGTTGTTGTTGTCCACCATGGACGGTGAAGACTTTACGTCGCCTGTGAATTCGGACGCAGTTAAAAAATACTTTGCTTGAAATTGACCAGCTGGACAGAAAAAAGAGAGTCCAGGCAAAAATGGGGCATCCTGGCGAACCAGAAACAGAATGAAAGGTTCGGGCAAAAGTTAGGGATAAAAGTGAAAAAAATGTACACCCGCGAAGTTGAAAACCTACACTGGGCGGCTTCGGCAAAAAAGGGTATCCCGGTGAACTGAAAACCCGTAAAGGGCGGTTCACGCAAAAGTTAGGGATTTGAAAAGTAAATGACTGCGGTCCGAATTTGATACTACTTTGAGCATTGGTGCGGGAGAATATACCTGAGGGGTCGATTATCAGATACAATCTCTTCGGAAGTGTGACTACCGGGAAAGCATTAGAGTCGGGCAAGTCATAGGAGGATCAGCTCGTGGTGTTCGTCTGCATCCCGTTGCCGACATGTGTACAAATTTGATTTGTCATTATATTTATGCTTCTTGTGCATACTTGTATATTTGTCGTGCGTAGCTTCCTCTTTTCAGGAGTTACATCCCGTGTACAAAACTCTGCCCATTCAGGGGCCCAATCAATAAAACATGTTATTCAGTATTTGATGCTGGTTCTTTACTGTTTTGTGCATGATAAACGCCTAGGTTTAATGAAACTAGCAAGTACATAACGTCACTGGCCCTTGCCAATAATTGCTAAAACTTTGAATTAACTGAAAATAATGTCACTAATGCTAACCTGAATAGATTAGGTTGCATAGACTTGTCTTGTCTTGTTTGTGGTGTTGCAGGGTTCGTAGCCGTATGAAGTGGACGATCAAAAGATTGCAGTATGGACCAGAAGCTCATAACGAAAAGACTTGATTGTTAAGTGAAGTGAATCCCCACGCAGGTCGCGCTTCCAAGATAACAATGTTACTTACCAAAGAAAGATCAAATTCTCCAGCTAGTCGCAGCTTATCCAAAGGACATTCTCCAGCAGGGTTGTTTACTCTCAGCAGAATTAATGATTCCAAGATCAAAGGCTGTATTCAGACAGTGTGGTGTCCCCCAGAAGGATTCCCCTATCTCAAGCAGAGTGGTTTAGCCTCAGAAGATATCATTTCCAACTCGTGAGTTGTGCTCAGACAGTCTACCCTTCCCAGTAGGGTCATTTACTCTCCCCCAGCGGAGTCAGTTGATTTTCCCCAAGAGAATCGTTCCATCCCCAGTGGAGTTCTCTTTCCAGCAAGTGCTCTCTTTCCTCCCAGTGGAACTCGAAGATTAAAACTATCCCCGGCAGAGTTGGTTGGGTGTCCTGGCATTTATTTTGTCGGAATACCATGTGATACCCGTTCACTCCCCAGCAGAAGTCCAATCCTGATTGGCGCATTCAGCTATTCCTCAGCGAAGCGGGCTTCACTCTTTCGGCATTTATTTTGCTGGAATAATTCTGTGACACCTGGTTATCCCCAGCGGAGTTGGCGTTGTCTTCAGCATTTATTTTGCTGAAGCGGTTTCGGTGTCCCAACAGTTCGAGTCTGCATTTGCATCGGCATATAGTGTCATACTTGCATCCACCAAATAAAAACGCGTAGCCTTTCCATGTCGAATGGAGCATTGCGTCATTGTCAAACATATGCATTTTGAAGTATAAACCAGGTTGGCTAACCGTTTGTTTCAAGTATTGTTTCCCTTACAGGTGGAAGGAGCTCTTGCTCAAATGAATTACCAAACATTCAAGATCTCGATGTGAGACATGCAACGATAACGTCAGTTTTGGCATTATTCCCCACAGAGTTATTAGGTTAAGTTCTCTTTGTCCCCGAGCAGAGTTATTTGTTTAAATTTCTTTTGTTTTCCCCGCCAGAGTTGCTTGTTTCTCTAGTCCGGCCAGCGGATTATTTTCTTCGAATTTGTTGTTACGTCAGCATCAAAGGGTTGTATGAATCAGAATTTCAGAGGCTGTCGCCGGTTATCAGAACAGGCGTTCGGTAGTTTGGTTTCCAGATATCCCCAATAGAATTCGCCTCAAGGTCGCTGTCACGTCAGTGCTAAAAGGTTTGTGGGTTGGGGCCAATGGAGTTAGTTACTGTGGAGATAAGCAGAGAAACGGTATTCAGAGTATCTTCCCGTAGGAACAGACGGAGGTATTTTCTTACTGGTTGACAGGAGTATTTCCCTCGGAGTCGTCAAAATTTTATTGCCTATATTGATAGGAGTTCCTTGCGTTGACGAAATATGAGTCCTGACGTGGACAATTTATTCCTATATTGACGGGATTTCTTCGTGCTAGAGAAAGGGGTGTCCTAACATGGACAGATTTGTTTCCCCAGGTTGATAAGAGGTGCTAGTCCTGACGTGGACAAATTCAATTTCTCGGTATTGATGGAATGTGTGTCCTGACGTGGACAAGTTTTATTTCCCCAGCGGGTCGAAGACACGCGAGTCCTGACGTGGACGAATTTATATTTCTTCGGGTCAACGAACGGTGTCCTGACGTGGACGATGTTACCCCCATGCTGATAGGATTTTCTTATGCAGACGAGATGTGAGTCCTAACATGGACAAATCAAGACGAAGCGTGAGTCCTGACGTGGACAAGTTTTATTTCCCCAGCGGGTCGAAGACGCGCGAGTCCTGATGTGGACGAATTTATATTTCTTCGGGTCAACGAACGGTGTCCTGACGTGGACGATGTTACCCCATGCTAATAGGATTTTCTTGTGCAGACGAGATGTGAGTCCTAACGTGGACAAATCAAGACGAAGCGTGAGTCCTGACGTGGACAAGTTTTATTTCCTCAGCGGGTCGAAGATGTGAGTCCTGACGTGGACAAATCAAGACGGAGATGTATTCCTTACGTGGAAAAGCTTATTCCTAACGTGGAAAGGTGAGTCCTAACGTGGATGATGTATTCCTAACGTTGAAAGTTTAGTCCTGACGTGGACAGATCCAGACGAAGTCTTATTCCTTACGTGGAAAGATGTATTCCTTACGTGGAAAGATGTATTCCTAACGTGGAAAGGTGAGTCCTGACGTGGACGATGTATTCCTAACGTGGAAAGTTTATTTCTAATGTGGAAAGGTGAGTCCTGACGTGGACGATGTATTCCTAACGTGGAAAGTTTATTTCTAACGTGGAAAGGTGAGTCCTGACGTGGACGATGTATTCCTAACGTGGAAAGTTTATCCCTAACGTGGAAAGGTTATTCCTAACATGGAAACTTTATGCCTAACGTGGACGATTTATTCCTGACGATATGTGCTAGTCCTAACGTGGACAATTCATCCCTATGTTGATAGGATCCCCTCGTGCTGATGAATTGCAGACGAGTCATCCCCAGCGAAGTCGCCGAGATTTTCCGTGTTGACGGCAGGTGGAGTCCTGACGTGGACAAGTCTTAGTTGAGATTTCTTCGTGTTGACGAAACAGGCGTCCTAACGTGGACAAAGTTCTATCCCTGCGATGATAGAATCTTTTTCAGGCTGATGAAAATAATCCCCAGCACGGTCGCTAATGGATCAGTTGGTTGTCGTAACAGCCAGATCCAGTCAGCAGATGTTGTTATTCAAGCAGTAGTGCAGTTTATTTCTGCGGTTGGCAAATTTCTGGGTTCTTAGTATTCAACCGTCTCGTACCTCGAATGTTTGAAGGCCGTTTGCTCTTCACCCAATCGGGTCCAAGTCGCTTGAATAGGGGCAGCTGTTGCACCCTAAAATTTGCTCAACCTACTTCACTTGGTTTATGTTTCAATTACATTAGCATTTGCATATAGAGTCATGTACATAGTCTAATCATTTGCATAGCATAGCATAACAAATCATCCAACAAGGTACCAAGTACTATTCTTATCTCTATGAGCCTATCAAGAGGTTATTTTTCAAATTCAGGCCTATCCAAGTCATCAGAAAGAAATTGAAGTCTAAGAAGTCAGTGGATCAAGCAGTGGATCTCTCTCCTATCTTGAGTGTATTTGAAGATCATCAAAGAAGTTGTGAGCTGTGAATTGAGCAGGGAGGGTATATAGACATCATAGAGGACCTAGAGAGTCATTTTGAATAAGAGGCAAGTCATTGATATGATCACAAGAGCTGCAGTTAAAGACAGTCAACTAGGGTTTCATCTGGGTCAACCCTAGGTCAAATGATTGATTGAAGGGCATCAAGGTCTATCTGAGAGACGTGGGGTTCATCATTTGACATGTAGATAAGGATGTGGTGTTGTGCCAAGAAGAAATCAAGAAGAAGAGGAGTTTCTAAATTAGGGTTTCTGTGTAAAATCCCCTGATTTAGGGCAAACTTCCAAGCAAGATAATTCAAAATGCAAGCTTCAAATGGATTCTTGGCCAACATGAAACTTGTAGAGGATCTCAAGACATTTAATTTGAGTGGTGGAAGACATCAAGGAGATTTATAGAACTCAAGTTATGGTCCTTGCAAGTTACAGGTCATCTGAGGTATCTGAAATTTTGTCTGTGAAAGTTACTTGTCTTCCAAGCAACGTTTACCCCTCAAGGAGATTTCAAATGAATTTCTGGTCAACATAAGAGTTGTTCCTCATTGTCTTAGATTTCTATAAAGGTATGGTATGCCTTCATCTGATTTGTGGAACTCTACTTATGGCTTTGGCAAGTAAAGGGTATTTTGGTCATTTGAGGATTACAGGTCATTTCAAGCCTATGCCCAAAAATCATACAAGGAAGCTTCAAATGAAAAACTTCACAACATCAAACTTGCTCCAAATGACATTTTGAGTCTAGAAAAGTGATCATTAAAGTTTGGAAATGCTCATATCTCAAGGTTTCAAATTTGGTCAATTTAAAAGTGAATTTAATGAATAAAAGTGACCTAAAAATGGGATTTTTCATAACATGGCCAAATGGGATGAAATTATAGGTCATTTTGATTGGAAAAAATGTTTTAAGAACATTGGCAAAAGTAGATTTTTGAGCTTGGTTCAAAGTTTGGAAGTTATGCTAGTTGGCTTACAAAGGAAGTAACATATTCAAATCCACAAGGGAATTGTGCACAAGAAGTTTCTACCAAGTTCTAGAGTGTTCTATGAGTGTCTATATATTGAGTAGAGTGGCTTCATTCAAGGGTTGGTGATTCATTTTGATCAAAACACATAGTTACATCTCATTCTTCAAGTTTGCAAATCACATAAGAACTCTATCAAATCTTCATCATTTTCCAAAATCCTTGATCCTATCATCATCTACATCCATCATAGATCAAGTTTCCATCAAGATTTGGCTTAATTGAAGTAGAATTCGTGCTATCCAACTTCATCATCCAAAGTGCAAGAAGATTGTGATTGCAAGATCAAAGGCATTTGAGTAAGAACTACTGCATACAGAATCAAGAACCAAGTTTGTTGATCAAGTCTAAAGCATTGCAAGCTTTGGATCCAAGGATTTATGCATCTGTTTTCATCTTTAAACCAGGTTGGTGTTTTCTTCGAATTAGCATAGATTAGTTAGCATGATGAAGAATCTTTAGGTTAGAAATGTTAGGTTAGGTTAGAGGATCATTTCCATAAGGTTTGAGAAGGTTTCATGGAGGTTAATGACAGACCCTAGAATCTTTAAGGATCAAGATCAGTTTGGATATTGAGTTTTAATTAGCATGTTATAGCTTAATGAGATCAGTGTAGCATGGGGAACACGATAGTACCATCAAGATTAAGAATAACCATGGTTAATATCAGTGTAAAATGGTGGAACCAAGGCCTTCATGCTCACTGTTTGGAAGATTTAGGAAGTTCCAGTTGAAACCAAGGTCATGGTTGGGTTCCTTGGAGTTAGTAGATCAATTTAGGTCTTTGGAGTTTTTAATTTCGTGGCCATATGAGAGAGCATGATGAGGTGCAAGATTCGTGCATGAGGCTGTATGAAAACTGAAAACCCTAGTTCATGTGAAGAAGATGATCTTTTAATCGTTGGATCATTCTAATTTAGTTGACTCTGAAACCAATCCTACGGCCAACATTCAAACTTGAGAAATGGAGGGAAAGAAGAACGCTGAAACGCTGCGTTCCACTAAAAACTCAACCCTGGGCTCAGCAAAATGTTACTACCCACACCCTACCTTCAAGGCCCAATGCCAATTGAACTGAATTTCTTACTAATTGCACCGTTTTGGTTTTTTTATTTTTTTCTTGTGTTTCTGATCAACTGGGCCCAGACGCGCCTTGCTATGCGCGCCCCCCAGTCTGGGCCCATCATCTTCTTTTAACTGAAATAAATGCTGATTGCACCCCTAACCTCATATAACTCATTTTAATTTCTTTTATTTTTGTTAATTCTTTAAAAAATCATAACAAATTGGAAATTGCATGTTTTTAAATGGTTGTTTTTGCATATTTTTCATAATTCTGTTAAGAAAATTGTCATATAATAAAATTAGCATTTTATTTTATTTTTGCATTTTTAGTATATTTTTCTTTTAAATAGGTTTAAATGATGTTTAGTTTACCACTTGATATTGTTGATTTTAGTTTAGATAAATCCTTTTATATTTTGGACCTATTCTTTTTAGGATATTTCACTTAGAATTTTAGCTTGTATATGAAATTTAATTCATGATTTTAGGACTTAATTTTAGATGATTTGTTTAGGTGTGATTAGGAGAATCAAAACTAGGGTTTAGAGATAACATAGGTGTAATAAATCATTTCTTTTAGGAGTTGTAGTTTGAATTTTGGGGTATGGGACTATAGGGGTATTATGGGTAGATAATAGATCCCTTAGAAAATATTAGGCTTCCCTTATTCTACTACTACTATTAGTATACTGCTTGTATTTGCTTGATTGTGTGGTGTGCCCTCTCTAGGGTTATTATTTGACTGTGTGGGGTGTTGGGCCTGCTTGGGGTTTGGGTTTGAGCTGAAGAATGTGCTGATGAAGCCCATTTGAAGACTAAAGGAATGAAGACCAATTTCCAGAGTTGAGGAGGAGTATCTCTTGCTGGCAGCTGTTGAAGGTTATAGGATCTAGGAGTTAGGCAGAGCTCTAGAGTAGAAAACTTGGTTAACAAATGTGGAAGGTCTTGGTTGCCTCCATCCCTCTCTATGATGCAGAGTCTCTCTAAGACATTCACCCCCTTCCTTTGGAAGGCTTGGTGATAGTGTCTAAGAGATAGAACTCTTGAGAGAAATATTCTATGTGTTGTTAGCAGTCTGTTTGCCACCTTTGGTGGTCAACTAACTGCTTAACACCCCAGTTCATCTTGTTGACTGATACTCATCTTGGAGATTGAGACTTGAAGAAAAGCCCTGAAGACTGATGATAGAGACCTTGACTGAAGGCTTGAAGATTGAAGACAAAGGCCTTGCTTGAAGGCTGTGAAGATAAAGATTGATGCATGCTTGAAGCTTGTAGCTGTTTGGAGATGACTTGAGGACAGATGTTGATGAAGACTGCTTTTGCTGTTTATTTTTGCTGTTTATAATTCTTGATGTATTGATTGAATTTCCCTGACTGTATTGCTTGTTGTTTAACCTGTTAGGTTGAAAGTGAATTCTGTTCACTTTTGCCTATTGTTTTTTAGGTTCGAGGTTGGGTGGGACTCCCTTGCCTCGCTTGTATTGCTGCATCCATGCATTTTACTGCTTTATTGTATATATGCTATCGTTTCTGTTTCCGTTTGTCCCTTAGGATCTCTGTTTCTCTCTGCGCAAGAGAGGAGCATGATAGACACTAGGTCTTAACCCATGCATGATAACATTAGGTTAGTCTGATTCCCTTCACAACCATAGGTTAGAGTTCTGTCTCTTCTTTCTCAAAACAAACAGAAAAGCACAGTAATATTTCAAACACAATAAAAGACACTTCTTCCGTAAAAGAATGTGAACTCATCAAAACGTCAATTTTGTCCGCTTGGACTGTTAATCAGAAAAACCCTTTTCAGAAGGAATAAAAACAATCAAGACGGACTTGTGTCGTACGTGGTCTGAACTACGTTTGCTCTGATCTTTCATGTTGTATGAAAGTACGTAGGCATAGGATGCGATGTCCTAGCGAGCAACCTTCCCCTCCTTTCCCGTAGGTAGGCGAACTACGTTGACTCTGATTTCTCGTTCCAGACGGGAATACGTAGGCATAAAGTGCGATACTTTGCCGAGTCATTTTATTTTCTTTTTAACCCCAGACCTGTAGAGTAGATAGAATAACAATCCATACCCGAAAACAAGCGTGGATCCCGTCGAGTACGACGGACGTGAGGGGTGCTAATACCTTCCCCTTGCGTAACCGACTCCCGAATCCAGGTTTTGGTTGCGATGACCATACCTTTCCCCGTTTCGCGAGGTTTACTTCGAGCGTTCTCTTTCCCTCCGTTGGGATGAATAACGCACGGTGGCGACTCTTCTGTTCAGCCGGCGCCGATTTTCGCAGTAGCGACAGTATGTACTAAAGTTAGTTGTACCTGTAGAACAAGGGTTCTAAAGCGGTGCCCAAAGTCATCAATCCATCTTTCGGATATTATCAATTTCCCGATTAACTCAGTGGTTAATAATATTCTCAAGAGAATCTCTTTTGAGTGTAGTATTGCACAGCAACCATTTTGGAATTACTCCCTTATACTTCCCGCACTACGTCCTAGATAAGGCCAAAGTGGTGTTAAGGTACTACGGTCCCCAGTATCACAGACTCCAATCGACAATAGTAAAAGTTTTCACGATTACTCATTCAACCGAACCATTTTCGAAAGGGTCTCAACTGAGTGGTGATTCTCAAGTCAGCTTGGTCGGGATTCCACTCCCTATAAGCCTCGTCGAATATATCACCTTCCTATAATAATGTCACTCAAGTACGAGTGTAGGACTTATCTCACAACAAAATAGATACCCCCCAAGCAAGGTACAATATGAACATATTATATACAAGAAAACAAATAATAAAATAGATAGCATGCAATAAACAAGGTAGGGATAACCCTTAAAATTATGGCATTCCCCAGTGAAGTCACCATTTTCTGTTGCAGTGGAAATAGGATATCAAACTATTAATTAGTTTGAATCACAATTCTTGATTCACAACCGCTCTTTGATTTATCCGAAGGAAAAGGTCAAAAGAGGGAAAACCTATTTTTTCATCGTAAACTCAATGCGGGGAGAGACCTAGGTAAGGGGTTGGTTAAGCTTAGGGAAGGTACTAGCACCCTAAACTTCTGTAGTACTCTACAGGAACTTTTTGCTTTTTGTATGCCTTTTATTTTTATTTATCATCTGCTTTAATATATATTGAGCTAAGGGATAGAGTGACTTAAAGACCTAAGGGTTAGTCCTAAGTTTACTCGGCAAGATTCGCATCTTGTGCCTACGTATCCTGGATAGGGAATGGAATCAGAGTAATCATAGTTCCCCTCGAAAGGGAGGTTAGAAACGTCTTGACTGTGGTCAAGGTTTCAAGGGGAGTAAACATATCTTAAAGACACGCTTACGTGGAGTTTTAAAACTCTTATTTCTATGTTGAAAAGTTGAATTAAAATTATAGTTAAAATTAGGGATTTTACGGCGGGAAACCCTAAAACAAAGTACGACGACTTTTTGACCTAAAGCTAGGGTAAAGGGTATTTTTGTCCACGGCGGGACACCTAGGGTATTAGGGTTTTGAAACGGTCAAAATTAGGGTTATTGACTCGGCGGTCAAACGACTAGACCTAATTCCTTCGGAGGAAATTCTAACGGTAAAACATGCAAACATGGCAAAATATTATATGGCAGAAATTAAAATGCGGAAAGTAAAGAAAGCGTCGCGACGATCACTCGCGTAAATTACAAATCCCCAAAAAAGAAAGATAAAATAAAACCGCGACCATGGCCTCGCGTAAATTACATCCATGGAACAAAATACAAATATGATAATGAAATATTTAACTAATGATAAATGAAGTTAAACTCAATCAGCTGGAAAAAAAAATCGGAGAATGTTAATAGGATTAGACAGAAATAAAGCGGATAATGAGATAGTGAAGAGAAAGCTGCTAATTTGATATTGTTTTATTTCTTAAAAAAAGATTTCGGTTTTAACTTTGAAAAAAAAATGATTTTTGTCTTAATTAAAAAGAAAGAATTTTTGTTTTAAATTTAAAAAAGGTTTAATTTTACTATATAAAAAAAGAGTTTAATTGTCAAATGTTCAAAAAGTGTCTTAGTTTTAATTTGAAAAATGTTTTAGTTTTAATTTTAAAAAGATTCAATTTTAATTTTTAAAAAAAAGAAGTTTTAGTTTTAATAAAAAGAGAGGTTTAGTTTAATTTTAATCTTAGTTTTAAAAAAGATTTAGTTTTTTTTTTAAAAAGAATTTAATTCTAATTTTAAAAAAGATTGTTCTAGCCTAAATATTAAAAAAAGGTTTAGTGTTAAAAAAAAGAGTTGATTAGCAAAAGTTTAATTTAAAAAGATTAGTATTAATTTTCAAAAAATGTTAATTTTTTGTTTAAAAGAAAAAAAAAAGGTTAATTAACTTACGCTAATTAAAAAATAGTCTAAAAGAAGTTTGTCTTTCACTAAAAACTGTTTTTGAGTTTTTGTTTTATTCTAAAGAAGAGAACTGTGAAAGTTAATAAAAATATGTTTTTAATTAATAGTTATTCTCTTAATTATCTAAATAATTACTTACTAAACTCAAAATTTTAAAACGCTTCTCAATTTTAAAAGTTTTCTAATTATGAGTTAATGAAACATGATTAACTAAAGTTATAACCTATTTACAAAACTAAACCCACTTAATTTTTTTTACTATTAATAATAATTAAAGAAATTTAAAACAGAAAAAGAAAAGAAAATAGCAAAATAATAATAATAATAATAAAAAGAGACACGGAAATAAAAAGGAGAGACGGTTGTCCGCTGATAGAACCGTGGAGTTTCATTT
>OZ012737.1:594884029-595146529 GCA_963859935.3 Lathyrus sativus | reverse complement strand
ATATGATGTTAAAATAAAGAGAGAAAAATTAAGATGGTATATCTCATATTTTTGAAAGAAAATTAGTAGAAGAACCGTGCGTCCGCACGGTTAAGTTCATTCATAAATTACACAAAATAACTTGTAATAGAAAAATGTTAATTAAAAAGAAATCTTGATAATATTGAGATGCATAACAAAAATCAACATTCATTGTTTGAAGTATAATGAAAGAATATTTCATTAGATAGAAATGTCATAAATAAAATGACCACAATCTCATTTCATAAGAGTGGATATATTCAACTTCGTAAAAGTACAATAACTATGAATAATAAAAATATAGCATGTCCAACAAAGGAAATAAAAAAAAAGTGTAAATAAAGTTGTAAATTGAAATGAATAATTAGTGGAATGTTAGAGTTATAAAGGAAAATGTGAGATGCATTTTAGATGAATAGTCCATAATACCACAACTGCAGACGCACTTTGCAAATCTATTTCTTCCTAACAAATCTATGTTGTGCCATATACAAAAATATATTTAAGGCTTAAATACATTCATAACTAAGAAAGGCATTCACAAGTATATCACTCTAATGATGTGCAAACAGTTAATGGAAAATAAGATTCATACATGGTTTTGTTAAAGCTATATCTATAACATACCTGATTGTTGGATAAGTTTGAGAGAGATAACATGCATTCAAATGACTTATCAAATAATCTCGTTTTGGAAATCTAAGAGAGTATGCTCATGTTATGTTGACTTTTCTGTTAAAAAAAAGTCAAAATGTTGTTACAATAAATTTGAATTTTGTTTCCCCCACAAAATAGGAAATAAAACAAACCGAAATAGTTGATATTGAATTGGTAGTTTGGTTGAAAACATACCTGACACATCATGGACTGAAATGGCAGCTAGTGCAGGCATTGTATGAAAACCAGCATGAGCTACACGTAAAAGATGTTTGAAAAACATGTCAAAAGCAAAAGAGTAGAGTAACTTGCAGCATATCAACCTGCGAAAGTGGCATATTATTTGGATATAGCTGAAAAAGGAACTAAGTCAAAGTATAGTAGGTTGTATTGTACATCAAAAAGAACCAATATTGCAAATTGCAGTGTAGTATATTATTAAAACCAAAGGTCCATATTATAATATTGTAGTGAAATGCAGTACACATATGGCAGTAAATCAATGACATGACCAATGCTGGGTTGCACCTTTGATTAAAGCAAAACGTATATCTTGATACGATAAAGCATA
This sequence comes from Lathyrus sativus, assembly GCA_963859935.3. NCBI lineage: Eukaryota > Viridiplantae > Streptophyta > Magnoliopsida > Fabales > Fabaceae > Lathyrus > Lathyrus sativus. The sequence continues at coordinate 595,145,280 of OZ012737.1, read as the reverse complement.
AATTTTTTCACGAAATCTGCATATAAGGACGTTTGGATCAGTTTGTACCAAGTTGTTCAGAATAGCAGCACATATTAGAAAGGGAAAGAAGTATTAAGAAAAAAAAGGAGAAACAATGAAATGTGTAAAATCGGGAGGGGAGTATTAAAATATGGTTGTTCCTTATCCACAAACATCCTCCAAATTAATAAAAACCACAAGAATATACACCTTTTCCATTTAATATTAAAATATAAATCCCAACAATGAATAAATTGGTAAGAAATTCTGAGCACTTAGATAAAATGATAGATGCAGGTTTAGAGGTTTTCATTCATAAAAGACAAATAAAATGAAAATTAATAAGATCCATTTAAATAAATAATAGATTTTACTAATGAGTTTTACTTTAATAAATGACATATTGAGAGTATTACTTTAAACCTTAGACATGTAGTGAGAATTAGCAAGAGTCATATATTTAGCACAGGTCCAAACTGCTCGGTACATATATTTAACATAGGATTATCTTAATATAACCTCAATATCATGTATTGATATTAAGCATGAACTGTAATAACTTGAAATGGTGGCTACTATCATGGGATTGAATGTAACATAAAAGTGAGTTTCTTACGTGATTAAGTGTTGCATGGGTCTTGTAGTTTGATGTGCCTGTGGTACTCTTATAATTTTGTTCACATAATTAACTTAATGAACAATGAACTGTTTGAATACTATTGTACCTTTGATGTTATTATTGTTTCCCTTAAAATAGGATAAAGTAAAAGTTGTGTATTATATTATGGGTGATAGCCTGGTAGGTATTTCTATCAGTCTCTCTTGCATATGTAATAACAAACTATGGAATATAAGGCATAAGTGACGAATCAAAATGGGTACATTAAGAATATGCAAATGGCATATATATTTGGTGGAAAAAACGTTAAAATGCTATTTTGAGTGTGGCATAAAAGTGAGTTTCTTACATGATGAGGCTGGAAAAAAAATGCACAATATTTTTACTTCCAAGTATTCATTTTACTTGAAAAAAAACTTAAAATAAACAAAGTCGTTAATGGTTCATGCTCGTTAAACACATTCCTGAAATGATCCTATAATGATGATATACTATATATGTTCATTTTCTCACTTTATAAAAGAATATCTTCATAACCTAATCTAAAAAAAATGATATGATTTTGGCAAGTCATGGAAAAAACTGTCTACCATTTAAAAATTTTCCACTGCTAATGTTGAACTGAACACCATTTTCTTACATGATGAGGCTATTACAAAAACAAAATCTATAATAGTTAACATGCATAACAAGTGCATACTATAACCTCATAACAGATTGAGAGTATTACTTAAAAATATATGCATGTAGTGAACATTAGCAAGAGTGATCTTCAAACATGTTAATGACAATTCATTATCAATACTAATAGATTATAAAAAGCCATGTTCTATATTGTAGACAATAACAAAGTCATTCCCAGAAGCATTTCAATGTCAATCATTTTTCAATAACATTAGGTTATAGAATATTGTGATCCATAGTCAAAGGATGATGTTGAGCATTAAAAAAAGAGCAAAAAAAAGGGACTTCTAACAACCAAACAGATCACTGTTGTACCAAAATAAGTCAATATGATGTTCTTGAATCATTCCTTCTTAGCATGAATCAAAATCGTCATTGCAGATTGTTCCAAAGATCAACAACACAAACGACAAGCTTCCAAACACTGTTACCTTTTCAAAATAACAATCATAATGGGTGCTCTAGACATGATTAACTGAAAAATGGCATAACACAAAAACCATGTGTTAAACAACCTAAAGTTTTAAACTTTGACACAAAACAATATTTATAACATGTAAAAAAAAATAAGAATGGAAAGTGAAATAGGAACTTTCAAGAATGAAAAACTTTTAAGAAACTTTTATACATGTACTTTTAAACTTTCAAAAGCTGAAACATGAACATAAACAATACAAAAAGTTTCTAACTTTCACAGAAAGAACATGAGCACAAAACAAAAAGATTCAAAACTTTTTAAGAAAAAACATGAACTTGAGCATTTATAAACTTATTAGTATGGCACAAAATGATTATCAACAAAACATGAACCTGAAACAAAACGATTCGCACAAAACAGAACCATGAGCACAAAACAAAAAAAATCAAACTTTGAAAGAATAAATTTGAACTTCAACAACTCACCAACTTTAACGTTCACATGTAAAGCAAAATGAAACAAACCGATGCGAAAAATAAACTTTGAAATGGAAAACAGAACCTTGTTGTCGTCACAGAAAAAACCATGAACACAAAAGGAAAAAAGTAGAAATGATGTAAAGAATAAACTTGAATTTCTACAACTCACCAATTTAAACGTTCACATAGAAAGCGAAATGAAACTAACCGATGCACATAAAAGTAAACTTTGAAATGGAAAAGAGAATCTTATTGCTTCAGTTGTTCGTCTGTGAGAAAGAGAAACAACACCGCGAGAAACTGCTGCGAAATCAATTGTTGGTGGCTTCCGAAAAGTGTTCTTCAACTCTGCTCTTAAATTTTGAGCAAGAGAGACAATCATAATCAAATTGTTTGTTATAAAGGAGGGGAAAAGAGAGAAAAAACAGTTGTAAGGGATTGAAATAAAAATTGACTAATTGAAAAATGACACGTGGAAGAAAGAAAGGTTCTCAAAGACTCTAAAAAAAAAGTATTTGGGAATTACTATAATAATCTTGTTGTAGGCAAAAATAAATTTAGTGAAAAGAATAAATTAGAAAGTATCGCGACAATGAATAGTAATGGATAGGTAGTTGATTGTGTGTCTTTACACCACTTAAAAGGAGAGTACTTATACTATTAGAATTTTCAAATTTCGTATAACAATTACTCATTTCAAAGTTCATCATAGTTTCAAAGCAGGTATGGAAAGTAACCGATAAACAGTATTGTGTGAACAGCGTACAACAAATCAATACAGTCAGCAACACTGTTCTCTATATTTAAATATCTACAAAGTTGAAAAGGATGGAGGTTGATTCTAACCTCATACAGTAAAGTATATAGTGCATGCTACCTCATCATCTGTTCCAAGTGACAAACTAACACAACAACATTCAAAAGACAAAAACACTCATCATGAAATTGATTTTTCAACTTCAACTTTAACTTTAATTCATACGAACTAGTTGAATTCTGTCCAGATTCATAGCAGCAATGAAGAAGAATGCATTGCCTCACTCTTCAGAGCATTGCATGTCTGTTACAACTCCTCTTCTTCATTTGGATAAGGTAACTAACTACTTTCACTCTCCAACTCCAATTAATTTATTTATAATAATTGATTTTTTGGTTCCTTTGAACTTTTTCATCCGCTTGTTTTATGGATTAGGAAGCTGAGATATCAAGTAGTGGAATAATTCAAAATAGTGACATAGAGGATGAAGAGAAAGATGAATATAACATTAATGATAGTCCCATTGAGCAAGTGAGACTAACAGTTCCAATCACTGATGACCCTTCTCAGCCAGCACTCACTTTCCGGACATGGGTTCTTGGGATGGCATCATGTGCGCTCCTTGCATTTGTGAACCAGTTTTTAGGCTACAAAACCAACCCTTTGAAAATCACTTCTGTCTCTGCTCAGATTATTACACTCCCACTTGGGAAACTTATGGCTGCCACACTTCCTACAAAACCAATTCAAGTCCCTTTCACAAGTTTGTCTTTTTCGCTGAATCCGGGGCCATTCTCTTTGAAGGAACATGTGTTGATAACCATCTTTGCTAGCTCAGGATCTAGTGGTGTTTATGCAATTAATATTATCACAATAGTGAAGGCTTTCTATCACAGAAGTATCAGTCCAGTAGCAGCATATATGTTAGCGCTATCGACTCAGATGCTAGGGTATGGATGGGCTGGAATTTTCAGAAGGTTCCTTGTTGATTCACCTTACATGTGGTGGCCTGAAAACCTTGTGCAGGTCTCTCTATTTAGAGCATTTCATGAAAGAGAAAAAAGGCCTAAAGGAGGTACTTCTGGGCTGCAATTCTTTTTCCTAGTCTTTGTAGCTAGCTTTGCGTATTACATCATTCCGGGATACTTTTTTCAAGCAATATCAACTGTCTCTTTTGTTTGTTTGATTTGGAAAGATTCAATCACTGCGCAACAGATTGGTTCGGGCATGAAAGGCCTCGGTATTGGTTCGTTTGGGCTCGACTGGAACACGGTTTGCAGGCTTCTTAGGAAGTCCTTTGGCTGTGCCTGGCTTTGCTATCATCAACATAATGGCTGGATTTTTATTGTACATGTATGTTTTGATTCCAATTGCGTATTGGAACAATTTATATGATGCTCAAAAATTTCCCCTCATTAGCTCTCACACATTTGACTCTACCGGTGCAACTTACAATGTTACTCGGATTCTCAATGCCGAAACTTTCGACATTGATATGGAAAGTTACAACAACTACAGCAAGATCCATCTGAGCATCACGTTTGCCTTTCAGTACGGATTGATGTTTGCAGCTCTTACATCTACTATTTCACATGTGATCCTCTTCCACGGAAAAATGATTCTTCAGATGTGGAAAAGAACAACAAGTGAACTAAAACATCTCGGAGATGTCCATACAAGAATCATGAAGAGGAACTATGAACAAGTCCCTGAATGGTGGTTTATCACCATTCTGATTCTGATGGTTATGATGGCCTTAGTATCCTGTGAAGGCTTCGGCAAGCAGCTCCAACTTCCATGGTGGGGAATCTTACTTTCTCTCACAATTGCATTAGTTTTCACTTTACCAATTGGTGTCATTGAAGCAACAACAAACGCAAGAACAGGTCTGAATGTGATCACAGAGTTAGTAATTGGTTACATCTATCCAGGAAAGCCACTAGCTAATGTAGCTTTCAAAACATTCGGCCATATCAGCATGGTACAGGCACTTGCTTTTCTTGGGGACTTCAAATTAGGGCACTATATGAAAATTCCACCAAAATCAATGTTCATTGTGCAGCTTGTAGGCACAGTACTTTCTTCATCTATTCACTTTGGAACAGCATGGTGGCTTCTTACTTCTATTGAGAACATATGTGATGAATCATTGTTGCCAAAAGGTAGTCCTTGGACATGTCCTGGTGATGATGCGTTTTACAATGCTTCCATCATATGGGGAGTTGTAGGGCCAAAGAGAATGTTTACCAAAGACGGCGTTTATCCTGAGATGAACTGGTTTTTCCTTATTGGTCTAATTGCACCTGTTCCGGTGTGGCTTCTTTCTATCAAATTTCCTAACCAGGAGTGGATTAAACTCATCAACATACCTATTATCTTTGTGGGTGCATCTAGCATTCCACCTAGGAGATCTGTGAATTATATAAGTTGGGGAACTGTTGGAATATTTTTCAATTTCTATGTTTATAGAAAGTTCAAAGCATGGTGGGCTAGACATACTTATATTCTGTCAGCTGGTTTAGATGCTGGAGTTGCTTTTATGGGTTTAGTACTTTACTTTGCTCTTCAATCTTATGGTATATTTGGTCCAACATGGTGGGGTCTTGAAGCAGATCACTGCCCTTTGGCTGGATGCCCTACAGCTCAAGGTATACATGCAGAGGGTTGTCCTGTTCCCTGACTTCCATGAAAATTGAACCACACACTTTATTGCCGATACGGCTGCATGTCATGAATGATGTTATAGCAGAAGGGAAGAAGATATTGATTGAAGGAGGACAAGCAACCATGCTTGATATTGAGTTTGGTAAGTAGTATATGTATTCGATGTTTCAATATCAGCCCATACAGTTATAAATACTGCAGTTGTGCTTGTAAGGTTTAACTATAAGGAATTCACAGGCTTTCACTCTCAAAGATGGATGCCAAAATCAGAATCTCGTTAAAGACAGTTAGAGTAGAAAAAAATGAAAATAGTTGAATTGGTTCTTTATCATTTTATTATTATTAAATTCATCTACACATCTATTCAATTGTATAATTTCCTTTCAAAAGCGCTTTTGAATTTTCGCATTCATGTATTTTAAACTTTGATTTTGGAAAACCTTTTGAAAACATTTGGTGAAAGTCTATTCAAACCCGCTTCTAGATTATTCTACCCACATATTCAACCCAACATGTCCTTCTAAACCCTCACACACAAAATAGAGCCACATACCTCCTTTCATAGCGCCGCCCAGCCTGCAGTCACCGCACACCTCAACCAATCGCGCCTCTAACCTGCCTTCATCGCGTCACCTAGCCTCCCGCTGTGTTTTACCATAGGCCGCCACACACACAACATCGTGATCATCCTCTTCACGCCGACAACATCACGCGCTCCAATCTTATTTCCGTCGTCATCCGTGTCGTCGCTCCCGCATCCCCCGTTCGTGCACTCCCTTCTCTCACACGTTGTCATAGTCTGATTGCACCGACAACAACACCAATGACAGAAACACCACTTTTGCCAATCATGATTCCGGCAAGGCGACACAGTCTCGTTCCTCATCGGAAATTTCCAAGCCGGAATTTTATCCTGCTCTCGCTGTTTCAAACATTAAGAACCATATTCCTATTGTTCTTGAGATGGAGAAAGACCAATATGGCACCTGAGCCGAACGTATCCGCATCATATCCGCACTCATTGAGTTCTACATCATATTGTCTCCTCTAAGGACAAGACATCACCGAGAAATACCTCTAGTGCGAAATATGAACAATGGATCACCCTTAACTCTATCGTCCTTCAATGGATATATTTCACAATTTCCACTGACCTTTGTTGGAACAAAGTTGTTCATATCCCAGAGATTTTGATGATAACAAAGTAATTAAAGAACAATCGAGTATACTAACATATGTTCAAGCGTGCGGAATCATAAGTTTGATAATCAACTTAAGACTGACCTTGATTTAAGTATATGAAGAGAAGCCAGTGGACTAAGATTCTGAAGGATCATAATCTGATGACTCAGAACTTGATATCTTAGCTACCGGTGACAGCTTAGATTCTGAATACATAAGCTAAAGGTACTATGCTTTTGTTCTGTACTGTCTCGAAAGCAGATGTATCTTGTTAAAGGCAAATTATTGAAAAAGTAAACTAGAGTGTCTTAGTGCAAGGCTCAAGGAAAGTTGAAGTGACTCAACATCTTAGTAGATACCTAGTATGAGAGAGACATGATGGATAAAGTTATTACACAAAGGATGGAGGATTGACTTCTAACGTCTTTCTTAGAACTGTTTCTTGACAAAGATCACTTGTGCAAGTTACCTTCCAACGTCTCTTTTTCTACCTCTATAAAAGGAGTTGAAGGTTTGAAGGAAGACAACTATTCATCTAACAAAAACAACACTGAGCTAAACTTTGAGCTAAATTTTCTATACTGAAGTCTTGTAGGGGCCTTACATTACCTCACGTTCACTAGACCAAACATATCTTATGCGGTTCAACAAGCCTCTCTTCACATGCATGCACCTAGCATGGAACACATGCTTGCTCTCAAGCACATTCTATGTTATGTTCAGCGTTCCATACACCTTGAATTACATTTATCACCATCCCACATTACATAGATTATTTACTTCACTGACATTAATCGAGGTGGATATCCTGACACCAGACGTTCCACATTCATGTATTATTTTCTTCTCAGTGACAACCTTATTTCTTGGTCTTCTTCCAAAAGAAAAGAAAAAGAAAGCAAAATATGGACTGAAGTTTCACAAACTAATTGAAAGATTAAGAAGAAGAAAATATCCAACTGACATGTGCTTAATCTCCAGATACCTCGTCTAGTAAGGTTTGAGCAAAAAATTCTACTATTTACTTTTCCTTCATATGAAAATATTCGTACACTAGTTATTTTCTAGAATTTGCTTTGTTTTCGCTTAGTCTATTGTTCTAATGAATACATAATGAGGCAATTGTTTGTGATCCTTTTTAAGCTAACCTGATTTAAATTTTTATATCCATTGTTTAACCACTTTGAGACTAAAATCTTTCTTTCGATTACATAGCCTGCTATATAGCCATTTTACTTGAAAGATTAAACCTTTTCACCCTCTTTGGAGTTAGGTAGGAAGTTTAGTTTCCTTTACCGATGCAAAAAGAATAAGCTTGGGGTTACTCTTGGAAGTTAGCAATGTTTAAGTTTAGGATTGAGATATCAGAGAAATTGATCAAAATAAAGAAAAAAAGAAAAAATAATAAGAAGTTAAAATGACTTCTTCAAAACCAACAAAATGCATTATCTAGTACCAATTAACCAGAAAAAAGTTAGTTATTAAAGGAACATGGTAACAAAAGAAAAATTAGGTACCTAAATATAAAGGTTTAAGCCTACTGCTCCAAAATATCCTACCCTGACATAAGCCATGTTACAACCTTAAAAATACTTCAAAAGTGTGTGTTTCATTATAACTTTGATTGACTTTGACATACATTTGGAAATCTTATTGTAAAATGTGTTTGTATTGATTGAGTGATCACCCTATCAATTTGAATGAAAAAGGTGAGATGAGGTACAGGTTGAGTACACAGGAAAGTTGGAGAAAACTCTTTGGATTTATATGAAATGAGGTAAGAAATTAAAATACTAACTATGTTACAATTAGTGTCTGTTTTTGGTTTGCTAGGTCCAGAGAATTGAGGAAATTCACAGTTATAAATGAGTTACTTGAGGATAAGAAACATAATAAGTTTGGGATTTGTGATGACGCTCTGTCATGACGTAAATTTTATAAGCATTTGTTATTTATTTGAAGTATTTTGGTATCAATTTAGAGAAAATTTAGAGATGAAATGACCAATATTTAATCAAGTGAAGAGTATATGCAAAGAGATGAAAAAGTACAAAAGTTTCAAGCAAAAAGCCAATTTGCTACTGGAAAATCGTGTGGAAATCTTGCACACGATTAGAGGTGAGAAAAAGGTATCGTATGCATGATAAGATGCATCGTATGCGTGATTGTGAGTTGTGTGAGGGTAATTTGTCTCAATCCTTATTTTAATGATGTTAAAACGTGTCTAGTTAGTACTTTGTATTTTGGACGGTATCATCGAGTCTCATATGCATTCGTAGTTCTCTCGTGCACGAAAATATTTCAAAAACATGAGTTTATTCATATAGAAGAGCATCATATGTGTTTTGTGTGTGTTTGATCCTTTTGAGAGACTTAGGTGTGCATAAATATTGTTTAGGTAGACCAAACCATGCTCAAAAAGTCATTTTTGGAAGTTTTGAAGGCTTGAGTTGACTCAAAGCCCTGCTTAAGTCAACTAATGTAATGTGGATTTTGAGTTTTTGCTCTCAGGTGTGCTCGCGTCGATCCTCCGGTCGACTCATACTGTTAGTGTTTGAAATTATCATTTCTGGGAAGGTTTGCGTCGACGCATGGACCTGTTCCGATCGATGCATAGAGTCAATTTTTGCACAATTCTGAAATCGGGTGTGCTCAGGTCGACCTCCTCTTTTCTTAGGTCAGACGTTCGCTTGAATCACTCTAATTTTCTGATATTGTTTGATTTTCAAATTACTGTTATGGTTGTTATTTGGTCTTAGCTTCATATATATTCTTTTTGGCTCATTTTTTTTACCACCAACAAGAAAAGTGAAATGTTGACACTGATTTTCTCTCATCATCTTCATCCTCTTTCTTGCATTTTCTCAGCAACTACACATAACAATTTTTGTTGATCATTCTGCATCATTGAGGTGATAACGTCCAAACATAGGTTATTGTATCGGGTTTGGGTTGAGAGATCGATGAGGTTTTTCTTAAATAAAAATGTTAGTGTTTTGACCTCCAAGAAACTTGAGGTTTTTTTTTTTGGGGGGGGGGGGGGGTTGCACAAATCATTTCTTCACAGATTCAGCCGAGCAAAGGTGATTGAAGAACGGCTAGTTCGTTCAATCTAGTAGAGGTAACTAGAGGATTATTGAAGAAAGATTTGGGCTCGAATTGTATGTGATTGAAATTAGTCGGCCTAAAGATTTGAAGACCGTTAGGTTGTTCAGATGAGTAGCTGGAATTGGAAATTTATTCAATACATTTGAGACACTTGATTTGACTTGAATCAAGGGGAGAGAAGACATAGTTTCAGCATTAACATCTAGGTTTGAGTGTGTGATTACTATTGTTTCTTGTGTGCAAACTTTTGCAACAGGTTAATATAGATCTCAATTCTATTTCTAGAATTGAGGGAAGACGTACCCCAAGCAAGGACGAAGGGAAAACTGCATCAACAAATTTGGTGTTGTTCTCTCTTTTGCTATATTTCCATTTCTGAATTGTTAACATTTATGTACAATCAAATGTTCGATAAAAATTCGGGTATAGTGTAGTGCTGAGAAGTATTTTGAAAACTCATTACAATCATTTTGGTTGTAATTGGAAAAGTTCTGCACTATCATTACTTAGAGAATTTCACTTGGGGTATTTTGTACACCAAGTGTTCGACAAATTGATCGCACATAAACCATTTGTGTTGTTGTCAATTTGAGTTTAACTTTTACAAGCCATTGGAAATTGCACAACCTTAAGTGAATCTAATTGTATTGATTGATGTTCAAATACTGATTCGTTTTCTCATTGGATTCGATATTCCATCTTGGCTTATCGCATATCTGATCTTTTTAGTAACGGTCGTTTAGACAACCTTAGTTCTTTGACCGCTTCCGCACAAAGTTTAAAAACCAAATTTGTTTTAAGCGCCGACTCTATTTAAGAATTAGTGATCTATTTAACCTCCCTTCTAGGTTATTTTTGTCGTCTAACAAGTAGTACCAGAGCCTGGTTTATTTCGTGCTTCGCATATAACTTTTTAGAATATGGCAAATGAACCAAAATGGGCTTACAATAGAGCACCTGTTTTTAACAGTGAGAACTATAGTTATTAAAAAGATTATATGCATGTGCATATCAATTCCGTTAATAAAAAGGTATGGAACGTTATACAAAATGGTCTCATGGAAATTACCATGACCGATGCGAATAACATTGTTGTGTGTTGAGAAGTATTTTCGGGGGTGTTTTATCGTATCCACAGAGATTGTATGCGAGATATGTCGATGCTAGCCGTTCAATAGTTTAACGTTCTAAGTAAGAGTTTTCAAATTATCGTTCGCTTTGTAACATAAGTTTGTTGCAAAGAGTAAATTAGAGCAAAGACGTTTTGTTTCAAAGAAAAACATGTCAAGATTAGATTTCATTAATCCTTTTTAAACGTATCCGATTAATCAAGCATGCGAACTTAGTTTCCATCAATACAATCGTGTATCCTTGTGAATCCGTTCATTTCTAAAGCGGGCCTGTGAATATTATTGTTTTAATCCTAGATGATTTCTCTAAATAGCAACTGAAACAATAAACGTAAAGACTGATACAAAGCGAATATTAACTTCCAAATCTATGTCTAGAGTTTGTTGGTTAATAGATGATGAAATTAGATCAAGACTTGGAAAATCTATGTCTAGAGTGATTCAAACCATAAATACAACATTAAAAGCAAATATCTTCATCATCTATTGATCATAACCTTATTCACATACAAAAGATCAAAATAAATACATAAAAACAAGATTAACTACCTCTAATCTTGACACAAAAGTGTTTAGCTACTCATCACCATGGTAGCTTGATCAACAAGTAAGAAAAGAAGCTTTGCTAGCATCAAAGTCGAAGAATCGAGGATTGATGCTCCAATTATTTAATTCCTACTTCTCCAAGAGTTTCTAAGGTTTTTGGCCTAGAAAATCCTTTCTCTCTCTCTCAAATGCTGAAAAGTGTGAAAAAGTACAAGTTGTTGAAAATATCTTTCAAGTGAGATATTTATAGACAAGGTCACATAGTGCAGTAAGTGGCACCGTGCTAAGCGCCTTCAGAGGCACACTAAGTGCGGTCAGAAGAACACACCTTATTTCCTAGGAAGCGCGGTAGGAGCCCGCTTAGCGCGTTTTACATGGGACAAACAAAGACCAGTTTGAAGGAATTGGCTATTATAAAATGAAAGTTTACTAAGCCAATATATGATTATTTGAATAGGTTTCGACTTCTCAAGGCAAGGTGTTTCAAACAAGTGTCAGAACATGAGTTAGTCGAAATGGCTGCTGGGGGCCTGGATTATTCCATCAGGAAGAAATTAGATACTCAATACCTGAGGGATATGGCCTAGTTGACTGATATGGTTTGACAATTAGAACGTTTGAAAGAAGAAAAGGCTAGGGAAAATAAGAATAAAAGAATAGCTTATGTTGAATTCAATGAAAAGGACGAAGGGCCTTATAGTGAGCCTATAAGTTTCGATGAGAATGAAGTAGACCTCGCTGAATTGAAAAAGGGTCACCCTATTCTTGCAAGGTTTTAGTACCTTCGAATGGAAAGAACTCTGCCGAACCAGAAAAGAATGTTAGGTTTTCTAAGAAAACTTATACATTTGGCGTCACAAAATGTGACGAAATCTTTGATTTATTAGTTAAAGATGGGCAAATAATAGTATCACCTGGTGCTAAAATGCCCCCTTTAGATCAAAGAAAGAAAAAAAAAAGGTTTTGTAAATACCATATTTCTTGGGTCATAAAACCTCTCAATATTTTCTTTTCAGGAATCTAGTTTAGAATGCTATCTTGGAAGGAAGACTCAAATTCGGGGAGAAGTCCAAGAACCAGATGAAATTTGATGTTGACCCTCTACAAGTTGCTGACACTCATTATATGGAGCCAAAAGAAGTCAACATGGTTGAAGTCACTAAAGACTTCATTAATAAGGTTGTTTTAGTCCAGGTTATTGAAGATCTCGACCAAAAATTTATGAAAGTTTTTGTTCACGAAACTACTGAAGGCTTCATCAAAGAAACTACTGATAGTTTTGACTGCGGAGTTACCGATGGCTTCGCCAAATGAGTTACTAAGGACTCCAACCTTATGATGATAACGAAGGAAACTGTTGACAGTTTCATTCGAATGGGAAAGGCCGCTGATGGCCTTCAAATGAAATTATGTAAGATGGATATTGCTAATGATATCAATATGGTGGAGATCTCACGAGAAACCCCCACAGAAGTCGACGAGGAACATCGACAAGAATAATACAACAAATTTTCTTACCCAAAGAAGGAGGAAAGCCTCATAGATTTTCTTCACAGGTGCTAGAACAAAAACGTCTGAAGTTATGATGTGCCCAAGGTGCAGCGTTGTGTTTGACAAAAAGGCAGCATGCAACATAAACGGTGTAAGGAAGGCAAAAGAAAGGCGTGAGCACAGAGCCTCCTACGAGCAACAATGTTTCGACCCAATAAGATCCTCTTCAAGGTAGGATGAAACCAAGCAAAGGGTGCCAAGAGTTAAGTCCTCTACATTCAAACCAACGGTTAAGGCTTCAAAGGGAAGTTGGATGAAACTAGTCGAAGGAAAGCATCAAGGACAACATAAATGGAAGAAGTTTGATGTTAATAGAGTCTCATCAATGGCTTACTGCAGGGAGTTCCAGGCTTCGAAGAAGACAACCTACGTCTCAGAAAAATACAAAGGAAAAAATAAAATGTCTCAATCCCAGTGGAGAAGGGAGCAGCGTAAAAGGAAGGCTCAAAGAGAGGCTAAGGCTAAGTCTGAATCTAGTACTAACCTGTCTACCATGAAGGAGAAAAAGGAGGAACCAAAGCCTGTCGAGAAGCTACCTGTGGGAAGGAAGTTGTTTGCCACCCAGGGAGAGGAGGCTAAGGAGAAGTACGATCGGGAAATTGAAGAAGATGAAATGCTGACTGACAATTTCGACTCTGGGTCAGAGGCCTCATTGGATATTATAGTAAATGTGGTATTGGTTTTTCCTAGAGAATTCGACCAGATAACTGAGGTCAAAGATTTGGACATGTATGCGGAAGCTGAGATGGAAGCACACAAGCCAGTGTGCTACTATGTGATGAATAACAGATGTGTCGAAGATCAGAATGCATTCTTCGAGCGACTAGATGAGGTGATGAAATATCATTTGAAGCCTTTGTTTATTACCGAAAAGGTAGAAAACGTTGCGGTTAATAAAATTTTGGTAGACTGTGGCGCTACGGTGAATCTGATGCTAAACTTTATGCTGAGGAGAATCGGAAAATATGACACAGATACCAAACCACACAACATGGTGCTCTCGAATCACGAGGGAAAAGTGGGCACTACTCTTGGTGTCATACAAGTTGACCTTACGGTGGGGACAGTTACAAGACCTACTGTCTTTGTGGTGGTCGAAACGAAGGCCAATTACAACTTGCTGTTGGGACGAGAGTGGATCCATGAAATTGGGGTTGTACCATCTTCCTTGCACAAGAGGATTACAATATGGCGACCAGACGGCATTGTCGAAAGCATTGAGGTTGATAAAGGTTATTTCAAGGCCCCAATTAATTATGTCGACCGACGCAGTTTCGACAAGCACTTAGCCAACATTGCTCCATGCAATTCGGCTGACTTTACTTTCACCCTAGATGACGATGTTTACTGTTCGTTGTATTTACATCCCATCCATGGTTTTTGATAGGATAGAGAGGTGGTAGGAGAAGACAACCTTTCGTACCTTGGAATATTTGGGATAAGCTAAACAGGTTGGGGAAGCGAATTCAATGATGATGGCTGAGTTCGAAGTGCTAAAAAAGATTTTGGCTTACGTAGCCGAAAACAAGTTATAAGTGGGCTTAGAGGCTGAAGTGGAAAATATGGTTGTCGAAGCCAACCAAGAATCATACAAAGAAGGTCCTGGTAAGGACTTCGATCCAGAACCACCCAATAAGGTTCAGGAAGAGCAATAAGGCCAGAGGCTCGATGCTATCTACGATGATGCGCCTTTGGGTTTCGAGAAGGATCTGTTGGCAGCCAATATCATGATGCTAGCGCAAGATCCACTTGAAGAAATCAATTTAGGAGAGGGTGCAACAAAGAGGCCAACATACATAAGTGCTAACACCAGCCCAACTCAAGGTCGAAGTAATCCAACTTTTTAAGGATTTTAAATTTTGTTTCGCATGGGATTATGACGAGATGCCTAGTTTAAGCAGAAATCTAGTCGAATTGAAGTTGCTAATCAAGCCTGGGAAGAAGCCCATCAAGCAGAATCCAAGGCGGTTTGCACTGGAAATTCTCTCGAAGATCAAAGAGGAGGTCGAAAGGCTTCTTCGATGTAAATTCATTCATACAGCCAAGTATGTCAAATGGTTAGCAAATATTGTGCATGTTATTAAAAAGAATGGTTCTTTTAGGGTATGTATAGATTTTAGAGATTTAAATGCTGCAACCCCAAAGGATGAATATTTTGTGCCTATGGCAGAAATGCTAGTCGATTCTGCCACAGGCCACAGATACCTTAGTATACTCTATGGTTATTCGGGATATAACCAAACTTTCATTGTTGAAGAAGATGTCCCAAAGACAACATTTCGATGTCCTGGGGCTTTAGGCACTTACGAATGGGTAGTGATGCCTTTTAGTTTAAAAAATGCTCGGGAAACGTATCAAAGGGTAATGAATTCGATCTTCCATGATTATATAGAGACTTTTATGCAAATATACATCGATGATAAGTCTGTTTCAGGGAAGAATCACATCAACCATCTTCGAAAATATTTCGAAAGGATGAGAAGACGTGGTCTAAAAATGAATCCTCTCAAATGTGCTTTCTGTGTGTAGGCGGGAGATTTCTTAGGCTTTGTGGTCCACAAAAAGAGAATCAAAATAAACCAGAATAAGACCAAGGCCGCAATGGAGGTGAAAGCGCCATCGACAGAGAAGGAATTACAGTCATTGGTGGGCAAGATTAATTTCTTGAGGAGATTCATATTGAATCTCAGCGGAAAGACTCAAGCCTTCTCACCTCTGCTTTGACTCAACAAGGAAGGGTTCAAATGGGGACAACCTCAGAAAGAAGCATTCGATAAAATCAAGGATTACTTGAGTCGTCCTCTAATTCTATCACCACCTTGTAAAAATAGGAGCAGGGAGTTATATATATTTGCGTTAGATAAAACCTTAGGGAGCATGCTGACCCAAGAGGATGAAAATGGTGTCGAAAGATCCACTTACTACCTTAGTAGGATTTTAAATGATGCAAAAACTAGGTATAGCATAGTTGAAAATTTGTGTTTATGCTTGTATTTTTCTTGTACGAAGTTAAAGCATTATATAAAACCAGTTTATGTTTCGTCTCATTTCGATATCATTAAACACATGTTATCCAAACCAATTTTACATAGTCGAATTGGTAAATGGGCGTTAGCTTTAACTGAATATTCTTTAACATATATGCCTTTAAAGGTTGTTAAAGAACAAGTGGTAGCAGACTTTATAGTCTACCACTCGATAAATGAGAATAACATAAACTATCTCGAGCTTGAGCCTTTGAAATTATATTTCGATGGCTCTAGCCATAGAGATGGGACCGGTGTAGGAATATTGATCATTTCTCTTGACAAAATTCCAATAAAATTCAAGTATAAAGTCGAAGGTCTCTGTTCGAGTAATAAGGCTAAATATGAGACTTTAATAGTCGGACTTGAGATATTGTTGGAATTTAGGGCAACTTGAGTTGAAATAATGGGAGACTCAGAGTTAGTCATAAAACAAATCACAAAAGAGTAAATATGTGTTAAAGAAAACCTTATTATGTACTTTGTAATAGCCAATTGATTACTGAAAAGATTTGAAATGGTTAGTATTCGACACGTACCTCGATTGGAAAATCAAGTGGCCAATGATTTGGCTCAAATTACTTTTGGGTATAAAATTTCGAAAGAATAATCACAAGATGTAATCGAAGTCAGAGGAAGAGTTGTGTCAGCCAGATTGTCCCCATCAGATTTGGAAACGACAAAGCTAGGGTACACTAATAAAGAGAATTTCAAGTCTTTGCAATAGTTAGCTTGACGGACAAAGATTGGAGGAAACCAATAGTGGAGTATCTGTAAAATCCAACGACATCCACAAAGCAAAAATTTAGGTATCGTGCTTTAAGTTATGTTCTTTTGGGGAATGAGTTATTCAAAAAGACTCTTGAGGGAGTTTTACTTAAATGCCTTAGTGAATTAGAAGCGTATCTAACCCTTTCAACTGTCCATAGTGGGGCATGTGGGGCACACCAGGTAGGCCACAAGATGAAATGGTTGTTGTTTCGACAAGGCATGTATTGACCCACCATGTTAAAAGATTGTATTGAATTCGCTAAAGGGTGTTAAGAGTGCAAAGTGCACGTAGGTATACAATATGTTCCTGCGAGTGAGTTACATTCCATAGTCAAACTATGGCCCTTTAGGGGTTGGGCTTTGAATTTAGTTGGAGAAATTCAACCAGTGTCATCAAAAAATAAAAGGTACATTTTGATAGATATTGACTATTTTACAAAATGGATCGAAGCTATACCTTTTTCAAATGTCGACCAAGAAGATGTAATCGAATTCATCAAAAAAATATATTATTTATAGATTTGGAATCCCAGAGACCATTACAACAGATCAAGGATCAATTTTTACTAGTCATAAGATGCAATAATTTGCCAAGGAAATGAGTTTCAAATTGTTAACTTCCACACCCTATTACACTTAGGCTAATGGTCAGGTTGAAGCAGCAAACAAAATAGTGATTAGTCCAATTAAGAAACGTGTGGGGGAAAAGCCTAGAAATTGGCACAAGACTTTGAATCAAGTGCTCTGGGCATGTCGAAATTCTCCCAAAGAATTGACTAAAGCAAATCCATTTCGATTAACGTTTGGCCATGATGCAGTATTGCCAGTGGAAATTTACTTACAGTCAACAAGGATCCAAAGGCAACATGAGATTTCATTAGAATCCTACTGGAACATGATGTTGGATGAGTTGGTTGATTTGGATGAAGAAAGGCTTCATGCCTTGGAATTGTCAAGAAGGTAGAAGAAAAGAGTAGATAAAATCTTATAACAAGAAAGTTAAGGTCAAAATGTTCTCGCCAGAAGAATTGGTTTGGAAAGTAATTTTGCGTATGGATCGAAAAAATAGAGCCTTAGGTAAGTGGTCCCCTAAATGGGAAGGCCTTTTTCAAGTCATGCAAGTTTTTTTTAATGGCGCATATGAGATTGAAGAGATAGACGAAGATAAAAGAATCTTCAAGGTTAATGGGAAATATTTGAAAAATATATAAGCCTGCACTTTGAGAGATAAAAATAACTAAAGAGTAGGGCTGGCAATGAACCAAACTAACTCGAAGATAGTTCGGAATTCGACTCGGCAATTAAATCGTTGAACTAGGTTCATGAACCAAATGAGTTGAGTATGAGCGAAAAATTAAGTTCGTTAACTAAATGAGCTGAACTTGAACTATACATAGTTCGACTCGTTAGGTTCATGAGTCAACTCGATTACATAGAAAAGAATTATACTATCTTTAAGATTAGGTTTAAATATTTACTTCAAATCTTAGACAAATTTAATCTTCAATTTAGTAGTTTTTGAATTAGACTCTCAAATGTATCTCTTAAAAGTTGTGTAGGTTTTGAATTAGTAGATTTCGAAGATAAAGTTAAATTTCAATATGATAACTTTTATTTTATTTTAATATTTTATTTTAAAAATATATATTTATTTAAAATGTCAAATATACTAAAATATATATATATTTAAAAAAATAGTTTTTAAGTTCGTGAACCATGTGAGCTGAACCTAATGAGATGATCCTAACGAGTCGAACAGAACTGTTCGTGAACTTATAACGAGTTGAGTTTGAGCTTAAAAAAAGTTCGTGTCGAACTCGAATTCGAACAATTCTTAACGAGTCGAGCCGAGCTGAGGTGAGTTCGACTCGACTCGACTCATTTCAAGCCCTACTAAAGAGTAATCATGAGAAAAAGGGTAAAGCTAATATGGTAGATAAATATGCCAAAATGGCTTAATCCATTACAGAGAAAGGCCAAAAAGGGCCAAAAGTCATGATTAACAAAAGAATAAAAAATGCTACAAGATAACTTTAGAAGGGAAGAGAGCCTTTCATCTTTTCGTACTTCGACCTTTGGAGCATTAGGCGGCGTTCGCAAAGAGTTTTGTTGGTCGAGAGGGTTTCAATCTCTTTCCCAAGTTGTTGAGATTTTTCAAGATGTTGAAGGCCAACCTAGATCTCTTTCGCCACCTCGTCTTCGACAGAACTAAGCAGGTTAGTCTTGAGTTGCTTGGCTTGAGAGATTTTGTTTTGCAAAATGACAATTTGTCTCTCCTATTCTGCAATGTTCTTGTCGCATTTTTCGACTTCTTTCTTGTCCTGCTCAGAAAGTTTTTCGAGAGTCGAAAATTTTTCAGTAGACGCAGAGATAGCCTCTCATGCAGCTTTTTGATTGCCAATTTTGGTGGTGAGGTTGCTCGAAAAGTCTCTGAGGCGGTTAAGATCAGCAGCAACAAGATTGATTAGCATACTCAATTCCATAACAACATCAGCCATTTCTGATGAAACTTCCAAGACATTGATTTGTTTCAGAAGTTTCTTAAGTCCAAAACTGACAGAAACATCTTGTTCTAAGATTTGGAACAAGTCCACTACAAAGATTTTTTCTTTAATCTGTATGAGCAAATCACTGTCAGTTTTCTCAGTAAGAAGATTCCCCGAGGCGGTCGAAGTGCTGGTGCTTTTGTCGCCAGAGCTGTATTGGGAACTGAGCATGGCTTTCAGGTACTCCAATGGTCGTTGTACTTTCAAGGATTCCAGCTCCTCATGTGAAAGGCTAGTTGATTGAGTGCCAGTCGAAGCAGTAGTTGGAGGATCCTTAGATTGATTCCCTTGGTCCGCTTTGTCTTCTAAGACCTCCACTTCAATTTCCGCATCAGACGTAGATTGATCTTCCTCTTCCTCTTTCTCATTCTCTTCTCCATTTTCTTCTTCTTCTTATTCAACAGGCTTGTCATCTTCATCTTGTTGCTCCTCAAGATTACCTTCAGCAATTTGTTCTATATTAGGCATCACAATGTTCCCTGAGAGATCAACAACTTCTCTTTCGACCAAGTCTTATTTTGGAATGGCTACCTCGACATGAGGAAACTCAACCGCATGAATGAATGAATGGTGTTTTCTTGGAAGCACCTGCAGATTAGATTCCTTCGTTAGATCCTTTGGTGGAGCCTTTCGCAGAAGCACCGGAAGGAGTTGTTAGATGATAGCTAGGGTCACTACTGGTTGTTGGAATAATTTGCTGCACCATAGACTGTCCTCTGACATCGGTCGTAACCTAAAAAGAGAAAAGTCAAAGAATTAGAGGGATAAATGGTGAAGAGAATTACGAGGTTCTAGGCGAAGTATTTACCTTGGGATCATCATCCCCAGGACTGAAATTGTCACTCTCAGTTTGCACTACATTGCAAGCAGCGGACGCTTTCGTCAAGAGTTTGCCAGCCTTTGTTTTCGGTTGATTGAAGGTTTCAATTATTTTGGTATGGTTTCTCCTCCTTTTAAGGGTCAGCTCTTCATGAGGAGATTGATCTTCATCATCCGATTCAATTATGATTTGGCTGGAAGCTCCTTTCGATTTCTGCTTTTTTGGAGTGGGGTGGTCTTCGAGAGCTCTGAGGAGAAAAGATTTGAAGTATTAGACAATATGAGATTATGCAGTAAAGAAGAAATGAGTAAGGAAATTTACCTTAGTAACTTGGTTGTTTTCTTCTGTCTTTTCCTCGTTCTGCTTCTTCTTCTTGG
Organism: Lathyrus sativus; assembly: GCA_963859935.3. Taxonomy (NCBI): domain Eukaryota; kingdom Viridiplantae; phylum Streptophyta; class Magnoliopsida; order Fabales; family Fabaceae; genus Lathyrus; species Lathyrus sativus. Next base: position 595,124,602 of record OZ012737.1, on the reverse strand, counting down.
GTGCAACTTTGATAGCTAAAATTTAAACATGACATTGTAAGTAAGATGATAAAAACCGAATAAGAGAAATCTAGTTCAAAAACCTCCCATTCCACACCTTCATATATTTCGGATTCGATGCGAACAACTTCGGTATCGATATGAAGAGACCCTTTGAAACTGTCTAAAGTATACTTAGTCGCAACCACCCACTGAGCCTTCAGTTTCGACTATTGACGAAGGATTTTTATAAAATCCTCACAGATAAACCAGTATAGAAATAGAGGGTAAGGGCCACTCCAAAGTCAGTAGTTGGTTGTCAAGGAAATTTGAGAGGAAACTTGTTGAAAGCCATTGCGTATCGTTAACTAGGAGGAACGAAGGGGGTTGTAAACTCTCCATTTTCTTTAGAAACTTTTACTTTAGTGTAACAGCTGCCTCGTGGATGGTTCGACTAAGATCATTAGGTCGATAAACAGTTTCAAAGTACTTATAGAATACTTGGATTTCTTTGATGTGTGTCGAAATACCTTTCTTGGTCTTCTCCTGCACAGAGAGGAAAGCTTGGTTAATAAGTTGAGTAAATGAAGGAGCATCAAAGAACTTCTCTGCATAATATGTTGACCACCAGCTGTTGAATTCTAGTGTGCAAAGGAAACACGGTTCGAAACTAGTGGGGATGAGTTGAGTCTTATTAGCGTAGTGGGGAAGCTGCGTCGAAGTCATCTCTTCAGTATACTTTACATGATGAAGCAGAAGGGCACCTTTCTTTTCGAAGAGACACTTGGGAAGAAATTGGACCAACCCAAACTGTCGAGCAACTATGTTTGGTTGGTAAGCAATCAGAGCCACTTCAGACTTCGACAGATTTAAACGAAAGGTTAGCAACCTTGGAATCAGAAAAGCCTCTCAGACCTCTAAAGACTCTGCTTCTTGAGCCTTGGTTGGGGCTGGAAAAGGTCTTGTGAACCACTCAGGACCGTACTTCCTTGTGTCGCACCTCGAAAAAATCACGGAGACATTTCAGAGAAACGACCCTCGCGCGAAAGGCGCGGAAATGCGGTTCGACAGAGTCGCCACTGAACTTTATTTTTCTCGAATAAATGGGAGAGGAAAATATCGAGAAAACCTCTTAAAACGAAAGGGACAGGAACAGGGTTGTCGCAACCATGTTCTGGGTTCGGGAGTCGGTTACGCGAGGGGAAGGTATTAGCACCCCTCACGTCCGTTGTACTCAACGGGAACCTCTTAAGGTATTTGTGGAGAGTGTTGTCTAGGTTTATTTATTTTTCTTCTCGTTGGTAAATATGAATTGGTAGGTTAACAGGATAAAGACGCTAAGGAGAGATGGGTGGTTAGAAGATAGGGTGCTCGCCAAGGATTGGGGCCCTTGTGCCTACGTATACTCATTCGGACGAGAATGAGAAATCAGAGCGTCGTAGTTCGACTACGGGAAAGGATGGGAAAGGTGTAGACGGAATAATGGAGAAGAATAGAAGTGTGCTCGCCAAGATCATCGCAATCTTGTGCCTACGTATCTTATATTCAAGAATGAATAAAGAATCAGAGCATCTGTAGTTCATGGTAACAACCACGAAATGGATATGGGAAAATGGAAAATGGAGGGGAGGTAGCTCGCCAAGATCATCGCAATCTTGTGCCTACGTATCTTATATTCAGACGAGAATGAAGAATCAGAGCAGTCGTAGTTCGTGGTAACAACCACGAAAAGATGAGGTTTGAATTGGTTTAAAGTTGAGTTTGAGACGAAAGAGTGACTGACAAGCAACCCAAGAGCGTGCCTCAAGAGCTTGTCACTCAAGAATTCAAGGAATGCGAGATTTCAAGAACTCAGTTCTTCCGGAAATTGACTGAATAGGTTGAAGATAAAGAGTTGGATGTTTTGAAATCGAAAGAATGAACTAATAACAAATCAAGGGCGCGCCTCGAGAGTTACTCATTCGAATATTCAAAGAATGCTAGATTCTAAGAATATCCCTCTTTCGTAAGTTAAAAAAAGTGTTTTGTAAGAAGATTGAGTCGAAAGTGGAATGCGAGGCAAAAGGAAGTTGGTTTGAAAATGGTTTGACGACGAGTCGAGGACCTGATTGGAGATAGAACCGAATTGACGACGTGTCAAGGGTTAAGATTGTAAGGAGACGATATTAGTCCCTAAGGGTGCCCCTGATATCGAAACCACGAGGAATTGTGAAGTGTGTGCAAAATATCGACGATTGTGAATGCGTACGAGCACTCGACTTAGGGGAATGTTTGAAAATGCTTGAAAAAGTTGAAAGATTGAGTGAATAATAACTCAAGAGCGTGCCTCAAGAGTTATTCACTCGAAGATCCAAGGAATGCTAGATTCCAAGAACCTCCTTCTTTCGGAGTTTTAATCGAGAAAATGTTTTGAAAAAAAAGTCGAAAGATTGAATGAATAATAACTCAAGAGCATGCCTCGAGAATTATTCACTCGAAGATTCAAGGAATGCTAGATTCCAAGAACCTCCTTATTTCGGAGTTTGAATTGAGAAAAATATTGAGAAAGTGATTTGAATTGAATCGAGGAGTATGAAAAGAGTTTGTGGTATGATATGACAATAATAATATGTCAAGATAATATAACAATAATATTTAACGAAAATTAAAGTTATTGGTTAGTTTAGTGAATCGAATCGGGACACGAAGGAATGGGATCTCGTCTTAATCGCAAACATAATGCCGATTAATCGAAGGTAGCCTATCACGATCCCAAAGTACGGAAAATGGCCCCAATGGTCATTCACCATAGATTTGAAATCGAGAAGGTTATCAACTTCGATACGCGAAGCTTACGAATAAAAGACTTCATCGATCGAAATAAAATTGAAAGAAAATCGAAAGAGGAAAGTGGTCTCGGATCCTTTGTTTCACGCTAATAATTTGACAGTTAAACGTTGGTAATCTCGTCATCGACCCGATGAAAAAAATTTGAAAACGAAGTGAGAAGTTGACTCAAGAACATTAAAACTTCATCTAATAAACTCTTATTAAAAACTAAAAAAGAAATGAAAGAAACATAAGGAGGGGTATAAAGAAGAACTAGGGGTATGTGTAAACATGGAATCCTCATGGGCCTATGGCCCATTCATCCATTTAGAACAAAAAACTTGGAATTAATTAAAAAAACTTTGAGAAGAAGAAACATGAGCTCGAAGCCCAACGGATGGCACCTCAGGTCCCATTATCCAAACAGCCATAAAACACTTTTTAAAAAAAATAAATAAGAAAACTCAAAAATCTACAATGAAGAAGATGCGGTTTGAGCGTAATCCCTAGCAAAACACTTTTCTTTCCAAACAAAAAGCTACTATCTAGAATGAAAAACGGCCACGACTTCAACAAAGTTATCCGAAGCCATGAACACCCACAAACCTCGCTCTCTCAATCTCTAGTGCTCGACTCGATTTGTTGCTGTTTGGTTCATGAGGTTAAAGGATTTGAAGTTTAGGTTAAGGTTTTTTTTGTGTGGATGGTGAAGAAGAAGACTAAGGGTATTGATTAAAAATTGGTTTCTAGGTTGAAAGGAGAAGGTTATGGTCTGAAGGATTTGTGATTTTGTTGTTGAAAAGGGTTTTATCTTTGAAGGAGATTAGAGCTTACGTGTTCTGTATCATTGTTGTTGGAGAGCTTTTGAAGTCTGGGTTCAGAAGAAATTGAAGGTGGGGTTTTGGTTTTCACGGTTTTGAAGCAGATGGAAGCGGACGGTTGTTGTTCTGTTTTTTTTTAAGAGAATGGTGAAGATGGATGAGGGAGCTGAAGGGAATGGAGTTGATGAATAGTGCGGCTAGGGTTTTTTTTTGCAGCCTTCTCACATGTTTTTATATGGAGAGAGTATTTGGAGGATTGAGGTGAGGTTTTGCCCTTGTAGTACGATTCACTCAATCTCCTCTTTTGTCTGTAGTGAGGTAAAGACTTTTTACCACAACACCATATCATCCCTGATTTCACTGCTAGTAAATAGGATTTTTACTGTCTGTTATTTTGTTTGGAAATTACGTAGGGTACGATTTTGAGAAGTGGCAAGGCAAGGACAAGGAGCAAGTTAAATTTAAGAGTAAACGTTTTGCAAACTCCTTGGTAATTTCACTGGTATTCATGGTTTTATCTCGTGAAAATCGTGTCATGCTGCAAACGCTTTCATGTTGTATTTGTGACAATTTTATTATGTAGGTTGTGTCACTTTGAGGTGAAGTAGCATGTTGCAAAGAAGAAAATGTTGAAGGAACAAGATAGGAACAACTGAAGTCAAGCTTGAAATCATGTTGAAGGTATATTCATTCATAAAACTGGCCTGCTTATGCTCTTCACCCCTTATGTGTGTCGATTTTTATACGAAGAAATCAATATAATGATAAAGCCTCTAATTTGTGTGGACTATGACGCTACCCTTGAGATCATGAAGACTTGGAAAAAACATTACTATGAACTTCTTTCTTCTGTCTTGTGTTTGCTCATTGATTGTCTTTGATTTGTTTTATAGGTCATGAAACTTGTATACCTCCATGCCGGTCCATGAAGGTGATTATGCCATCAAAACAGGTGCCCTTAAGTGAGAGTCCAACCTGTGTTTAACTTGGGAACAATATCAGCTTATGGGAGTACTCTATCCCTCCTATTCTCAGGCATATGTAGCTTGTGAAGTGAGTGAGTTTTGGTGGCAACGACTTTGCTCGAAAATGAAACGAAGTCGATGCTTCATTTGGGAAATTACTTGGAGGTATGAATTTCAACACCTAGTGACTTAATGTGATTTCCACCTCCTTTATAATATACACTTTCCATCTCCCTTTTTTACGTTTACTTCAGAGCTTTGACCTTGATATTTTGCAGCTGCAACCGGGATGGATTGGAGTAGTGAGCTGACACTTTTTGCATCGAATCCTTTATCGCAAATTCTCTGGCTCGTGTAGAACGCTTCATGATTTTGTAGAAGAAGTTATACGCTACTGTGAATTTTTTTTTGTACCAAAACGTACGACCTGCAGTGGGTACGATCTGCGCGTGAAACATTGTGGGACCAGTCTTCATTTTGGTGAATCATGTGCACTCAATTTGTTATCGGTGGATGTATGTTTTTTCGGTTTGGCTGTACTGCGAAAAAATGTCCCCTTTGCTGCTGTGACAAGTGTACCTGCTGCGACAACTCTTGTCGTTTGTGAATTGAGAAATGAATATTCAGGTTCTATTTTTAGATTTCATCTCTATTGAACTCTTTCATCTTCCCCTCTGTTCTAGTGGTAATTTGGATTTATATGGGGTTATGAAATTTGCACTGTGATTTATTTGCAGGAAGTGTGTCTTGGTGATGGAATGATGCACAAATTTGTCTCATAATGTTTAGGTTGATGCAGGTTCAGTAGCATTTGGAACTTGATTTGCAGCAAACACATTCCCATTTGAGTGATGAGATGAGGTATTAGGTGTTACAGCTTTCAAATTGGCTTTGACTTTCATTTCTTGTAAATGGGCTTTAACTTTCAAATCATGTAAAATTCGCTTTGATTGATCATTTAACACCCCATTGGCTTCCCCAATCAACTTGAAAGCAGCTTCTGCACCAGCAAATTTATTCTTATCAGGATGTAGTAGCAATGCGAGCTTTCTGTATTGTTTTCTTATGACTGCTTCATCAGAGAGTTTCTATGTCTGAAGAATTCCATACCAGTCCATTTCGGCCCTCGAGAGTTTGTTCAGTGCAGCACTGTGAACCTCACAAACTGCAAGGATCTGAGCAATATTTTCAACATTCGGGTACAATTTTTTTTTGCTTTGATAGTGAACTTCAGCGCCTCTACATATTCACCCTTTTGCAGCTGTAATATTTCTGATTTTTTTGTATTTTCATTGTAGGATATGAGTTGCTATAATGTGCGTATACGGGATGCGGTTCTACGCGACTGATGGACGTATGCTTCTACGTAACGGTTATTGTGTGGTGTGTGTGAGCAACTCACAACTTGCGGTCCTGGTTTGATAGCAGGTGAAGGAGCCGTGTATTATTTGCCCTGTGATGCGGAGCGTTGCGGCTTTGTTGGTGTATGAAGGTAGCTGCTGAAAGAACCGGTCGAGAACGATGCGTGAGGCCTCATTTATTTGGCAGGATACGTTAATCTGCTGTTGCGGTCTGCTCTAAACTTGTCCACTTTTCTGGCTTTTTTATTTTTAAAAACTTGTAGTGACCCTTATAGTGGCTGGTGTAGGACCGTTGTTTTCAACATATCAATGACTTTGCCTTTCTTCACTTATTTCATTGAATGCAACGATCATATGGGCCACCTGTTTGTGATTTCGTGGACTTATGTATATGTCTCTTTGTAAAAAGAAAACTCACACTTTTCTTTTCCTTTTTTTTGTAGCATCTTATAATTCATGGGCCTTTTATTGGAATGAATATTTGTGAGGATTTTTGTAAGTCTTTGAAATAGTCTTGGAACTCGAAATGACATTTGGATTGTGAATGAGCTTTTAAAACCATATTAATGGATACCTTTGTGATTTTCTTGCAAGCCAATTGAATCATGAGTTTTGGTAATACAATAAGTCCTTGAAATAATTTTGCAATGCCTCGACTATTCCAATTCCTGATTTAAAAGTAATTATAATTGAAAGCACAAATAATTCCATGTTCTCAATTAAAACTACTCTCAAATCTCCTCTGACCTGGATAGCACCTTGAATTGATCTTTGAAAATTAAAGTTAGTCCTAGGACAATCTTAGTCAGGAGTCAATTGCCAAATCATTTTTGATGTTTGCCACTTGAAAACATGATGAACCGAAACCTTCATTAAGGACTTTTTAATCATGCCTTAAAATAACTCGAGTCGTATAGCTTGAACCATGGCTTAACCATCTGACCACATCTTGATTATTTAACTGTAATAACATAACTTAAACTTTCCTTATCTTCAACTAGACCCCCACATCTTCCATAAAGGCTTATGGCCCCACTGAACACAAACTAACAAAACTCAAAGGCATGAGAAAAAGCTAGAGGATCATGGCCCATAGCCAAATGATCATCTAAAGGATAAACACCAAGCAAACACCATTATTTATGATGAGAAAAGTAAGAAAGGTAGGACAAATTTAGGGTATGACACCTTGCAGAAAGTGGAGCCATGTTCTACGTGAACCCATGACGTTTGGAAAACATAATGACATAACTCAAGAATGTTGGCCTGAGGGATTGTCCTTCTTCGCTGGGAGTGAGCTAGACCAAGCGAGTCCCTTCGACTCTTATGTTCTTGATGTCTTCAGCAGTTTCATTTATGGGATTTTTATTGGGGAGACTGGCTTCGAATGATACATTTAGCCAGAGTTGTAACAGCCAAGAGGGACCAGACAACAAAAGGTTCCCTTTTTCTTCCAAATCTTTGATTTGGGCCACTCCTTCACTTAGAGATTCATAGAGATTCCCTAAGATCATTTAGGTTAGATAGATATCATGACCTTTGTGAAGTTGAGTGGCCAGAGTTAGATATCTTCTAGCTACTTTGAGGGATTTTTAGAAGAAGACACAATGGGATAGAGTAGCGACAGCTGGCGAATCTGTTGGGGATAAACCGGATATCACAGGATTATCCCAGCAAAATAAATGCTAGGAGAGTCGCCACCGTGCGTTATTTATCCCAACGGAGGGAAAGGAAACGCTCGAAGTAAACCTCGCAAAGACGGGAAAAGGTATGGTCATCGCAACCAAAACCTGAATTCGGGAGTCGGTTACGCAAGGGGAAGGTATTAGCACCCCTCACGTCCATCGTACTCGATGGGATCCACACTTGGTGTTTATAAGGAAAAGGGTGTGTTTATCTATCTACGCTAATGGTCAGTCTGAAAAGAAAAATAAAAGGACAGGACTCGACAGAACATACGGTGTTCTGGGCCTACGTACTCCCTTGTGCAATGGGAAAGTCAGAGTCAACTTAGTTCGACTACCTACGTCTAAACGGGGGAAAGGTTGCTCGCCAGGACATCGCGTCCTGTGCCTACGTACTTCCACACAGCATGGAAGATCAGAGCAAACGTAGTTCGACTAACTACGGCTAAACGGGGAGTTCTCACACAGCAGTGAGAAAATAAACTGGTTCTAAAGGTTCGGGAACCTACAACTACGATCTGGTCTCAAATGCACTCGGGCAAGAGAAAAGGGATAACAATTAGTCGTCAGCGAGAAAGTCTCGATCGCACAGCCGCGAGAGAACAAAAGGTTAGTTGTTAGTGTGCTCGCTAGGATATCGCATCCTATGCCTACATATCCTCGTACCAGACGAGGAATCAGAGCAGCTGTAGTTCGGCTAACTACGACACAAGCTACTCAAGGGCTCCTATTGCTGAGAACGGGAAAAGACACCCTAAAACTATGACTAAAAAGGGGAATCTACCTACTGTTATCATGCCTGGTTGACCATCCTAATGTCTATCATAACGACTCCGCAGCGGAGAAGTTAGAGCTCCTAAGGGATCATGGCAACAGGACTAAACAGCAAACAGGAATCAACTGCAAAGTAAAGAAATACTGGAAATATGCATGAATGCAATAACCAAACAAGCAAGGCACAGAGGCCGCAAACCACAGAGGTAAGGGAGCTCAGCTCTACCAAATACCAACAAGCAAAGCCACTCAATAACAAACAAGCAGAAGGAGGACCACCTCAACTTCTCATGCACGCAAAGCCTACTTCTAAGATGCACCTACCTCAGAAATATCTGAATGAACCCCTAAGTCTAATGCAACACAGCACCACACAAGTCAAACAACACAAAGAGAAGGCTAGCTAACCTGACAAACCTCTATCCAAAGCTTAAACAAAAACCCTAATTAACTATCTAAGCAAAACCCTAAACAAAGCAAACATCTAAGCAAAGCCCTAACACAAGAGAAATCAATCCCAGTCTTCAAGCTTCAAAACAAGCTTACCGAAGAAAGGGAGCTAAGCAGACAAACTCATAGTGCCTTCCTCAGGAAAGTACCAGGAGGTTACCACTCAGGAATCGTATCCTATGTGGCTCAACAACTGTGATCAGTTTACATTCCTCCTCAGGAGAAACTAAACTCACACGAAGGCTCCAGCATCATTGGATATTTGAGAAAGCCTATAAGAACTAGGGGAACTAAGTGAACAGACCCATAAGACCTTCCTCAGGAAAGTACTAGGAGGCTTCCACTTAGGAATCGTATCCCATGTGGCTCAACAACTGTGATCAGTTTACATTCCTCCTCAGGAGAAACTAAACTCACATGAAGGCTCCAACATCATTGGATACTTAAGAAAGATGTGAGAAGAAAGAATGAAAGTCATTCATAGTGCCTTCCTCAGGAAAGTACCATAAACTCCCTTCGAACTTCAGGATCTCGAACCTCACAAACAGAGAACAAGCTCCTAGACTAGGCCTCAATCCACTGCATCCTTGCAAGCTCCAACAAGACTCCAACCAGCCTCCCTCTTCAAGAAGACACCACAGGTCCTCAAACCACAAGAAACTATCTCTGAAGTTCAACCACAGCTGAACTTCAAAGTCAGAAGCCATCAAGACTTCTCCTATCCTCAAGCTCAGACAAAAAATAACAGAACACCTTACAAAAATCTATCAAAAATCTAGGGGAAATCTACATGGCTCTATGATCCCAAGATCAAATCTCAAAGCCTAAGTCAACTTCTAAGGCTACTAAACAATCCCTAACATATGAAGGGTCAAGGGTTAACCAGCAAGTTATGAGGTCTCTATTCTCTAACCCTAAAACAATATCAATCAACCTCTAAAAAATTTATGAAAAATCTATGGGGAACATGCATTAGTCCAGTGCAACATACTAAAAAACTAGAGCAAAATTCATTACCAGATGAAAGAACTAAAATCAACAAGGCAGACGTGCCACAAACCAATTATTCAATATCAATTAAAATGCAAAGATGCCAAATAAAAATAAAATGCATGATCAAATTAATGTTTTTGTACTAATAAGATCCTAAATTGAATTACGAACCTATAGAAAAAAGAATGGAATTATTTGATCAAATCTACTATTTTTTAGGAATTTTCTTCTAACATGCATGAACTAAAAGATATTAAAAAGTCATTTAAATGGAAAATATGCTAAAAATATCAAGCAAAAATAAAATGGCCTTTTTATTTTTATATAATTTTCTAGACATTTATATGGGGTGGTAGAAAAAACAAGAAATTAAAAATCAATTATTTTCATTTTTTTTATGAATTTTACAAGATACCAAAACAATTAAAGAATATGAAAACAAAAGAATAAAAGAAAATAGAAGGGGAGGTGTGGATAGTAGTTCTCTAGTTATTATTGCCTGATGGGCCAGGAGGTGGGGGTGTGATTAGCAGTGGGCGCAGGCCCAAGTTATTAAAATCCAACTGAAAAATAAAAAGAAAAAAAGGGAACACACGGGGTGCATTAAACAACTATCCTAAGTGCAAATCTTGGAATGGGCTTCACGGGGGGGTGCGTAGGCCCAGAACACCGTATGTTCTGTCGAGTCATGTCCTTTTATTTTTCTTTTCAGACTGACCATTAGCGTAGATAGATAAACACACCCTTTTCCTTATAAACACCAAGCGTGGATCCCATCGAGTACGATGGACGTGAGGGGTGCTAATACCTTCCCCTTGCGTAACCGACTCCCGAATCCAGGTTTTGGTTGCGATGACCATACCTTTTCCCGTCTTTGCAAGGTTTACTTCGAGCGTTTCCTTTCCCTCCGTTGGGATAAATAACGCACGGTGGCGACTCTCCTGTCAAGCCGGCGCCGATTTTCGCAGTAGCGACAGATAGCCATACAATAAAAAAGGCTATGTGTTTTCTATCGTAAACATCATCAGTTGTTTTGTCGAAGTAGTGTGTTATGAAGTGAGAATATGTGGCTTTAGCAGATGCAAAACCTATGGAGTCGTCAGATTCTAGGTCTGGGTCATAGGGGTTTCCAGTGGGTTTGAGCCCTGTGATAGCGGCTATGTCGAAGAGTTTGAGAGTCATCATCCCACAAGGGAGATGGAAGGTATAATGGGTGTTATCCCAGAAATACAAAGAAGAAACTAACATGGTCGAACAATAATCAAGATCCGTTTTTGACAGTATAATCAGGTCGTAAATTCCCAGGTTCTTTCAAGTTTGGAATTTAACTTTTTCTATTTTTGCTAGCCAGTTCATGTAATCATTAGATTCTTTGAAGGATGGGGTTACCTAAAAACTCTAAAGCTATTATTCATATACCTTAAGTCTATATTGTTCAATACTACCGCATCAGAATAGGTTCTCTCAACCCTAGATTTGTTAGCTTGCCCTATGGGTTTTGATTTGTGGCAAGAGGGGAAAATGTCCATAGATTTATTGTGATCAAAACTAAAAGCAGGTAAAGGACCGCATAATGCATGTCGTTTACCAGAAACAGTAACGGGAATAAGTACCTGAGATTCATATATTTTCCTCTTTCCTTCTTCAAGCGGCTTAGGGATGAACTGCTGGTTTCCCACCATCTTTGACGCTGATAGTGTGTCAAAGGAAAGAAGTTGAGAGATCTTCTTCAGGTCTTTAGATTTGTGGCCTTTTTTGGAGTCTTTGATATTGTTGGTTGAAGACGCCATTGTTGAGGTTTGAAGAAAATCTTGGTATTTTTGAAGGTTTGGAAAATGAAGAGAGAAGAAAAATGCTTGAAGATTTTAGGGAAGTGTAAAATTTAAAATGGCTAGGTTTGGAGCAATTTATAAGCTCGTGGAAGTCCAAGGGATTTCAAATCAGCATTAAAGAGCTGATGGTTAGTGGGACACATGTTCCACCAAGACCGTTTGATGGAACGTAAGTAGTTAATTCCTAGGGCACGATTTCCTAGGGTCTAGGAAACGTGATGATGGCTAGAGATTGTGGCGTGTTTTGATGAGATGTTTCAGAAACCGCTATGATGATCATGACGTCATGGGTTTTTTGGAATAGTAATAGACATCAAAAGCATGCAAAAGTCGTTCGAGGAGTCGAATGACATTATCAAAAAATGTCTTTTTCTTCAGTGATGTCGAAAATGACATTTTTAGGGGGCAATTTATTGGCTCTAAGTTTCGACGCCTGAATTGGTTTAGAAGAGAGTACTAGAGTTTCTGAAGAAATCTGAATATTTTGACCAGAACCATATTTTTGAAATGTGAGTCGAATGCGTCCTTTTGCCAGGAGAAACTATTTTACTGACTTAGAAAAATTTCTTAGTAGTTGAAAGATTCGATTCGACAGAGGTGCTACTAAAGGCATTTCGACAGGAAAAATTGAATTCAAAAAGAGGAGGAAAAGTTTGTTCTTATCCATTTCTCAAAGAAGACACATGGAGCGCTTATAGGAATCGAAGACATGCAGAGCGCCATTTGTCTCGATTTAGTTTGCTAGCCGTTGATGGCAGTTATTTTCGATTAGTATAAATAGGAAGTCTCAATTTTAAGATTTGTGTGCATTCAATTCTGTACAAATTCCTCAATATACTTCAAGTACTCGCGTGTAGAGAAACGAGTTTGTGAGAATGTACGTTGATGTAACACCATTTTTTACATTTCAATGCAATTCAATAAATCTTTTTCATTAAGAATTTATCATTTCTTTATGCAAGTTACGTTCTACATTTTTTACCAGTCTTTCGACTTTAATCCTTCGTGTTCAATTTCATTTACATTTGAAATAAATTATTTTATCATGAACTTTGTCGAAGTGTTCATCGTTATCCTAAAATTCGTTTAAGATCAATTAGCACATGTCCTAAGATTTGTATGGTCGATCCTGCAGGTAAAACAAATCTTTTTCGATTTAAAAGACCAGCGATTGTTGACCAATTTTCACGGCGAACACACGTCAACTAACTAAATGTTAAAAAGAGAAGATAACAAATCAACACATAACATAACCAACTAACTTGTTATGGAAGTTACACTTCAACAACCATACTTAAATTACAACTCACAACACATAATTCAGGATTAAATATGTTTTTAGTATAATAAAATTACATAATTTTAGAGAGAGACTAGGATTAAAACTGAAAAATGGATGCTTTATAGAAACTAAACATTTAATATAGAAAATGAAGTGGTATAGTTAACTCCTTTTTCTTTAGACTTTTACAATGCATCAATACTGAAAAATATAATAAGATAGCTCAAATACAATGAGATCAAAATAAAACATGTTGTTTGTTTTATACATTTACATATCCAATATGATATTCAGTTGACAATATTGGGGATGGTCTGATGAAATGGTAACATAGAAGTCAGAGAACAGAACAACCCTCTGCATGTACACCTTGAGCTGTAGGGCATCCAGCCAAAGGACAGTGATCTGCTTCAAGCCCCCACCATGATGGACCAAACATACCATAAGATTGAAGAGCAAAGTAAAGTACTAAACCAATAAAAGCAACTCCAGCATCTAAGCCAGCTGACAGAATATAAGTATGTCTAGCCCACCATGCTTTGAACTTTCTATAAACATAGAAATTGAAAAATATTCCCACAATTCCCCAACTAATATAGTTCACTGATCTCACGGGTGGAATGCCAGATGCACCTACAGCGACAGTAGGAATGTTGATGAGTTTAATCCACTTCTGGTTAGGAAATTTGCGAGAAAGAAGCCACACCGGAACAGGTGAAAGTAGACCAACAAGGAAAAACCAATTCATCTCAGGATACACGCCGTCTTTGGTAAACATTCTCTTTGGCCCTACAACTCCCCATATGATGGAAGCATTGTAGAACACATCATCACCGGGACATGTCCAAGGACTACCTTTTGGCAACAACGATTCATCGCATATGTTCTCGATAGATGTCAGAAGCCACCATGCTGTTCCAAAGTGAACAGATGATGAAACTACTGTGCCTACAAGCTGCACAATGAACATTGATTTTGGTGGAATTTTCATATAGTGCCCTAATTTGAAGTCACCGAGAAAAGCAAGTGCTTGTACCATGCTGATATGGCCGTAAGTTTTGAAAGCTACATTAGCTAAGGGCTTTCCTGGATAGGTGAAACCAATAACCAACTCTGTGATCACATTGAGACCTGTTCTTATGTTTGTTGTTGCTTCAATTACACCAATTGGTAAGGTGGATAATAATGCCATTGATAGAGAAAGTAAGACTCCCCACCATGGAAGTTGGAGCTGTCTGCCGAAGCCTTCGCAGGCTACTAAGGCCATCATAACCATTAGAATAAGAATGGTTATAAACCACCAGTCAGGGACCTGCTCATAGTTTCTCTTCATGATTCTTGTATGCACATCTCCGAGTTGTTTTAGCGAACTCGTTGTCTTCTTCCACATCTGTAGAATCATTTTTCCGTGGAAGAGAACAACGTGGGAAATAGTGGCTGTAAGAGCAGTGAAGCTCAATCCATATTTGAATGCAAACGCGACACTCATATAGATCTTGCTGTAATTGTTGTAACTTTCCATATCAATGTCGAAAGTTTTGGTATTGAGAATGCGAGTAACGTTGTATGTTGAACCAGTAGAGTCAAATGTGTGAGAGCTGATGAGGGGAAACTTTTGAGCATCATATAAATTGTTCCAATAGGCTATTGGAATCAAAACATACATATACAATAAGAATCCAGCCATTATGTTGATGATGGCAAAACCAGGAACAGCCAAAGGACTGCCTAAAAAGCCAGCAACAGTGTTCCAATCGAGGCCGAATGAACCAACACCAAGGCCTTTCATTCCGGAACCAATCTGTTGTGCAATGATAGAATCTTTCCAAACCAAACAAACAAAAGAGACAGTTGATAATGCTTGGAAAAAGTACCCGGGAACGATGTAATATGCAAAGCTAGCTACAAAGACTATGAAAAAGAATTGCAGCCTAGACGTTCCTCCTTTAGGCCTTTTTTCTCTTTCGTGAAATGCTCTAAATAGAGAGACCTGCACAAGGTTTTCAGGCCACCACATGTAAGGCGAATCAACAAGGAACCTTCTAAAAATTCCAGCCCATCCATACCCTAGCATTTGAGTCGATAGTGCTAACAAATAAGCGGCTACAGGATGTATGTTTTTGTGATAGAAAGCCTTAACAATTGTGATTATGCTAATTGCATAAACACCACTAGATCCTGAGCTAGCAAAGATAGTTATCAACACATGTTCCTTCATAGAGAATGGCCCTGGATTCAACGAAAAAGAGCAGGTTGTGAGAGGCACTTGAATTGGTTGTGTAGGAAGTGTTGCAGCCATAAGTTTCCCAAGTGGGAGTGCAATAATCTGAGCAGAGACAGAAGTGATTTTCAAAGGGTTGGTTCTGTAGCCTAAGAATTGGTTCACAAATGCAAGGAGCACACATGAAGCTAATCCTAGAATCCATGTCCTGAAAGTGAGTGCTGGCTGAGAAGGGTCATCAGTGATTGGAACTGTTAGTCTCACTTGCTCAATGGGACTATCATTAATGCTATATTCATCTTCTATGACCCTATTTGTTGACACTTCTCCATTTGGTATCTCAGCTTCCTAATCCAAAAAAACAAAGCAAAGGAGAAAATTGAAAAGAACAAATAAGTAATCATTCATCAGCATGGATAAACAACTTATATATTTTGGTACAAGAAACTTATACATTTAAATAGTGATAAGATAACAAAAAACATAACAGACACCCATAAAAAATCAAATTAATATTGTGCCAAAAATACTAAAACTACAAAGTCAAAATATAACTTCAATTAAATAAAATGAAAATGAAAGGAAAGAAACTCGTAGCAGCAATATACCATGGCTGAAGCTAGTGAATATGCAGCTGTTATTCCTGTGAAAAATATTGAAAAACGAATGAAGATACAGAAACAAAAACCATGTTTTACATTGAAAAAAAATATCTGCAACTAGTAGAATCTGAAATCTAGAATCTATCATCTCTTTACGCTGGCACAGTTGATACCGTTCAAAGTTATTCTCTCAGTCAATAACAAATATTCTGTGGGAGATAAACACTCACATCGAATCCAACGAAAAATATACCACTCCAATGAAAATTTGTCATTTTATATATCAAAAATAACTCATTAAAAAAATGGAATAATTAACAAACCCTTTTGTAAATCAAGAATCTCAAACAAATGGGGTTGCTATAAAAAAAAGATGAAGCAACTCACCTGCATTACACCATGTAGCAGAGTCATTCTACAATTATAGAAAAGCAATGGAATTTATGGTTATAGAAATACATTGCAAGACATGAAAGATAAAAATAAAATAAAATAGATAGTAGTGTATGAACTGTTGTTACAACACAAAGTCCTTCAAAGAGATTGGACAGTTTAGAGACAAGAAAAGAAAAACGAGAGATTGAAGTGACTGTAAATGTAATTTCATTTTCACCAAAGGCGAAAATTACCATTTCATTTAAATAGGCAAAAAAAATTAAAAAGTTTTATTAAAAAAAATTGAATAGATATTTGAAAACTGTATTCTTTATTATTGTTTAACGATCAACTTCTACGCAAATTACTATTTCAACTTTCTATTTTTATTACTGCAAACAAATACACATTCATAATCATTAAATTTTAATAAAATGTTTGAATTTTAACTTTATTTGTTGGAATAAATTAATTTTATTTTTGATTCTATTATTATTAATTTTCATCTTTATTTCAATAAAATTTTAATAAATTTTATTTTCTCTGCAAATTATTTGAAACAAAAAAAATAAAATTATTGATCCAATTATTATTATAAACAGAAACTGATTCAAATATTTTTATAGATAATATTAAAAAAAATATATTTATATATGAGAAAATATACATTGTTAATTAAATTTTTTTTATGAATTTAATTGATGTTCGTATAAAGAGTTTTTACACTGCTATTTAATTACAATCATTGATTTATTTAAAATATTTGATTTTAATATTAAAATATTTAAAAAATAATATCAACAGATGATTGTGATGTACTGATTGTACAAAAAATTTTATATTAACAATACATAATAATTAATTTCTTTTAATATACATAAAAAATATTATTATTTAAATAGAACAAATTTACTATTAATCCAAATATTAAATAATAATCTACTTATCTTCTAATACTTAAAGAAACTTAATAAATTACTGATCCAGATATTTGATTTCACATAATAATCAAATATCGACAATACGTTATTTTTCATTCAACAACCAAATATTAACGAAGGTTGTATTTTCCTTCTTAAAATTTACATGTTACAATTTATAATCAATTTTTTCAAATGCGGCGCAGTAAATTATTTACTTGTGTCTTAAATTATTTGGAGTTACAATCTTAGCTGTATATGCCAAGCTACATTAGAATTTGAACTTTTTTTTTAATATAATCGACATTTTCAAGTTATTTCCCAAATAAAATAGAATTTCAAAAAAAATTTCAAGTAGTCAACATTCAACTTTGGCTCGTCAATTCAATTGGCGAATGCATTTTCCTTTGTAGAGAGTTGACATTTGGACTGACGAATTAATTCTGGTCTCAAATGAATTCATCAATTGGATTGGTGAATCGGACCTATTTTTTTTTCTTCTTTTTTTTCTTTTCCAATTTTTGTTTACTTTTTATTTGTTTTTTTTATTTTATTTTATTTTTTATTTTATGTGATATATTTAAATTGATTTAGATTTAAATATATTTAAAATATATTTGTGATTTAAAATATGTGATATAGTTTTAAATAATTTGAAAAAGTTTGTTATAATAAAAAAAATTCATTATAATAAGTTCATAAGTTTTATAAAATTCATTATTGGTTTTTAAAATTCATTATAATAAGTTGGTTATATTAAAAAATTCATTAACTTAAATAATAAATATAGTTTTTGTGACATAGTTTTATAAAATAATAAATATATTTGTATATAATTTTTAAAGGTATTTAAGGCATTTCATATGGCGTACGTACTATTTAATTTTTCTATAAATACAACTGCAAACGCATATATTTTTCCACAACATTTTATACCAAAAGATTGAAGTCTTAATAATTTTGAGTGGAGAGGAGTCTAGAATGTCTGTATTTCTAAATCAACGTTCTTCATCGTCATCAGCATCGGAGGAACCGTTTCCAACATTTCTTCTAATGAAAAGAAATGCCCTAGTTTATTTTTCAGCAACAAAGCCTCCGATGAAGGTGCTACTATGGAATACGCAGACGTTTGAGCATTTGCATAGGGAACTGAACCGCTGGCTAGAAGGAGATTTTGCTCCAGGCGAAAAGATTGGGAAAATTGAGAGGTTGGTCGAGGAGGCAGGGAGAAACAGAGTTACTCGTGAATGGAGAAAAGTGGAAAATGATGCTGGTGTCCTTGTGATGATGTTAACACCCAAGAAGATAACGTTGATGGTTGTGATACCGTAGACACCTTGATGCATTGTTGTATTTTATGTCTTTATGTTGTTGTTATTTTTGGAATGTTGTTGTGATATTAAGTTATGTTTGTTTAAATAATGTTGCTTGCTAATTATAATCGGTTAAGTATACTTTAAATGGAATGAAATTTGCTATTGATTTAAAGGGACACGGTTACATATGAAACTATGATCTTGTGCTTGATCCTACGTTAGGACATTTTGTACGATTGTGTCCTAGTTGCCGACACGAACTACATAATCTTACCATCTTGTTTGCGGTATCCATCTTCGTTCGAATGCGCGTGTTGTTAGGGCGACCATTTTTCTTTCTTCGCATAAAATCATTATGCTAGACAATTTCGCCTTCGTATTGAGGCCAATAGTCCTCCTTTGCCACCACCTGAAAGCTACATGTGTAGACATTGCATAGACTTATCACTTGGTGAACTGCAGAAAGAAAGTTGGTTGGGTCCTGGCGCGCCTTCGAGCATGCTGCTATAACATGAGAGCAAGGCATACGAAATGCCTGAAACTTCCCACAATCACACCACTTCGTACGTCTGCTATTAAAGAGTGCGCTTAGCCTAAAATATGTTGCCTTTACCAAGGCAGTTATCGGTAGGTTTCAGATTCCCTTGAAAACAGAATTCATTGATTCAACGAGGTTAGTTGTCGTGTGGCCCCATCGCACCCCATTGTCGTATGACCGTGTCCATTTCTCTTTATCAATATTCTCAATCCATCTTAATGCATCCGTGTTTGTTAGTCTGATCTCGTCACGGTAGTGTTTGAATGTGGGCTCTGTTAGTGCATATCATGCATTCACAACCTTCTTCCGTAGTGTTTTGTCTTTGATTTCCGGCATGAAATTTTGCACGATATGTCTTATGCAATACATATGGGTCGAGGTAGGATCCTGCCAACCGTTATCAAGATTATTGTATGCACTCTCGATTGATGGGTGTCTATCAGAGATCAAACATAAGTTAGGTTGGGGAGAAACGTAAAAGCGAAGATTTTTTAAGAAAAAACTCCAACCCCTAGTAGTCTCCCCTTCAACTATAGCGAAGGCTATTGGAAAAATGTTGTTGTTCCTGTACTGTGTCACAGCCATAAGTAGGGTGCCCTTATATTTCCCGTATAACCATGTGCCGTCAACTTGAATTATAGGTTTACAATATGCAAACTCGTTGATGCATGGTTCAAACGCCCAAAAGTGTCTGTGAAAAATTCTATTTCCACCAACGCAAGTCCCGTCTGGTGTACACGCTGACATTGTCTTCAATATGGCAACAGTCCCTGGAGAGTATTGTTTAAGAGCCACCAAGAATTTTGGAAGTTCCTTGTAAGACTCCTCCCAATTTACAAACAACCTTTCAACCGCTTTAGTCCTAGCAATCCATGCTTTTCGGTATGAAGGAGTGTAATTGTACCTTTGTACCATATGTGCAATTATGGTACTCACCTTCAAAGATGGGTTGTCGCTAATGACTGAAAGAATCTCATCGCAAATCAATCGAGATCTGAGCTTGCGATGGTTCTGCATCGGATTCGAGATTATACAAGTGTGGGCTGGACTCATTGACCCTATCTTCCAGGAATCACTTCTCTTCTTGAAAGACGCTGTTAATCGGAACGGGCACACCTCGTTACGACAATAGATAATATACTGAGTTGGATTTGTCCGATCGACTCTATAATCTGCTGATAAATCCATGTGATATTTTTTAATTGCTCGGACACAATCTTCTTTGGTACGAAACTTGTCACCCTCTTTTAGTTGCCCTTCTGTTGCGTAGTTCGGGTTGTAAAAAAATTTGTTGAGGATTCATCGTCACCTAAGTCAAGACTTGTCATGTGTTGAGGTGGGCAATACACATGACCGGGTGGAACCACCTCTTCCTCGTTGTTCACCATCTTGTTAATAGCGACTTCAGCTGCTTCTTCTTCTTCGTCAATGACATTGACTTCAGCGTGTTCCTCATCAGATTCACAAAAAACTTAAGAAGAATCAAGTTGTTGAGACAGTTGTTGTTGTTGTAACGTAACATGTAACACGATATCGGAGAAACCAGAATACTCGTGACTGCGGAACATGTTACGCACATCTTCATCGTCTCAAACCTTTAATGCGAAAATTTTGCATTCACTATGCCCGCCAAAAAACACTGGATTTTTGTATATTATTTGGCCAACTAGACCACATTGCAGTTTTTTTTATAATCTTGACTTCAAGTGCAAAAAATTTGACCTTCTGTCAATTAAAAATCTCGTAACATCACTGTTTCTGAAATTGTAACCAGCTATGTCACATTCTAAACCTTCATCGTTAAGATGTGCATGACATGACAACACATTGCGTGTCTACTGAGGGAGCTGCATGACAAGACAACACTCTGCGTGATTATTAAGTGAGTTGCATGACAAGACAACACTTTACGCACCACAGTAAACTGCTTGACAAGACAACACTCTACGCACCACAGTAAACTGCTTGACAAGACAACACTCTGGCCACCATCTGCACTCTGCCTACAGTAACCGATTCCCTGCATGCCTACCAATTCTATGCAGGCCTACGATATTCTTACTAAAAAGAATAGTAACATTAAAGATATTATGTTTACATTTATTAACCTAATATTATTATTAAAATATTATAATTAAAAATATGTTAAACTTAATGACGTGTAAGTTTTAATAGAAGACGCAACTGAGTTTATTTGCCCTAATAATGAGGAAACCTAAAACTTGTGCTATGAAAAAAAAAAGAGGAGAAATAAGAAGAAGAGGTTGAAAATTAGGTAAAATATTGGAGAACAAAAAAACACTTGAATGTGCACAACAAACGGAGAAACACATTAGTTTGTGTGAGTCGCCTGCAGCATGCTTGACAAGACAATACTCTGGCCACCATTTGCACTCTGTCTACAGTAACTGATTCCCTGCATGCCTACCAATTCTATGCAGGCCTACGAGATTCTTACTAATAAATGTATGTCACATGGCTACAGTAACCGTCTGTACTCTGCATGCATGACAAGACTGAACACCATAACATGCATGTTTGAAATTAAAAGTTAAATATTTTTGCTGCTGCGTTATTTGTAATATTATGTTTGACGTTAAAAAGAATAGTAACATTAAAAATATTATAATTAAAAATATATTAAACCTAATAACGAGCAAGTTTTAATAGAAGACGCAACTGAGTTTATTTGCCCTAATAACGAAGAAGAGGTTGGAAATTAGACAGAAGATTGGCAAGACTAAACATGTAGCATGCTTGACAAGACTAAACCTGCACGCCTCCCTTAATGCATGTCACATGCATGCCTGACGACACTCTGCATGCATGACAACACTATATCATGCACTTCCAAGACAAGACTAAACCTACACGCCTCACATGCATGCTTGACACTTGCTCTGCATGCATTTATAGGTCACATGCATTATTGACACTTGCTCTGCATGCATTTACAGGTCACATGCATTATTGACACTTGCTTTGCATACATTTTCAGGTCACATGAATTCATGGATTATAAATAGAGGTTCTTTAACTCTCAGACTCTTCTTATCTCAGCAAACTCTTCTCATCCTCATACTCTCAAACTCTTCTCATCCCAGCAAACTCTTCTCACCCCAACTCTCAAATTCTTCACCCGGAAAAATCTTCTCATCCCAACTCTAAAACTCTTCTTCACCCAGAAAATTCTTAAACCACAATGTCTCTACTCACAATGGACAACTCTTACAGAGGCACAGTTGAGAATATCACAGAGTTTGTAAGTATTTTTTGTCTATGTTTACGATCTTTAGTTCTTCTTTAAAACTAACAGCATTTAATTTCTTTTGCAGAATGCATCAAGGTTTCGCTGTCATGTGCATGACTACATACCATACGACCCTTTCATAGAGGGATACCTTGAAGCATGTGGGTTTGGTGATTTGATTAAAATAAAATCGTACTCACTTGATGCCAAGTTCATTCTAGCGTTGTTAGAACGCTGGAGACCAGAGACACATACATTTCACCTACCTTTCGGTGAGTGTACTGTAACTCTTTAGGATGTTTACATGTTTCTCGGCCAACACATCAACGGTAAGGCCGTCAACGGAAAAGTTGATGTTAACGACCAACTTTGTGAAGATTTACTGGGCGCCCCTCTTTGTGTGGACGCAACTGAAGCAGAACGCGAGGGTCGCCTAAGGGGTCAAGGTATAAATCTTAAATACCTCAGACAACACTACAACATTATTGTCTTAAGTGAGGAGTCCACCGAGTATGAGAAAATACTCAAAACTCGGTGCTATATTATGATTTTGTTTGGTCATTTTTTATTTCCAGAGGGCACTGGAAATACTGTAAATATTATGTATTTACCATTGCTACATAACATAAACTAAGTGTGCAACTATAGTTAGGGATCAGTTGTACTCGGCCATCTATATAGTGCACTGTGTAAAAATGCAACAAAAAAAAATTTGTGTACTTTTTATGGTTGCCCCTATCTCCTATAAGCATGGGGTTGGTCTAGGATGCCAACGCTTGCTCCAGTCAACCGTAATCCGTTTACATTCTCATATGCTAACAAGTAAGTTTATTTTCAAGACTATTTTACAACCAAAGTTTCTTTGTAACTTAATAATTAGTAAGACGTGTCTTAGAGTCTAACTTATCTGTGTTTATTTTTTTTAGGTGGTCTGTTTCGGGGATGAATTATCAAAGATGTCCCAGGAGCTCCATCATCGTGTACCGCAACCTCATCGACCACATTGGGCCAAATGATGTAATTTATCTAACTTTACTTTATCTAACTTATATGCATAAACTTGTATTTCTCATTGTGTATATTGTTATTGTAGTTTGTCTGGATGTCGTACGAGGGTCTCGACCACCAACCCAACGCTGATGATACTGTTGTGTGGACATCCAAAACACCCATCATTAGGTTCACTACGGTGGAGATGCACCAAAGTGACCGGGTGAAGCTACAGTTTGGGATGCATCAGGATATTCCAGATGCTCCGACTTTATTGGGATAATGGCATCAGCAATAGGTGGACTCACAGTGGAGTGTCGGTTATTGAAGGAGTTGACGAAGGAGATGTGTCAGCATTGGAAGAACAGAAGACAACACATCTTAACCGACCATATTGTGGAAGGGGCTAGGCCAAGTTATCAACATATGACTTGGTTTAGGTCGTTATAACATCACAACCATTTCTGTCTGAGTCGACCTATTTGATTGACCCAAGGCAACGTGCTTCTTCCTCAAATACACAGCAACAATCCAATGCCCAACATCCACAACAACAACCTTACCATAACCCATACATGCCACCAAATGCCCAATATCAACAACAACAACCTTACCATAACTTGTACATACCACCAACCCAATCACAACAACAACAACCTTACAAATATAGCCCTGATACGTCTTTTGACCCTACCCCCTCCACATATAGCCCAGATAACTCATTTGAACCTACCCTCTCCACTTATCCACTGTTTGACTACCAAACCCCACAATAACCAACACACCGTTTCCAACCCGATTCAATGTACGAATTCGGACAACCATACCGTCCATACTCCACCCAACCTCCCCGACAATCCTACGAACACATGGGCATCGGGCTTAACTACGGAAGCGCCGTTGATAGTGGATCTCCCGGCTATTGGGGTTAAATGCTTCAAAATTTATCTGATACGCCGGGGCCGTCCCAACAAATACCTCTTCTATAACTCAACACCCAAAGACCGGACACACCTCAGCAATCTCGTGGTAGACCTCGTCACCGCGCATCCTCCACAATGTGGTACCGGTGGTCATTTAGATAGAGTTGACCATTAGTTTTTTTTATCAAGTGTAATGTATTATAAATTAATATATTTTACTTTTTATTCCATTTATTTTATTTTTTAGATTATTTAAGTTTCAATTAATTATGAAAAACAAAAAAAAATATAATTTACTATTTATTCCATTTATTTTTTGTTTACATTATTTAAATTTCAATTAATTATCAAAAACAAAAAATATAATTTACTATTTATTCCATTTATTTATTTTTTACATTATTTAAATTTCAATTAATTATGTAAAACAAAAAATTTAATTTACTCATTATTCCATTTATTTATTTTTTTACATTATTTAAATTTCAATTAATTATTTTAATTAAATATGAAAAATAAAGAAAATGCAAACATAAAAGCGCAAACCCTGACTAGAAAAAAAAATGAAAATGGGCTGATTCGGCAATCCAATTGGCGAATCCATTCAAAATGAAGAACCAAGTCGCCAGCCCAAATGGCGAATGCTACTCAAATGGCCTGAGTCGCCAATCCAAATGGCGACCCAAGGTTAAAACATTGCCAGTTTCGTAATTATTTTCAATTATTTGTTTAATTCGTATTTTTTTTGAATAATCTAGTTATTCTAAAAAAATTCTTAGAAATTTGCAAGTTTTTTTCTCTTTGGTTACATAAGTTTTGCAAATATAGCAAAAAGTGTTAGAGCTTGTGTTAGTGTCTGCGGTAAAACATGGATAAAAAGAAGATAAAAATATACAATAAAAATTGCTCAAAATAAAATTTAAAACGTGTGTAAATTCAAAAAATTGTTTGAATCTCGTGACCATTTCCTTTATAGCAAAAGCCACATCCACTAACACATAGTCATTTATGATTAAAAAAATTCATAAAATTAATTTAATCATTATTATTTATCAATTTAATATTTTATAAATTTCTCCAACAAAAAAGTTAAAAAAAGAGATTAAGATGGCGGTAAGTAAAAACTCGAGTTTTTGAAGGATTATATTAACATTTAGGAATCATGGAGAGGAAAAATCTATATATAAATTTGCTAAATGAAGAGAAAGAAGACAAGAGATTTGGATTAAATGAAGTGTGTTAGAGATGAAAAAGATAAAGTTTTGATTAAAAAAATATATAAAGAATAGGTGTAAGACATATTTCTACAATTGATTTAATGAAGAATATGATATCTAACCAGACTCTAACATACTCGACATTAGAGAAAATGATCGAAACTATAATTATTACTGGTAGATTTAGAAATAAGAGATAAAAGAAGTGTTGAAAAGAATGAATAACAATAAATCAGTTCAGCCAAACAACATACCTATTTAAGTGTAGAAAATTCTTGGAGTTAGAGGCATTTAGTGGCTCACCACATTCTTTACAAAAATATGAGGTCAAAACAAATGTCAGACGAATGAAAAAGAAATATTTTAGTTTCAATCTAAAAGAACAAGGGGTATATAAAATTGTGTAAATTATGTGGGTGGTTTTAACCTTTTGACTTATACCATGAAGTTATGGGGAAAATGAATTGAACTGAGACTAAGAAAATAAATTCAAACCACTTAGAATCAATTTGATTGCTATACTTGCTAAAAGTATAATATGCTATAACCCCTAATAAGTAAGGGCTTCAGATGCTTTAAGGTTTATTGTAGGGTTGAAAGATAACTCACGTAGGAGGTGAAAAGCTCCGTATATGTGATTTTATGTGTTAGAATCAGATTTTCCCTCTCGACTCTAGGACTAAGATATTTATAGTTGTATTGGACTTGGATCCTATGGCTCATAAGAATAGAAACCCCTCATGATAAAATAGGGGAATGGATAGCTAATCTCCTATTATTCAAGGGAATATGGTTGGTTTCCACGACTTCCTCTATGTCGTTGTGGCCTAAAAACACGTGACCCTCATGATCATGCACTTTGGGTGAGTTTTGGAAGACCTGGGTGACATATATGAGGAAAGGGCATTTCATCTATAAAATGGGTGCTTGAACTAGGATATGAGAGATCATGAAGGAGCCATGGGTGAGATGGTGAGTCTCATGCCTCTACCTCATCCCTTGTGGTCCCTTTTTAAACATACCACTATACAATCCTTCAAGCACAAGAACTTGTAAAGGACAAAGTGCTTTAATTTTATCTCTTTTATTCGGATGCCCCAAAGGGAACCTTAAATGGAGCATTTTAAGTGAGGCCTAAGCTTTCTCCCTCTGAAGAAACTTTAGTTGAGCCCCCTCAGACAAGAATTTAAGCGAGTCTCTCATGCGAGACTTTAGTCAAGTCCCTCATACAAGACTTTAAGTGAGTCCCTCAAGCGAGACTTTAGTCGAGTCCCTTAAGAAAAAATTTAATTGATATGTCTTGCAGAGACGATGTTTAAGTTTCAATTCCTAAAACGACAAGGATCTTCTTATGAAAATCCATCATTCATATTGCCCTTTTTTAAGGCGACAAGGATCTTCATGCACAAGTCCAACATTTATATTTCCATTTTTAAGGAGGCAAGGATCTTAATATGGAAGTCCAACATTTATATGCTTTTTTTAATGCGGAAAGGATCTTTTTGTGGACTTTCAGCATTTATATTACCTTTTTTAATGCGGAAATAATCTTAATGTGGAGGCTCAACATTTATATTTGCCTTTTTAAAATGGCAATAATCTTCTTTTGGAATTCCGACATTTATATTGCCATTTTAAGGTAGCAAGGATATTCTTGTTCCAAATGATAAAATTCTTTTCAAAGAGATTCATATATTGATAGGCGACTCGTCTTTCTAACAATCAACTATAATGATATCTTAGATTGGTTGAGTTCTAAGTTTTGGGAATGAAGCATCCATCTAACTCCCCGAGCTTGTAGGCTCCATAAGGTAGCTTATGGTATATACAATATGGTCCTTCCAAATTGGGTTTCAATTTCCCTTATTGGGCGGGTACGATGACCTGTCACAACACTAAGTCTCCCTCTTGCATTTTTCTTTGAACCACTTTATAGTTATATCTTCTAGCCACCCTTTTCATGGTGGAAAAATCTCGAATGTGAGCAATATCTCTTGTTTCGTTAATAGATCGAAAACACATCTTAATCCAACCTCATTCTCTTTTTCACTGAACTGAGAGCTTCGTCGGGAAGGCATATTCATTTCAACAAGAAACTTGGCGTCTACCCCATGTACCAGAGAAGGGAGTTTCCTTGATGGTTAAATGGGGAGCAATATGATATGATCACAACACTTCATGTCACTGCTCAGCTCACAATCCTTCGGCGTCATCTAATTTCTTCTTGATCCCTTTCAATATTACTTTGTTTATTAATTCATCTTGCTCAATCGCTCATGGATGGAGAACGAAAATAAATTGTGTTTACACTTTCTATGGCATAGGTTATAAACCTAATAAATCATTTAGTAACATCTACAATGCTATGAAGAAATCCAATCAATTTGCTTTTACATGCAATTTGTGTAATAAGCTCCTTCATTTTGCAGTTATGTGTGACAGAGTGCACAAATTACATTTTGAAAAGATTAAACTTGAAAAATGTCAAGCCAGATAACACACCTTTGATAATTCATTTTCTCTTATCCAAAGAACACTAACTGCATACAAAGGAAGAAAAATAATTTTGTGACTAAGATTTAGTATGATTCACCCATTAGAAGTTTGATGTATGTTATAATATGTACAAGGCTAAGCATTGATCATGCAACGAAAGTTGTTAGCATCTTTATGTAAAATCTAGGTAATGTTTATTAGGAAGACATAATGTAGATTTTTAACGAGATACCCTTGAAAAGTGTTTGTACTTCAGCAAAGGAGAAATAAATGCAAGGTTACGTAGGTGCAAACTTTGTAGATAAAGTTAATCACCAAGGCGAAAGTGGTAACCATAGATAAATTGAAGTTGCACTCATCTTCACTTGGATTTCTAGAGCAACATACTAGAGAAAGATGTCATGTAATCAGGGCCGTCTTTGAGAGAGTGTAAGGAGGCCTACAACACAGGGCCTCACACTTTTTCATGATTAAGTTATGGAAATAGGGCCTCCATACAAATATTTCACAATTAATTTACAATTAAATAAGGCCTCATAAAAAATTTCAGGACTTAATTGAAGTGTGGGATATTGGATCGAACTCTAGTATAGTCGGCAGAGGTTTAATATGCCTTCGAAGTCTGCTCACATACTGTTGTCGAAGACTTACATGTTGTAATCAAAATGTGTTCTAGTATGTAGTTGTCAAATTGAGCCTTGTCTTATGGATCCAATCGTTTAAGTTATCTTGTACCCTAAGTTAGCTTGTAACAAATAATTGTTAAAAAAAAACCCCATTAGTTTAGTATGTTAGGTTTATTATAAATAGCATACTAGTCTTTCATCTTAAGTGTGAAAAAATCCTAATTAGGTTGAGAGGGTTATTTATTATTCTTGAGTACCTGTAATTTGATTTAAAGAGAAAGTAAAGAATAACAGTTATAATGAATCCTTGTTGTTCCTCTTGTTTTTCCGTTAACCCTAACCCTTGTGTGTTTCTTGTCGATAAAGAAACTGATTATACTTTGTTTTAAGGCATCATTTTTCACAAAAAAATTGGTGCGGTGAGCGTGGATGAAGATGCCTTCAACAAAGTATGAGATTGAAAAGTTCATCAGAGTGAAGGATTTTGGTATGTGGCGCTTAAAGATGAAAGCCCTACTGGTTCAATAGAGGTGTTTGAAAGCATTGAATGAAGAGGCAATCATAAATGTTGCATTAACGGAAACTGAAAAGACGATCATGGTAGAGAAAGACCATAACGCAATATTGTTGAGCCTTGGTGATAAGGTTCCCCGACAGGTATCAAAGGAGACTACGACATTGGGGTTATGGTTGAAACTTGAAAGTTTGTACATGACCAAATCTCTGGTGAATCAACTCTATCTGAAGCAAGCTTTATATTCATTCAAGATGAGTGAAGACAAAGTATTGGCTGGGCAGTTGGATATGTTTAATAAGTTGATTCTTGATCTTGAAAATATTGATGTGAAGATCGATGATGAAGATCAAGCATTATTGTTGTTGTGCGTTTTACCCAGAGCACATGTTCACTTCAAAGAAACTCTCTTGTATGGAAGGGAGTCCCTAAGATTTGAAGAAGTTCAATCAGTCTTGTATTCTAAGGACTTGAACGAATGAAATGAGAATAAACCTTCGACGGTTGGTGAAGGTTTGGCCGTTAGGGGAAATTATTGCGAAAGAAAGGTAAGTTCGACAAGAAGAAAGGTAAAAGTCAGCAAAAGTTTTATACGGTGAGGCATCTAGTACTCGATACTATCACTGTAAGAAGGAGGTTCATACAAGAAAGGTGTTCCCTGAACACCTGAAAGATCGTGGAGGTAAAGATAATGGCAACACAACCATTATTCAAGATGACTTTGAATCATCTGATGTCGTAGTGGTTTCAAGCAACGATTCAAGAAAGAAGTGGATTATGGATTAAGGTTGCACTTGGAATATGACTTTAAACAAATACGTGTTTGAGGAATTGTGTGATCAAGATGGTGGATTAGGAATGCTGTGAAACAACAGAGCTTGCAAAATTACAGGTATTGGATATGTGAGATTCAAGTTACAAGATGAGTCAATAAGGCTATTGACTGAAGTCAAGTATGTACCTGATTTGAAGAGAAATTTGATTTCTCCTGGTGAATTTGACAAGAAGGGAGATGATTTTGAAGGAGAGAAATGTATCCTAAGATTCATGAAGGGGTCGAAGGAAGTCTTGAAAGGCATGAAGAAACAAGGCTTGTATACCCTTGAGGCTGAAGTTGTAAGTGGTTCGACAAATGTTGCATCCACGAAACCTTTGTTAAAGACAGAAATTTGGCACATGTGAGTGGGCCATGCTAGTGAAAGGGGTCTGGTCGAATTGGGGAAACAAAATCTTTTTGGTGGAGACAAAGTTGAAAAGCTGAAATTTTGTGAACCCTGTGTACTTGGAAAAACTTGTATAGTGAAGTTCAACAAAGGCAAACGAAGAACTCATGGATCCCTTGTTTACATCCATGCTGAACTTTGGGGCCGACATGGTGTCCATCACATTCAGAAGGAAGATATTTTCCATCCATAATTGATGATTATTCCAGAAAGTTATGGGTATTCATCTAAAAGACTAAGGATGAAACTTTTGAGAATTTCAAAGGTTGGAAGACTCTGGTCGAAAATCAGACTGGAGGAAAGGTCAAGAGGTTGAGAACCGACAATGGCCTTGAATTTTGTAATGAGGCGCTCAACAGCTTTTATGCTGCCTCAGTTATTGCAAGGCACAAAACTACTGCAGGTACTCTACAACAAAATGGTTTGGCGGAAAGGTTTAATCGAACTATTTTGGAAAGAGTTAGATGCATGTTGACTAGTGTTGGGTTAAAGAAAGTGTTTTGGGCTGAGGCTGTTTTGATAATAACATATCTGATAAACATATGTCCTTCGACTGCATTAGATATGAAGGCACCTGAAGAAGTTTGTGAAATTCTGGTATCAGATATGAGATTTCGAAAGAGATGTCACGACACTAACATCTGAACAGTTACCAATATATGAACAAGATAAAAAGTAGTTAATAATTGTAACGAGACACAAGCAATTGTTAACGCAGTTCGGTGCAAACACACCTACGTCTGGGGGCTACCAAGCCAGGAAGGGACTTCACTAAATAGAATTAGTTTGAATATTCTCAGCAAACTCTCTCTAGTTTACAATCTTCGCACCTAATCTCCACCCTTGCAATTTCTATCTAAGACACTCTTAGATAAGAGACACCTCTCACTCCCCCTCAATCAAAGCAGTGATAAAAACATATTATTAAAACGTAGAAGACACCCTTTAAGGACAATACTTGATATTTCTTAAAAGCTTCAATCAAGGACAATGCACTCGTGCTTAAAAGCTTAGAGTGGACAACTTACAACTCAAAGACTCATTCCAATTCACACATCAAGGTGATGAGTGAATGACTCACAATTAACAATAACACAAGAAGGTAGAAACCTTATTTCTTAAGCAATAGACACTCACAACCATAGCTTCTCTAATCTTCAAAATAGGATTGTAAAGTCTTTATATAGTAACACTTTGAACGAGCTTGGGCTTTAGCAAAAACTACCTCTAATTTGATAAAATCAAATCAGATAATTCTTCAAATTTATTCATAATTAACATCATAGAAATAGAACCAAATCAGATTTGATCAAATCAGACTTCAAATCTTCTCAAAATTTTATGCATGGAAATAGAACAAAAGATTCCACAGTTCTCCACGAATTATCTATCAGAAGTTCTTTTGTTTAAAGAAGATCTCCATGTTGATATGCTCCAGCAAAATCTCTTATCATAAAAGCACATAGGGTTGCACATAAATGCAATAGACAAAACATAACATTCTCACTGAATGTTCTGTTCACAAATGTCAGGATATCATACTTGACATCATGAACTAAACTCCTGCAACATTAAGAATAACTGCCTGCAGAATGGTAAGACCATATGTCAAGACATCCTATAGGACATCTTGTGATAACACTAAATTTTACCAAAATTGTTGCAAATCATAGAACTAACAGTTTGGTTGAGACATCCACCGGATATCGACAAATTGAGAGTATTTGGCTACATCGCCTATTCTCATATTAGGCAAGACAAGGACGAACCTGGAGCTCTGAAATGCATGTTCATGGGATACCCTGAAGGAGTCAAAGCTTATGGGATATAGTGCTTAGAGCCAGGTCACAGAAGGTGTATCATTAGCTGAGATGTAGTTTTCAATGAAGCTGATGGCCTTCAAGAAAACTAGTGATGCTGACGAAGAGCCGAAACAGGGAGAGATTCCTGTTGAGGTGGAGGATGTTGATGCTGAATTACATATCCCAGATGAAGTCGAAAAAGATGCAGAAGATACTGAGGAAGTTGAGGAAATTGTAGATGACTACCTATTATCAAGAGTTAGGTCGAAGAGAGTCATCAAGCCACCTCAGAGACTTGGGTATGCAGATCTTATAGCTTATTCCTTAATTTCTGCAAGTGAGGTTATAGACGAAGAACCTAGAGACTATAAGAAAGTTATGATGAGTCGAAAAAAGACTGAATGTATGAAGGCATTTAATGATGAGATGAAATCTCTTCATGATAACAACACTTGGAAACTAATCAAGAAACTTGTTGGAGCCAGGTTAGTCAGCTATAAGTGGACTTTCAAAGTTAAGGAAGGAATCAAAAGAGTGGCATCGAAGAGATAGAAGGCAAGGTTGATCGCTAAGGGTTTCACTCAGAAAGAAGGTGTCAACTTTAATGATGTGTTCTCTCTTGTTGTGAAGCACGGTCCATTCGAATGTTGCTTGTCACGGTGGCACAGTTTGACCTTGAACTAGAACAAATGGATGTGAATAATGTGTTAGAACACAGATTGGTTCTTAGTTATATCTCTATGTTTTGATGATAACACTTACGAAATTTTGTATTAAGAAATTATATAATCTAAAATTTGTTCAAGTATTTTTGCTGCAGATATTAAATTTAATATTCTTCTGAAAGAAAAAATGGATCTAAATGTTGATTTATGCAAGGCTCTGAAGCGTCAGAAGCATCTATTAGAAGAATCTGAATACTGCCTACAGAAGACTCTGAGCGCTGCCTACAGAAGGATCTGAAGCAGAAGCTACAGAAGGATCTGAAGCAGAAGCTACAGAAGCATCTGAAGCATTGAAGACTTTGTATGAAGAGTTTCAAGCATAGTTTTTCAGAAGACTCTGGTAGTACTACGCTGCAAGTACTGAGGATCTGATTCCTAAAACTCTGCTCTAATGAAATTACACGCTGAAGCGCACTTGCTGCAATGCTCTGATACAGCAAACTCTGATCACTCAAGGCTCTGATGTTAATTGCTGAGTATTAGAAACTTGTTGAAGAAGAATTCAAAGTTATGTCCGTTGGTTAGGCCAAACGACTCTTTCCTCATTTATGCTAGACACAATAACTCAGGCGAAAAGGATTTCTCTGAACGTCCTACTTCTAGGAAAGGTCAAGTGATGTGAAGACAAAAAGGTTACAGCTACTTTGCAGACACGGTCTTCAAAGCATGCAACGTCTTGGATCTTCAAGCCTATAAAAGCAAGTCTCCAACACTCTTCTTCAGTTGACGATAATTGAAAGAAATTCAAAGAAAAGCTCTCATACAATTTATTCTCTTTGCTGAATTTATTTCATACGTTCTTAAAACTTAAGTGTAAATCACAGTTGTGATATAGCTTTCTTAGAAGCATTCAAACACTTGTTTAGTTTTACATATTGATTTAAAAGTTCCTTGAGAAGACCCAATTGTGGTCAGTAGTTCTTGAGAAGACTAAGAATAGTTGCTCTTAGTGTTAGCTATTGTAATCAGTTTGATTAATAGTGGATTAAGTCCTTGTGGAGAAAGGCAAATCACTCTTGATAGGGTGGACTGGAGTAGTTGAGTTCAACGAACCAGGATAAAAATATTTGAGTTTTTATTGCCATAATTTTATTTGTATACTTATTCAACCCCCCTTCTAAGTATTTTCTCACCTTCAGTTGGCATCAGAGCTCCGGTTCTGTGTGTGCTTTCACTTCACCGTGACAGAAAAGATCTAGTGAGAAAACTTTGATATATATTCTTGGTTGTTATTATGGCTGAAACTTCAACATCTAATAGCAACAACAGATATGAAGAAAGGGATAGAATCAGCATAAAACCCTCTATGTTTGATGGGGAGAAGTTTGACTATTGGAAGGACAGAATAGAGAGTTTCTTCCTGTTGCACCCTAAAATTTGACCAACCGATTCTCCTATCTGACTCATGGTTTAATTTCATATTCACAGCTCAGATGTATGATTTTTGTGCACAAGCAGGGGGATATCAGAGTTTACAGCTTGATTTTTGTCTATCAGATATGGCAGACCCAGTCCAGATTATCGGGGTTTTATTTTCGGGAAATTGTGCGCTCCTCGGTGATTTTTCAGTGATTTTGAGGATATTCTGATGCCCAGGGATCTCTGTCCGATTCGATCTGGTCTCATGCGCTCTTTTACGGCGGTCATTTGCATTCATCTGCATTTTTTAGGGTTTAATAGGCTTTTGTGAATTTTTAACAAGCTTTATAGATTTTTCTGGAATTTAAATAGGGTTTTAGCATTTTTTAATGGTTTAATTCTCTTTTTAGAATTTTATAGAATTTTTAAATAATTTTTAGAATAATAAAGAAAAAGGATAACATAGTTTTTCTTTTATTAATAGATATTAAATAATATTAGAAGTTTAATAGAGTTAGTAGAGATATAGAATTAATTAGACTTTAATTGATTTTTAGAGTTTAATTAGGTTTAATTGACTTTTTAGAGTTTAATTAGGATAATACAGAATTAATTAGGTTTTAATGACTTTTTAGAGTTAATTAGGTCTTAACTAGATTTTTTAGATTTAATTAGGATAATATGAGTTTTAATCATTTTTTAGAGTTGATTAGGAAATTGTTAATTAGGTTAATTGATATTTTAGATATAATTAGCTCAATTAGGTATTATTTGATTTTAATAGTTAGGATTAATTGTCTTTATTAAAGTACAGTTTTTTTACAGTTTTTTGTTATTCAGTTCGTTGGGCCCAATTGGGGAGGCCCAGTATGGCTTTCTTTTTTGTCCAGAAAAATGATCAGCAAGTCCAACAAGAAAAGTCCAGCGCACACCAGAAATTTCTAGAAAGTTCCAGCAACTTTCAGCGTAATAAATAAGCTGACACGTGTTGCTTGGCAGGAGGCCCCACTTTTTCGTTTCCCAGCATCCCACGTGTCCCTCATTCTCTCTCTCCCTCAGCGCATGCACACCACGTGTCTCCCTCACTTCCTCACCGGAGACTCCTCGCCGGGCATGCAGAATCGGCGGTAACGGACTCCGGCCACCACCAACCGTCGCCGGAAAACCAGTTTTCCCCAGAAACCCTCTTTTCTTCATCTCCTTTCTCCGATCCCCTCCCTTGAACCTTCATCATCTTCATCAATTTTTTCCCAGAACCTTCATCCTCCATCAAGATTTTCTCCAGAATCACCTTCATCCTTCAACCAAAATTTCCAGAATCCACTCACACCTTCATCTATCTTCATCCATTTCTTTCAGAAACGCCTCTATCTTCATACACTTTTCCAGAAAACGTCAACTGTATTCATCCTTCAAGCAAGAAAAAACTCAGAAAACTTCGAACTCCATCCACCTTCAAGCAAGATCTTTCCAGAACATCATCAATATCCAGATCTTCATCAACCAATTCCAGGAAGTCTTCAAGATTCTCAACGCTCGCGTCCAACATTCCCTCCGCGCTCTCGTCTTCTCCAAAGTTCCTCCACCGTGCATCACAGATCAAAGCGTCTCTTAGATTTGCATCTCCCTCAGTCTTTTTCCCAGAGAGATCGTCGCACCTTCAAGAAGTTTCAAGGACTGCATCGCATCAACTTCATCGTCTCAGGTTAGTTTTCTTCCTAGCCTCCATTACTGGTTTAGATCATGAGCTTCGTTTAAGGTTTGCATGTCAGCTTGTTAGGTCCAGGTTAGGTAGGTGATTGTGAGTTAGGGTTGTTTCATCGTGAGAGAGGTGAAGTTCGTTGAGGTTTCTTTTTTCTTCTGGGAATGATTGATGTGTGAATAGATGAATTGCAGAGAAGGTGAGTTGGGGAAGACGAGAGGGAGCGGCTAGGGTTTGGCTGAGATTGGTGAACAGTACCAGAGTATTTGGGGATGATTTTGGTTTTGTCTAACTGTAATTGGATTAGGGTTTGAACCTTGGGCTTAGGCCCAAGCGTGGCTTCTGACGTACACACCCCAAATTGCTAATTTCCCCCCCCTGGCGTATGGAAAGTCTGAGTGAGTGAGTTGGGCCTTAGGCCCCAGATTTACTTCCTGCACCCCCTCGTTGAAGCCCAGTAGTAGAACAACTGAATAAATCACTAACGGCACCCCCCAGGTTTCTTCCTGCTTGCTGTGTGTGTTGGCTATTTTTGGTAGCTGGGCCCTGCGCCCAAATTGATTTTGGCACCCCCAGAATCAGGGCCCAATGAATAATAATTAGGATATCTTGCTGTTTACACCCTCCATTGCATGTTCTTTTATTTTGATTTTTCTTTCATATTTTTTCATGTTAGAAAATCATAATGAATTGAATAATTGTTTTTTTTTAATAATTCTTTTTCCACCATTTCATGAAAAATGTTAAGAAAATTAAATAAAAATAAAAAAGTCATTTTATTTTTATTCCCTATTTTTGTGCATATTTCCCCAATTAATTGATTTTGTTTAATATTTTCAATGCATGCATATCATTAGAAAATTCATAAAAAATGGTAGATTTAGTCAAATAATTCCGTTCTTTTTCCTGTAGACTCGTGATTCAGTGTAGAATTTTATAGTGCAGAAACATTAGCTTAATCATGCATTTTCATTTTAATTGCATTTTTTCACTGTTATTGATGTTGAATAATTGGTCTGTGGATATGTCTGTGTTGCTGATTTTATTTCTTTCATCTGGTATTAAATTTTGTTCTGATTTTTCAGTATGTTATCCTAGAGCCATGTAGGTCTCCCATTAGATTTTTGATAGATTTTTGTAGGGAGTCCTGATGTGATTTGTCTGAGCCTGAAGATAGGAGAAGTCTTGATGACTTCTGACTGTGAAGTTCAACTGTGGTTGAACTTCAGAGATAGTCTCTTGTGGTTTGTTGGCCTGTGGGTTCTTCTTCAAGGTGGGAGCTGATGGAAGTCCTGTTGGAGCTTGCAGAGATGCAGTAGATTGAGGCTTAGTCTAGGAGCTTGTTGTCTGTTTGTGAGGTTCGAGATCCTGAAGTTTGAAGGGAGTTTGTGGTACTTTCCTGAGGAAGGCACTATGAATGACTTTCATTCTTCCTTCTCACCTCTTTCTTAAGTATCCAATGATGTCGGAGCCGACTTGTGAGTTTAATTTCTCCTGAGGAGGAATGTAAACTGATCACAGGTTGTTGAGCCACATGGGATACGATTCCTAAGTGGAAGCCTCCTAGTACTTTCCTGAGGAAGGTCCTATGGGTCTATTCACTTAGTTCCAGTAGTTTATCTAGGATTTCTTAAGTATCCAGTGATGTAGGAGCCAACTTGTGAGTTTAATTCCTCCTGAGGAGGAATGTAAACTGATCACAGTTGTTGAGCCACGTAGGATACGATTCCTAAGTGTCAGCCTCCTAGTATTTTCCTGAGGAAGGTCCTATGAGTCTGCTCACTTAGTTCCCCTAGTGCATATAGGTATTTCTCAAGTATCCCGTGATGCCGGAGCCTTCATGTGAGTTTAATTTCTCCTGAGGAGGAATGTAAACTGATCACAGTTGTCGAGCCGTATAGGATATGACTCCTGAGTAGTAACCTCCTGGTACTTTCCTGAGGAAAGCACTATGGGCTTGTCTGCTTAGCTTCCTTTCTCTGGTAAGCTTGTTCTGAAGCTTGGAGACTGGGATTGATTCCTCTTGCCTAGGAGTTTTGTTTAGATCCTGCTTAGGGTTTTTTTGATTAGAGTTGTTGCTTAGACCTTTGCTTAGGGTGCTGTATAGAGTTTTGTTTAGAGATTATTAGGAGATTGTTTCAGGTTTGTTAGAGGCCCTGCTCAGGGTTAGTCTCTTTGTATTGTTTGACTTGTGTGATGTTATGTTGCATTAGACTTAGGTGTTCATCTAGATAGTTCTGAATAGGTGCATATTAGAAGTAGACTTTGTGTGCATAAGAAGTTGAGGTGGTCCTCCTTCTGCTTGTTTGTTATTGCGTGGCTTTGCTTGTTGGTATTCGGTAGAGCTGAGCTCCCTTGCCTTTGTGGTTTGCGGCCTCTGTGCCTTGTTTGTCTAGTTGTTGCATTCATGCATATTTTCAGTATTCCTTTACGTTGCAGTTTCTTGTTTGCGGTTTAATCCTGTTGCCATGATCCCTTAGGAGCTCTGACTTCTCCGCTGCGGAGTTGTTATGATAGACATTAGGATGGTCAACCAGGTGTGATAGCAGTATATAGGTTCCCCTTTCTCAGCTATAGTTCTAGAGTTTCCCTTTCCTTTCTGTAGGAGCTTTTGAGTAGCTTGACCCGTAGTTAGCTGAACTACAGCTGCTCTGATTCTTCGTTCCAGACGAAGATATGTAGGCATAGGATGCGATATCCTAGCGAGCACACTAACGACTAACCTTTAGTTCTCTCGCGGCTGTGCGATCGAGACATTCCCGCTAACGACTAATTGTTATCCCTTTCTCTTGCCCGAGCGCATTTGAGACCAGATCGTATTTGTAGGTTCCCGAGCCTTTAAGACCAGTTTGTTTTCCCACTGCTGTGTGAGAGCCCCTGTTTACCCGTAGTTAGCCGAACTACGTTTGCTCTGATCTTTCATTTCAGATGAAAGTACGTAGGCACAGGACGCGATGTCCTGGCGAGCAACCTTTCCCCCGTTTAGCCGTAGGCAGTCGAACTACGTTGACTCTGACTTTCCCATTGCACGAGGGAATACGTAGGCCCAGAACACCGTATGTTCTGTCGAGTCCTGTCCTTTTATTTTCCTTTCAGACCAGCCATTAGCGTAGATAGATAACACACCCTTTTACCTATAAACACCAAGCGTGGATCCCATCGAGTACGATGGACGTGAGGGGTGCTAATACCTTCCCCTTGCGTAACCGACTCCCGAATCCAGGTTTTGGTTGCGATGACCATACCTTTTCCCGTCTTTGCGAGGTTTACTTCGAGCGTTTCCTTTCCCGCTCTGAGGGATAAATAACGCACGGTGGCGACTCTCCTGTCAAGCCGGCGCCGATTTTCGCAGTAGCGACAGCTGGCGACTCTGCTAGGGAATTATAGCATCTAGGGACTTTTCCCATCCCTTATGCTGGGACCGTTTCCCATCCCCTACGCGAGTCAATCCTAGCGCT
This sequence comes from Lathyrus sativus, assembly GCA_963859935.3. Lineage (NCBI taxonomy): Eukaryota > Viridiplantae > Streptophyta > Magnoliopsida > Fabales > Fabaceae > Lathyrus > Lathyrus sativus. Next base: position 595,085,395 of record OZ012737.1, on the reverse strand, counting down.
TGGGTGTTTATTTGTTGGGTGTTGTGCATATTGTGTTTTACTTTTCTGCACTTTACTTTTCTGTACCTTTACCTTTCAGCATTTATTTTCCAGCATTATATTATCATGATTATTGCTGTGGGCAAAGGGAGGTTACTGTGAGTGAAAAGCCGGACCTGGGCTTGAGTACACACCTAGATATAGTTGTGGAGAAGTAGTAGACGAACCTGTCTGCTGAGCAGGCACAGTTCCCTACGAAAATCTGCGCTCAGACGAGATTCTTGCAGAGGTGCTCCTTTCCGGTCCTGAGGATCTGAGGGGAGTCCAGACGTGAGGGTTGTCGACTCTGGGGACCGATCATTTGGAAGTCAGTTAAGTGAGGCCTCTTCATGACTTGATGATGCCACTCCTTCTGGGAATCGTATCGTCACTCATGAAAGTCTGTGACGCTGACGACCGCATAGGATGTCGTACCTTTGTCCGTGGATTAGGTCTATCCTACCTGTGAGAGGGACTGGGTTATTGCAGGAAAACTGGCCTTCAGAAACCATAATTCAGTAGTTATCAGATGGTGTTCTTGATTCATCTCCAGGTGTGTTGTCTGGGTCAGATGGGTTTCTTATCTGAGGTAGAGGCTATTATCAGATGGTATTCTCGTCAGATACAGGGGTTCAGATGGTTTTCTCGCCAGGGGATTGATATTTTGAGTATCAGATGGTAGTTATTGGCATGAGATTCTGATGACCGTGTTGGTTTTCTGTTCTTGATCACAGAGATATTCCTCTTCAGGCTACAGCATAGCCCCTGTGTTCGCAGATTGCATTATTTATCATATTGCATCATTGCATTACCATCTGCATTCAACTAACGTGTGTGTATTGCAGGTACACATTTTCCCTTCCAGTTCTGGTGTTCGTTCCTAGCAAGACATGGAAAACCTGAAGAGAGTATTGCCCTATAAGTTCCCGTCGCCGAATATCAGTCTATTGTTAGAGTTGATTGCTATTGCTAAGAAGAGAGGAATGGGTGACTTCAGAAAGAGATATGGGAGGATTCTGACCTACGTTTATCAGTCATCTGTCTACGAGACCAGCGGCATCTACACTTTGTTACAGTTTTATGATGCGGAGCTCAGGTGTTTTGTATTTCCCGACTTTGTTTTGGCTCCTACCCTGGAGGAGTACTCTGCACTTCTGGATATACCGATCCGTGAGCAAATGCCTTTTTATCGTCCGGACGCTGAGCCTAAGCTGGCTGAGCTTTCTGCCATCCTGTGCTTGAAAGAGTCTGAGCTGTCTGGGAAGATGATCAGAAGAGGAGACGTATGGGGATTTCCGTTGGATGTCTTAGTGGAGAAGGCTCGAGAGTATGCCAAGAAGGGTAACTGGGGTGTTTTTGACGTCATTCTTGCTGTATGTGTGTATGGCATCGTGTTGTTCCCGAACATTCCTGATTTTGTTGATTCAGATGCCTTCTATATTTTGGCTGCGGGGAACCCAGTTCCTACTTTGCTGGGGGATATCCACCATTCAACTCATTATCAGAATGAAAAGCGACGAGGAAGGAATGTGTCTTGTTGCGTACCTCTCCTATGCAGGTGGTTCACCAGTCATTTGCCTAAGTCAGGCCCTTTTGTCACCTCTATCAATTCTCTAGGATGGCCCGAGCGCTTAATGGGATTGACTGCTGAGAACGTGGTATGGACCAATAAAGAGGTATTTGGAGCTGAAGTCATACTCAAAGGCGAAGGATTCCCGAATGTTCCGTTAATAGGAAGGAAAGGTTGTGTCAACTATAACCCTTCCTTGTTGATCAAGCAATTTGGGTACATACCTCAAGGAGCACCAAAGCCCGAGGAGATACAGGAATCTCTGTATCTCACCGGGGCAATAGGGAAAGAGATGCTGACTAAACTTGAGAAAGCCTGGAAAAACTTGCACAAGAGAGGGAAGCTTTCAGGTAGCAGAGGGGATACTCGAGGTCCTAGCCCATATGAAGAATGGATTCGTGAGCGAGCTGTGAAGTTCCTTATGCCGTATCCAGCAGTTCAGCCATTGCATCCTCCTCCGGTAGAGGAGCCTACCACTGTGGACATTCAGGTTTACAAGCAGCTGATGGCGGAGAAAGAAGAGCTAGCCAGGGCTAAAGAGGCTTTAGAGCAGGAGAATGCCCAGCTTCGGCATGAAAATATTGAAACAGGATATATTTCTAAGCAACAGGCTGAAACTCTGAAACATCTGAAGGCTACGCTATTGGAATTGACTGAAACCAAGAAGCGTCTGGAGTTAGATGTCGACTCAGTTAGTAGTGTGTTGGCCACCAAGAAGCAAGAGCTGGAAAGGGCCTATACAAAGCTAGCCAAGTTCAGAGAACACTGGGATCTCACTATGACCAAGCGCAAGGAGCGAGAAGAAGAGCTGAAGACACAGATTGCTCAGTTAGAAGAACAGGTCAAAGTGAAGAACGAAGAGCTTGAAGAAGAAGCCTGTCGCCGATACGAAGCCGAGCGCAAGTTGACAGATGCCATGAAGAATTTGGAAGATTTCCAGCATAGAGCAGATGCCAAGAGACCCAAACTTGGGGATGGTGCTAATGATAAGGCTTGGGAAGACTTTGTCAGAGACATCCAGGGGACAGTCAGGAAGAGGGATCGACTGATAGAAGGTTTGATTTATCAACCAGATCATGCAGAGACAAAGAAGATGGTCGAGGACTTCCGCAACCGTACCCGTATTTGATTTCTCTTGTATTCTGTATGTTGAGATCACCACCAGGCATGTTGGCTGGGATCCTCCTTATCATATCAGCTGTATGGAGCATAGTTATGTAACTTCTGGACAAGACTGTTGTTCTAATCAATATATGAGGGTTTTTCCAAATATTGTCTCTATGGTTTATCTCGTCTTGCTACCACTGACACTGGAATTGGAGGGAAAATATCTCCAATGCACACATGCACGTTAGCATTTTTGTATTTCTGTTTGCATAAATCATATTGCATAGCATTTAGCAGGTCAGAGCACTTATCCAGCCTTTGTTTCACCAGACCGTGATTCTCGGGGAATTGTTTGAGGCAAGAGTAGAGTGCTGAAGACGACCAAGGGGCTGAAGCAGATTTGAGCAGAATCAAGCAGTGTAATCAGTTACCGGTAATTGGCGGCTATGTCTGAAGGCAATTTCCAGATTCCTGACACCCAGGCAGGGTTTACTGTGACGTCCAACCATCAGTATGATTCTATGGAAGGCTTCCCGCAAGCGAACAATCTTACTGCAGACCAAGTTGTGCAGCCAGCTATTGAGAACAGAGATCGGCATGAACAGTTTGTTGCCCGAAATGAACATTATCCTCCTGTTAACAATCAATGTGTTGCTTTCCCTGTGATGAATTACCGGAGAGATATTCCAGTGACCGGATTAGTAGATCCAAGAGCTCTTGACGGTGGTAGAAGACTCCGAGTGTTAGAAGAGCAAATGAAAGCCCTGGAAGCGAAAGATGCCGTTAACCTGGATGCTGTAGCCATGTGCTTGGTCCCTGACCTCGTGTTGCCGTACAAGTTCAAAGTGCCGGAATTTGAAAAATACACAGGAGATAGCTGTCCGAAGTTGCATTTGATGATGTTCTGTCGAAGGATGACTTCGTTTGTACGAAATGATAAATTGATGATCCATTGCTTTCAGTATAGCCTGACTGGGGCATCCCTGAGATGGTATGTGCAATTGGAGAGTAATCAGATTCAATCTTGGGTGGATTTAGCCAGAGCTTTCATGAAGCAGTACGATTACAACTTGGATTTGACTCCTAGTCTCGTAGATCTGCAAGAATTGTCTCAAGCAGAGAATGAATCATTCAGAGCGTATTTGCGAAGATGGAAAGAATTGTCTGCTAGTGTTCGACCACCGCTTCCGGAAAGGGAACTGGTTGACATCTTCTTGGGTACTCTGAAAGGCCATTATTTTGACAAATTGTTTAGTTGCACAAGCTTTGTGGGCCTGATGAGGCTGGGAGAGATTGTCGAGAGAGGACTCAGGAGTGGAAAGTTTCGAGGTGTTCCTTACATCCCAGTTAATAAGATTGAGTCAGTTGTCAGTTCTCAAGAAGAGTGGGAAGGAGATGACGCCACCTCAGAATCTCTAGCATCTCAGGATCAGTTTTCGGACACCTCAAGTCAGCGGTCATACTATCGCCGATCGCGTCAGCACGCTCCACGAAGGCCAAGGAAACCTGAAAGGCAGTTTACTCAGCTACCGGTGTCATACAGTCAGTTGTTGCCAGATCTGGTCAGAAGTGGATTGATAGTGCCAAAAGAGACTAAGCCGGTGATTCCACCGTATCCTCCGGGTTTTGATGCCAGCGCCCGCTGTGAGTACCATGCTGGGGCACAGGGGCATTCAACCAATGATTGTAAAGTGCTTAGAAGTCAGATTCAAGATCTGTTAGACTCTAGCCGTATTTGCATCACGCCTCAGGGTTGTGTTCAGATTAATGATTTTCCATCTTCCAGTTGTGGGGGTTCGTCAGTTAATATCATGGAAGACTCCACAGGAAGTGTGTGCTCTGAAGATTGTCAATCAGAGAGTTCAGTTGAATATGGGGGAAGTTTCTAGAGGTTTTTATGCCGGGTGTCGCATCTTTTTCTCTGCCTAACCCGTTTAGCTTTTGTGCATCAGTAGTTGTCGATCACCACCAGGATTGTTGGCTGGGGTCGTTATATTCAGACTCATTTGTGCTTACCTGCTGATTTTGTTGGTTGTACATGTGTGGGAGATGTTCATCTGTGTGCTTATAGCTTGAGTTTCTCTTTGTCTCGTTATGAATATGTGCTTGCTTTCTACGCTGCATTATCATTTAGCAGGTATATCAGAACCGTGAGTCTTATTCCTCATCATCCAGTTTATTGCAGGAACTTCTTCAGAGATATGGAACAGAATCAGTTTGAATTGATCGAAGTCCAAAGCCAGCTGGGGCAGATGGTGAGAGACATGCAAGAGATGCGTCTAGAGCAGAAGATCCTCAAAGAGGAGAACAGTCAGCTGAAGACCCAAATGAGCTTGATCATGGAAGTAGTCAAGAATGTGCTTAGAAAAGAAGACGATCAGCTATTTGAAGCCGCAATGAAGAAGCTCGCGCCACCGGTGCATGTGGAACTTGAGCAGCAGCAACAGAAGATGCATCCGGCTCAGCGGAAGATCCAGGAAGGAAAGCCAAGGAGAATATTTGAGGCACCGCCTATGACCTATGCCGAGCTCTTGCAGATCTTACTGAGGTTTAATCTGGTTGAGAAAAGAGCGTTGACACAACCAACGAGAGCATTTCCTCAAGGGTACGATGCCAGTAAGCAATGTGAATTTCATTCTGGGGCATTCGGACATGACATCGAGGGTTGTCATGCTTTTAAGCACAATGTTCAAGACCTGATCGACTCGCACGATATTGAATTCACGCCGGGCGGCGTAGCTGTGCATATTGCTCCTGTCTCAGTCGATGCTAAGATGACAGATGTTTCTAAAGCTGCAGTGGGTCAGAAGCGTATCCTGGACTCCATGGTGTCAGAATCTCCAGGCCCACAATTGTTGCCTATTCCTGGGGCAGATCTGAGAAAGAAAATGGTTAAGCATAAGGAGAGTGTTCAGTGCATTGAAGGTCAAGAAGCCAATGTTGCATTTGCTACAAAGGGTGTTCAAGGGTCAACCCGGTACCAGCAGCAGCAGCCTCAGCAGGGGGCACAGCAGGCTCAGCGACGATTCCAGGGTGGTAAGCCGAGAAGAGTGTTTGAGAAGCCTCCCTCAACATATGCCGATTTGTTGCAGACATTGTTGGGATTGAATCTGGTAGAGAAAAGAACTCTGGCACCAATAACGGGAACTCCCCCGTTTGGTTATGACGCAAGCAAGCACTGTGAGTTTCATTCTGGAGCCCCGGGTCACGATATAGAAGGTTGCCATGCTTTTAAGCACAAAGTGCAGGATTTGCTTGACAGTGCAGCAATCAGCTTCGGGCAGAGAGGTCCCCAAATCATCTGAATGAAGGAGAAAGGGCTCTATAATTTGTTTGAGTCATTGAAAGCAGACCAAGACAGCGTCGAATTGCCTCTAATAAAGATAGCTGGTTCAGCAGCAGGGCAGATGCGAAGGCCCCGGTTCTCAGAAGCTAGCATATGTTCTTTGTTTTAGCTTGTCATTTCTTTACATTTGTAGTTGCTTTCCTGTTTGAACTTGTAAACTTGTTTGTAAAACTTGTTGTTTTCATTCAAATAGATGATAATGAAATAAATATGCATGTTTTGATTAAATCCATTCATGTTCACTAATTGTTTTGCAAATATCCAACACTTGGTTAAGAAGAATGTGGGGAGGATGACGAAAATGACCGACATGCAAATTCCGATATTGTATGCTTTTGAAATAAAACCTGCTGATGATGTACAGGCATTGTTTCAAATCCCTAAACACCGGAGATATAAGGAAGATAATCCCTTGTCAACCCCTTTGAGCCTTGTAGTAGGAGTTTTCTTTCTGAAAACGAAAAACCCTCAATCTTAACCTGGGGCAGGGTAGGTGTTAGCTGATTTGACCGAGCGTCCAAATTGCAGAAGGAGTGTCCGTTCGAGGATCAATCACGTCCCTAGAGGTCGTGCCTAAAAGACCACAATGGTTCAAGTCAAGAGTGGGACAGCCACATCATTCCCCAAAGAGTCAGACAAACAGTGTCACATGACTTGTTCAAAAGAAAAGCGAAAAAAGAATTAAAAGCCCGCTAAGTCAAGAAAACTTCAAAGCAAATGACTTAGGCAAAAATGAGGGCATCCCGCTGGACTTAAAACAAAATCAAAAGAAACTCAAAAGGAGCCAGTCCAGGCAAAAGTTAGGGATATGAAAAGAAGAGACGAAAAGGATCAAAAGAAAAATCCTCGATGGAAATACGAGTCGTGTGACCTCAAGTGTCAAAGATGAAAAGCGAGTGGCTGTCACTCCAAAATCCAAAAGTTTCTCGAACTATCATTCCTATTTTCTTCCAACCTCCGAGAGGTGAGCGCTAAGGTCAAATTAGCTGAACGTAGGATGGGAGAACATCAAGGAGAACGGGTGGGTTAAAGTAAACTTTGAGCCTTTATCCTTTCTTTCAAAACCATGAACCTAACCATGTTACAACCTTCAAAAGTCCTAATTGAAGCAGGTTGTTTCGAAAGCATACTCCGGTAAAGGTCGCGTCGATTCTGACTCCTAAAAAGGTTCCTCTTACCATGCTGGCACTGATGTTGATAAATGTTTTGTGCATTATATGCTATAAACTATTTCTCCTTTCCCCAGTGAACAGATTGGATGTCAAAGCTGTCATATGCGTTGCATTAATACATCTTTATGCATAACAACTTGTTTTACTTGCGAGTAAGCGCTTGATAGCAGAAAAGCTTCCTACAATGGAAAGTATGGTCAAGATAGAATGCAGAACGCCCGAATGTTCCGAGAGCAGGGGCAAGCTTTTATTGTGATCCCCAGTCAGGTCAGCTTTTCCGAAGTCAGTTATTCTGGGGCAATCAGGTTGAGGTCTGGTGAAATACGTCGTAGTCAGGAGATACTGCTCTGAATCAGATAATCAGGGGCAAGGTCATTGCGGTCAGGAGCAGACCATCTTAAGCGCGCGAAAGTTGTGCGAGAAGCATTCAAGGTGAAGTATCTCTCAGAAGTTCAGAACGCTGAGGCACGTTGTATCAGACCATCAAGGAACAGATTTGCAGGTTTCCTTTCAGGGACTATCCCCACAGAGGTCCTATAAGCTGGGATATATCAGAAGAGAAAGGATTGGTCTTTTCCATACCAGCAGGGTCATTTGGAGTTATTCGAGCAGATGCAGTCGATTTTCGAGAGCGAGATGATTGCGGGAAGTTGTGTCACTATCCCTTGACTCTTCACCAAAAGGCTGTGTATTCAGAAAGAATGTTTTCCAACGTCAGTTGTATCTGACCCAATAAGATAAGCTTAAGAGCTCAAATCCATGTTTGCGATTACTGTGAAGCCCGTCCGTGTTGGCGCATCAATTTCCAGATCCAAGCTTCGTCAGTACGCAGGAGGACTCCCTCCATTGTCTCCAGCAAAGTCCAAGTTGTCATTGGTATGGGTAAGCTATTCCCAGAGGAGTCTAATCATATTCAGCACGCCTGCTATTTCACAGCGGAGCTATGTTCCCCAGCAGGGTATTACTTCGTCGAGATAATTCAGTGATATTCCAATATCCCCAGCAGAGTTGATTTCACTCTCCCAGCATTTATTTTGCTAGGACGATTCAGTGATATCCGGGTTTATCCCCAGCGAAGTTGGCCTCGCCTTCAGCATTTATTTTGCTGAAGTGGTTTTCTGTACCCGGCCTCTCCAACAGCTCGAGCCTGCTAGCATATTGCATGCATCATATTTGCATCATACCTGCATGACATTTCCAGAATGCGTAGCATTTCCATCCCAAATGGAGCATTACGCTGTAGAAAGATTAAAGCATATGCATAAGCATACAAAGCATAAGTCAGGTTTTCTGTCAACCTTATATGGCGCGTGAATTACTCTGTGATCAGTTCAGGGACATTTATTCAGCAGCAGTATTCAGACAGTTCAGCAGATCATTTGTATCTCAGATCATGCAACAACTTATGCTTTGATCAAGCAGTCATCTGATGTCTACAAACTTTTCTTCCCGTCAATTCATATTGGCGATGTGTTCCTCCAATAAATGGATTTCTCCGTCTATCATTAGACGTCTTGAGTGCAAATGTGGTTTTCTTTCCGTCTATCCATAGACGATGTGAAGTTGCAGGTGATCACAGTGAGGCTTCAAAAAGGGGTTCCCCCAGGATGTGCTTTTCTTACCGTCTATCAGTAGACGATGTGAAGCTTTGGTTGATTTTCAATGGAGTTCAAAATAGGGTTTTCTCCGACAAGTGGCTTTCCTTTCCGTCTGTCAGCAGACGATGTGAAGTTTCGAGCTACTGTTCAGCGGGTTTCTTATTGCCAGATCATACATATGATGAGGTGTTTCCCCAGCGAGTCTTCTCCGGCTATCCTTAGTTGTTGAGGGGTTTCAAAATGATTTTGGATACTGGTTCTCTTTCTGGTTATTGGATATGATGACGTTCAAGAGAGACTTTTCTGACCATCAATCCCTATTGATGTCGAAGCTCTTCGAAGAATGTTCAGTTTTCGTGATTGTCGATTCTTATTGACGACATGTTTCTTAAAAGGTGGTTTTCTTCCCGTCAGTCCATACTGACGATGTGGCCCCTTCAAAGATGTTGATCTTTTCCATCAATTCCCGTAGACAGAAGGATTCTGAAATTCAAAGGATGGTGTTGAATTGCGTTATGGTGACTTCCCGTCTATCTTTAGACGATGTGCATATGGAGATTAATGAATGCCTTTCCGTCTATCCTTAGACGATGTGAATGGTTTGTTTCATCAATCAGGATGATTCCGTCTATCCTTAGACGATGTGAGTACGAAGATTATTTCTTCCCGTCTATCCTTAGACGATGTGAATTGTTTTGTTTCATCAATCAGGATGATCCCGTCTACTCTTAGACGATGTGAATATGAAGATCATGAATTTAATTCCGTCTATCCTTAGACGATGTGAACATGGAGATTAATGGTGTCTTTCCGTCTATCCTTAGACGATGTGAGTATGGAGATAAGAATTTGATCCCGTCTATCCTTAGACGAGGTGAATTGTTTTGTTTCATCAATCAGGATGATCCCGTCTACCCTTAGACGATGAGAATATTGATTTGAATATCAATCAAGATAATGCCGTCTACCCTTAGACGACGTGAAGATGGAGATTATGGTGATGCCGTCTACCCTTAGACGATGTGAATACGGAGATTATGGTGATGCCGTCTACCCTTAGACGATGAGAATATTGATTTGTTCATTAATCAGGACTTCCCGTCTATCCTTAGACGATGTGAGTTTGGAGATTAATGAATTTCTTCCCGTCTATCCTTAGACGATGTGAATTGATTGGTTCATCAATCAGGATGATTCCGTCTACTCTTAGACGATGTGAATTTGGAGATTATGAATTTCTTCCTGTCTACCCTTAGACGATGTTAATTGATCCGTTCATCAATCAGGATGATGCCGTCTATCCTTAGACGATGTGAATAATGATTTGTTTCATCAATCAGGATGATCCCGTCTACTCTTAGACGATGTGAGTTTGGAGATTATTCCTTCCCGTCTACTCTTAGACGATGTGAGTTTGGAGATTATGAATGTCTTTCCGTCTATCCTTAGACGATGTGAATGGTTTGTTTCATCAATCAGGATGATCCCGTCTACTCTTAGACGATGTGAGTTTGGAGATTATTCCTTCCCGTCTACTCTTAGACGATGTGAGTTTGGAGATTATGAATGTCTTTCCGTCTATCCTTAGACGATGTGAATGGTTTGTTTCATCAATCAGGATGATCCCGTCTACTCTTAGACGATGTGAATTTGGAGATTAACGTTGTCTTTCCGTCTATCATTAGACGAGGTGAGTATTCAATCAGGGTGTCTTCCCGTCCATCTTTGGGCGATGTGAGTATATTTCTCTTCGTGCCTATCAGTAGGCAATGTGAAAGAATCAGGTATTTTTGTCGCAGCTCTCAGGGTTTGTTATATGGGAAATCACAAGCAACGGGTATTCAAATCAGGAGTTCGTTATCAGATGATTAATCAGTTTGGTGCCGCAATAACTGGACTCGGTTTTCTGGACTTTATTCCCCAAGCAGTTTACAGTATATGCTCGCGATTGGCAAATTTTCGGGTTTTATTTGTATTCAACCGTCTCGTACCTCTGAATGTTTGAAGGCTGAGCGCTCTTCAAACCCTTCAGGTCCAAGTCGCTTGAATAGGGGCAGCTGTTGCACCCTAAAATTTGACCAACCGATTCTCCTATCTGACTCATGGTTTAATTTCATATTCACAGCTCAGATGTATGATTTTTGTGCACAAGCAGGGGGATATCAGAGTTTACAGCTTGATTTTTGTCTATCAGATATGGCAGACCCAGTCCAGATTATCGGGGTTTTATTTTCGGGAAATTGTGCGCTCCTCGGTGATTTTTCAGTGATTTTGAGGATATTCTGATGCCCAGGGATCTCTGTCCGATTCGATCTGGTCTCATGCGCTCTTTTACGGCGGTCATTTGCATTCATCTGCATTTTTTAGGGTTTAATAGGCTTTTGTGAATTTTTAACAGGCTTTATAGATTTTTCTGGAATTTAAATAGGGTTTTAGCATTTTTTAATGGTTTAATTCTCTTTTTAGAATTTTATAGAATTTTTAAATAATTTTTAGAATAATAAAGAAAAAGGATAACATAGTTTTTCTTTTATTAATAGATATTAAATAATATTAGAAGTTTAATAGAGTTAGTAGAGATATAGAATTAATTAGACTTTAATTGATTTTTAGAGTTTAATTAGGTTTAATTGACTTTTTAGAGTTTAATTAGGATAATACATAATTAATTAGGTTTTAATGACTTTTTAGAGTTAATTAGGTCTTAACTAGATTTTTTAGATTTAATTAGGATAATATGAGTTTTAATCATTTTTTAGAGTTGATTAGGAAATTGTTAATTAGGTTAATTGATATTTTAGATATAATTAGCTCAATTAGGTATTATTTGATTTTAATAGTTAGGATTAATTGTCTTTATTAAAGTACAGTTTTTTTACAGTTTTTTGTTATTCAGTTCGTTGGGCCCAATTGGGGAGGCCCAGTATGGCTTTCTTTTTTGTCCAGAAAAATGATCAGCAAGTCCAACAAGAAAAGTCCAGCGCACACCAGAAATTTCTAGAAAGTTCCAGCAACTTTCAGCGTAATAAATAAGCTGACACGTGTTGCTTGGCAGGAGGCCCCACTTTTTCGTTTCCCAGCATCCCACGTGTCCCTCATTCTCTCTCTCCCTCAGCGCATGCACACCACGTGTCTCCCTCACTTCCTCACCGGAGACTCCTCGCCGGGCATGCAGAATCGGCGGTAACGGACTCCGGCCACCACCAACCGTCGCCGGAAAACCAGTTTTCCCCAGAAACCCTCTTTTCTTCATCTCCTTTCTCCGATCCCCTCCCTTGAACCTTCATCATCTTCATCAATTTTTTCCCAGAACCTTCATCCTCCATCAAGATTTTCTCCAGAATCACCTTCATCCTTCAACCAAAATTTCCAGAATCCACTCACACCTTCATCTATCTTCATCCATTTCTTTCAGAAACGCCTCTATCTTCATACACTTTTCCAGAAAACGTCAACTGTATTCATCCTTCAAGCAAGAAAAAACTCAGAAAACTTCGAACTCCATCCACCTTCAAGCAAGATCTTTCCAGAACATCATCAATATCCAGATCTTCATCAACCAATTCCAGGAAGTCTTCAAGATTCTCAACGCTCGCGTCCAACATTCCCTCCGCGCTCTCGTCTTCTCCAAAGTTCCTCCACCGTGCATCACAGATCAAAGCGTCTCTTAGATTTGCATCTCCCTCAGTCTTTTTCCCAGAGAGATCGTCGCACCTTCAAGAAGTTTCAAGGACTGCATCGCATCAACTTCATCGTCTCAGGTTAGTTTTCTTCCTAGCCTCCATTACTGGTTTAGATCATGAGCTTCGTTTAAGGTTTGCATGTCAGCTTGTTAGGTCCAGGTTAGGTAGGTGATTGTGAGTTAGGGTTGTTTCATCGTGAGAGAGGTGAAGTTCGTTGAGGTTTCTTTTTTCTTCTGGGAATGATTGATGTGTGAATAGATGAATTGCAGAGAAGGTGAGTTGGGGAAGACGAGAGGGAGCGGCTAGGGTTTGGCTGAGATTGGTGAACAGTACCAGAGTATTTGGGGATGATTTTGGTTTTGTCTAACTGTAATTGGATTAGGGTTTGAACCTTGGGCTTAGGCCCAAGCGTGGCTTCTGACGTACACACCCCAAATTGCTAATTTCCCCCCCCTGGCGTATGGAAAGTCTGAGTGAGTGAGTTGGGCCTTAGGCCCCAGATTTACTTCCTGCACCCCCTCGTTGAAGCCCAGTAGTAGAACAACTGAATAAATCACTAACGGCACCCCCCAGGTTTCTTCCTGCTTGCTGTGTGTGTTGGCTATTTTTGGTAGCTGGGCCCTGCGCCCAAATTGATTTTGGCACCCCCAGAATCAGGGCCCAATGAATAATAATTAGGATATCTTGCTGTTTACACCCTCCATTGCATGTTCTTTTATTTTGATTTTTCTTTCATATTTTTTCATGTTAGAAAATCATAATGAATTGAATAATTGTTTTTTTTTAATAATTCTTTTTCCACCATTTCATGAAAAATGTTAAGAAAATTAAATAAAAATAAAAAAGTCATTTTATTTTTATTCCCTATTTTTGTGCATATTTCCCCAATTAATTGATTTTGTTTAATATTTTCAATGCATGCATATCATTAGAAAATTCATAAAAAATGGTAGATTTAGTCAAATAATTCCGTTCTTTTTCCTGTAGACTCGTGATTCAGTGTAGAATTTTATAGTGCAGAAACATTAGCTTAATCATGCATTTTCATTTTAATTGCATTTTTTCACTGTTATTGATGTTGAATAATTGGTCTGTGGATATGTCTGTGTTGCTGATTTTATTTCTTTCATCTGGTATTAAATTTTGTTCTGATTTTTCAGTATGTTATCCTAGAGCCATGTAGGTCTCCCATTAGATTTTTGATAGATTTTTGTAGGGAGTCCTGATGTGATTTGTCTGAGCCTGAAGATAGGAGAAGTCTTGATGACTTCTGACTGTGAAGTTCAACTGTGGTTGAACTTCAGAGATAGTCTCTTGTGGTTTGTTGGCCTGTGGGTTCTTCTTCAAGGTGGGAGCTGATGGAAGTCCTGTTGGAGCTTGCAGAGATGCAGTAGATTGAGGCTTAGTCTAGGAGCTTGTTGTCTGTTTGTGAGGTTCGAGATCCTGAAGTTTGAAGGGAGTTTGTGGTACTTTCCTGAGGAAGGCACTATGAATGACTTTCATTCTTCCTTCTCACCTCTTTCTTAAGTATCCAATGATGTCGGAGCCGACTTGTGAGTTTAATTTCTCCTGAGGAGGAATGTAAACTGATCACAGGTTGTTGAGCCACATGGGATACGATTCCTAAGTGGAAGCCTCCTAGTACTTTCCTGAGGAAGGTCCTATGGGTCTATTCGCTTAGTTCCAGTAGTTTATCTAGGATTTCTTAAGTATCCAGTGATGTAGGAGCCAACTTGTGAGTTTAATTCCTCCTGAGGAGGAATGTAAACTGATCACAGTTGTTGAGCCACGTAGGATACGATTCCTAAGTGTCAGCCTCCTAGTATTTTCCTGAGGAAGGTCCTATGAGTCTGCTCACTTAGTTCCCCTAGTGCATATAGGTATTTCTCAAGTATCCCGTGATGCCGGAGCCTTCATGTGAGTTTAATTTCTCCTGAGGAGGAATGTAAACTGATCACAGTTGTCGAGCCGTATAGGATATGACTCCTGAGTAGTAACCTCCTGGTACTTTCCTGAGGAAAGCACTATGGGCTTGTCTGCTTAGCTTCCTTTCTCTGGTAAGCTTGTTCTGAAGCTTGGAGACTGGGATTGATTCCTCTTGCCTAGGAGTTTTGTTTAGATCCTGCTTAGGGTTTTTTTGATTAGAGTTGTTGCTTAGACCTTTGCTTAGGGTGCTGTATAGAGTTTTGTTTAGAGATTATTAGGAGATTGTTTCAGGTTTGTTAGAGGCCCTGCTCAGGGTTAGTCTCTTTGTATTGTTTGACTTGTGTGATGTTATGTTGCATTAGACTTAGGTGTTCATCTAGATAGTTCTGAATAGGTGCATATTAGAAGTAGACTTTGTGTGCATAAGAAGTTGAGGTGGTCCTCCTTCTGCTTGTTTGTTATTGCGTGGCTTTGCTTGTTGGTATTCGGTAGAGCTGAGCTCCCTTGCCTTTGTGGTTTGCGGCCTCTGTGCCTTGTTTGTCTAGTTGTTGCATTCATGCATATTTTCAGTATTCCTTTACGTTGCAGTTTCTTGTTTGCGGTTTAATCCTGTTGCCATGATCCCTTAGGAGCTCTGACTTCTCCGCTGCGGAGTTGTTATGATAGACATTAGGATGGTCAACCAGGTGTGATAGCAGTATATAGGTTCCCCTTTCTCAGCTATAGTTCTAGAGTTTCCCTTTCCTTTCTGTAGGAGCTTTTGAGTAGCTTGACCCGTAGTTAGCTGAACTACAGCTGCTCTGATTCTTCGTTCCAGACGAAGATATGTAGGCATAGGATGCGATATCCTAGCGAGCACACTAACGACTAACCTTTAGTTCTCTCGCGGCTGTGCGATCGAGACATTCCCGCTAACGACTAATTGTTATCCCTTTCTCTTGCCCGAGCGCATTTGAGACCAGATCGTATTTGTAGGTTCCCGAGCCTTTAAGACCAGTTTGTTTTCCCACTGCTGTGTGAGAGCCCCTGTTTACCCGTAGTTAGCCGAACTACGTTTGCTCTGATCTTTCATTTCAGATGAAAGTACGTAGGCACAGGACGCGATGTCCTGGCGAGCAACCTTTCCCCCGTTTAGCCGTAGGCAGTCGAACTACGTTGACTCTGACTTTCCCATTGCACGAGGGAATACGTAGGCCCAGAACACCGTATGTTCTGTCGAGTCCTGTCCTTTTATTTTCCTTTCAGACCAGCCATTAGCGTAGATAGATAACACACCCTTTTACCTATAAACACCAAGCGTGGATCCCATCGAGTACGATGGACGTGAGGGGTGCTAATACCTTCCCCTTGCGTAACCGACTCCCGAATCCAGGTTTTGGTTGCGATGACCATACCTTTTCCCGTCTTTGCGAGGTTTACTTCGAGCGTTTCCTTTCCCGCTCTGAGGGATAAATAACGCACGGTGGCGACTCTCCTGTCAAGCCGGCGCCGATTTTCGCAGTAGCGACACTTCCTTAGTTATGATGCTGATCTATGGGACTTAGTCATTGATGGGTATGTTCACCCTACTGATGGGGATGGCAAGAAAATTGATATAAAATCTATGACTGAAGCCCATAAGAAAGAGTTCAGAAATCATCACAAAGCTAGAACAATCTTGTTAAATGCAATATCTCATACTGAGTATGAGAAGATCACCAACAGAGAAACTGCATTTGACTTGTTTGAGTCTTTGAAGATGACACACGAAGGAAACTTACAAGTTAAAGAGACCAAGGCTCTGGCGCTAATACAGAAGTATGAAGTGCTCAAAATGGAATAATCTGAGTCTATAGAAACTATGTTCTCTAGATTCCAGATCCTCACAGCTGGTCTAAAAGTGCTGGACAAAGGCTACTCAACTGCTGATCATGTGAAGAAGATCATCAGAAGCTTGCCCATCAGATGGAGACCTATGGTCACTGCTCTGAAGCTAACTAAGGATCTGAACAAGATCACATTGGAGGAACTAATCAGCTCACTAAGGAGCCATGAAATTTAACATGAGGAAGATGAGCCTCAAAAGAAAGGTAAGTCAATTGCCTTAAAATCTAACAAATTTGTGAAAACTTTGCAGGTGTTAGAAGAAAGTTCTGAAGAAGAAGATGAATTGTCCTTACTGTCCAGAAGAATCAACAAACTCTAGAAGCACAAACAGAGGAAGTTCAAGAACTTCAAGAAGCCAGATCAACGCAAGGAGTCCTCTGGACCAAAAAGATTTGGAAAGAAGGAGGTTGTTTGCTTTGAATGCAAAGAACCTGGCCATTACAAAAATGAATGTCCAAAGCTTCTAAAAGAAAAGCCAAAGAGGAAGTTTGACAAAAAGAAGAAGGTTCTAATGGCAACATGGGATGATTCAGATGAATCTGGATCTTCATCAGAATTTGAAGATGAATGCGCCAACATGGCTCTGATGGGAGGCGTGGAAGATCAGAATGAAGGATCATCTGAATCTGAATCTGACTCAGAAGAGGTACTTTCTGATCTCACTAGGGAAGAGCTTATTAAAGTTTTATTAGAAGTCCTGAAAAACTATAACCAGATTAAGCTCAAATGCAAGAAGCTTAAATGCAATCTTGAATCTGAGAATAATCTGTTAAAGTCAGAAGTTGCTGAGCTCAAAGAAAACAATTTGAAAATGAAAACCAATTTTGAAAAAGCTCAACAAGACTCTGAATCTGAAACTAAGTCTAAATGCAAAAACATTTTAGAAGAATATGACTTCAACTTTCAGAAGTTTCTGGCCAAAAGCATAGATAGAAGCAAGATGGCTTCAATGATCTATGGAGTTAGCAGAAACAACACGAAAGGAATTGGATATGAATCTTCCTCTAGAAAGGATTTAAATCCAATGTCTGTTGATAAACTTATCATTAAGAAAACTCCCTTATACTCTCATTTTAAGTTTGGTCATCTGAATGATATCAAACACACACGTTCTGATCAGAACGTTCCTATGTTTAAACCAAAAGTGAGTCAGAACAAAACTGTTATAAAAAGACAGAAGTTCAGACCAACTTTTAAGGTAACTAACCCAAAAGAACCCAAAAAGATCTGGGTACCTAAGGATAAGATAATCCCTGTTGCAGATGTATTTAGCAGAAAAGTCAAGACACCAGTCATGGTACCTGGACTCTGGCTGCTCACGTCACATGACGGGAGAAATGTTTATGTTCCAAAGCCTGGAGCTTAAATCTGGAGGAAAAGTGAAGTTTGGAGGGAATCAGAAGGGCAAGATTATTGGCTCTGGTACTATTGGCAATGGTAACCTTCCCTCTATATCTAATGTTTTACTTGTAGAAGGATTAAAGCATAATCTATTGTCCATAAGTCAATTAAGTGACAATGGTTATGATATAATCTTTAATCAACAATGTTGCAAAGCTGTTAGTCAGAAGGATGGCTCAATCCTATTTAATGGAAAGAGGAAGAACAACATTTACAAAATCAATCTTTCAGAACTTAAGGTTCAAAATGTTAAATGCCTTATGTCTGTTAATAATGAGCAATGGGTCTGGCACAGAAGATTGGGGCATATTAATATGAGACGTATATCTCAAATTAATAAACTCAATCTGGTCAGAGGACTTCCTAAGTTGAAGTTCAACTCAGATGCTCTTTGTGAAGCATGTCAAAAAGGAAAATTTTCAAAATCTTCTTTTAAAACTAAAAATGTTGTTTCAACTTCAAAACCATTAGAATTACTTCACATTGATCTGTTTGGACCAGTGAAAACTGCATCCATCAAAGGCAAGAAGTATGGATTAGTCATTGTTGATGACTATAGCAGATAGACATGGGTGAAATTCCTAAAACACAAGGATGGGTCACATTCTATGTTCTTTGATTCTGCAAACAAGTCCAGAATGAAAAAGATTTTAAAATTGTTAAAGTCAGAAGTGATCATGGTGGCGAATTTGAAAACAAATATTTTGAAAAGTATTTTAATGAAAATGACATTGCTCATGATTTCTCCTGCCCTAGAACTCCACAACAGAATGGAGTTGTAGAGAGGAAAAATAGAACTCTGCAAGAAATAGCCAGAACCATGATCAACGAGACTAATCTGGCAAAGCATTTTTGGGCAGAAGCAATAAACACAGCTTGTTACATTCAGAACAGAATGTCTGTAAGACCTCTTCTGAAAAAGACTCCCTATGAATTGTGGAGGAACATAAAGCCCATCATTTCTTATTTTCATCCTTTTGGATGTATATGTTATATGTTGAACACTAAAGAGAATCTTAACAAGTTCGATTCTAAAGCACATAAGTGTTTCATGCTTGGCTATTCTGAACGCTCTAAAGGCTACAGAGTATACAATACTGAAACACAGATTGTGGAGGAATCTATACATGTTAGATTTGATGATAAGCTTGGTATTGAAAAACCAAAGCAGTTTGAAAGTTCTGCAGATAGAGAAGTAATTCTCACAGACTCTGAAGGCTCAGAGGTAGAAAAAGTTCAAATGAAGGAACCAGAAGCAACGCCAGATGCAATTCCTTTAGCTTCTCAAATGAACAACTTGAATATTTCTGAAGAATCAACTGTTAGAGGATCATCTTCCAGAATCAAGGCCTCTCGCCCAGAGGATGTGATCATTGGAAAGAAGGATGACCCTATAAGAACAAGATCCTACCTCAGATCATCTAAAGCGTCATTATTTGGGTTGGTGTCAGTTATTGAACCAACTTTTGTTGATGAAGCTCTACAAGACAATGACTGGATAATTGCCATGCAAGAAGAGCTCAATCAGTTCACAAGAAATGATGTTTGGGATTTGGTTCCAAGACCAAAAGGATTCAACATAATTGGAACTAAATGGGTCTTCAGAAACAAGTTGAATGAAAAAGGAGAAGTTGAAAGAAACAAAGCAAGGCTTGTTGCTCAAGGTTACAGCCAGCAAGAAGGAATTGATTATACAGAGACTTATGCTCCTGTAGCCAGGTTAGAGTCTATTCATTTACTCATTTCTTTTGCTGCACAGAATAACATCACTCTATATCAGATGGATGTTAAGAGTGCATTTCTAAATGGAATTATAGAAGAAGAAGTCTATGTTCACCAACCTCCTGGTTTTGAAAGTGAAAAATTTCCAGAACATGTTTTTAAACTAAAGAAATCTATTTATGGTTTAAAACAAGCTCCCAGAGCTTGGTATGAGAGATTAAGCAATTTTCTTCTGGAGAAAAATTTTATCAGAGGCAAAGTGGACATAACTCTCTTCTGTAAAACATTTAAGAAAGATCTGTTAATTTGTCAAATATACGTGGATGATATTATATTTGGATCTAACAATGTTATGCTGGGAAAGGAGTTTGCTCAATGTATGCATGCTGAATTTGAGATGAGCATGATGGGAGAATTGAGATTCTTTCTGGGAATTCAAGTCAACCAGACTCCAGACTGCACTTACATTCATCAGACCAAATATGTTAAAGAGCTTCTGAAGAAGTTCAACATGACTGATAGTAAGATGGCAAAGACTCCTATGCATCTAACAAACACACTTGGTAAGGAAGAGGTAAGTAAGAAAGTAGATCAGAAACTCTACAGAGGTATGATAGGATCTCTTCTCTATTTAATTGCTTCTAGACCTGACATTTTATTCAGTGTATGCTTGTGTGCAAGATTCCAATCAGATCCTAGAGAATCACACTTAACAGCTGTTAAGAGGATTCTAAGGTATCTGAAAGGTACTTCTAATGTGGGTTTGTGTTACAGAAGATCTAATGAATTTAAACTAGTTGGATTCTATGATGCTGATTACGCTGGAGACAGAGTGGAAAGAAAAAGTACTTCTGGAAGTTGCCAATTTCTGGAAAGAAATTTAATCTCCTGGTACAGCAAGAAACAACCTACAATTGCGCTATCAACTACAGAGGCAGAATATATTACTGCTGCTGGATGTAGCACGCAGATGCTCTGGATGAAAAGTCAACTAGAAGACTATCAGATCTTTGAGAGTAATATTTCTATATTCTGTGATAATACTTCTGCTATATGTTTGTCTAAAAACCTCATTTTACACTCTAAGCCAAAACATATAGAAATTAAACATCACTTCATCAGAGACTATGTTCAGAAGGGTATTATAAACTTAGCCTTTGTTGATACAGATCATCAATGGGATGATATTTTCACAAAACCCCTTGCTGAAGATAGGTTCAAGTTTATTCTAAAAAATATTGGTATGGAATTTTGTCCAGAATAATATTTATCAGAAGCAAAATGTTTAAAACTCTGAAGTATTTCATCTCTCTTTTATTTGAACTCTTGAATTATTATTATTTGTGTGTATCTGAACTAACCAATCTCAGAGGATCTGAACGTTGACTAACGTTTCATTTCTCAAGAGAATTCAGAAGCACATGCAAGAAAACACGTGTCACTCTGAATCTGAAAAGATGGCGTGCACATTACTGAAGAGACATTTGAGGTATTGTTAGAATAGTTAATTTCTTGGTTTTCCCTCCAAATTGTCAGAATCAATTAATGCTTTGAAATGATTATTATTATTTTCATTAAATGCCATTAATTGCTAATTGAGAACATGCTGAATGTGTCTGTTTGTGTGCCCTAACTTCTCTCTATAAATACCACAAATCACTCCATTTCACACTTTTCACTTCACAAACAAGTATATGCGTTTCTGTTTGCTATTTGGTCTTCATCAAAACCCTAAACCTTCATCTTCTTCAATAATGGCAACCTCATCCTCAACCTCAGCACAGTTTCAATCATCTATGGCTGCAGTTGCATCATCAAACATGGGTGCTACTCCTTTTAAGGAACCTGAGAGAACCTTGTTAACCCTTGTTGATAAGCTTGGAGTTCTTTGTGAATCTATGGTGGAATTTGATTCTTTGGCTGATAATGGATTTGATTTGCGTTCTATTATTGATGCCCAAGGCTGGGTAAAGTATTTTGATAGATTATTTGGACCTGTTTATCCACACTTAGTGAAGGAATTTTGGATTCACGCATCTGTTTACCCAAAGTTCATCCTCTCTTATGTTCTGGGAAAAGAGATTATAATCACTGAAGATCTCATCAGAAAACTCATTGGGTACGAGGAAACTGATAGAGTTTGTCATCTTCCAGTTGGGCGTGTTGATATGGAGGAAGTATATGCTGAAGTGATTTCTTCTGGACAAGCTTTAAATAAGTTCAAGGATCTGAAACCTGATTACAAAATCTGGGCAAAGATTTTTCTGGGCTGCATCAATCACAGAAAATCCACAAATTCTCCAGATTATGTGAACAATGAACAACTTTATTTCATGTACTGCTTAAGCCAGAGTACCAAAGTGGATCTGCCACACATTCTCTTCATGCATCTGTGGAATCACATTAATGCATCCAGAGAATCTGTCAAGACTAAGGGACAGAAGATCAGAACATAGATACCTTTTGGAAGATTAATCTCAGACATTCTGGGAGAGAATGGTCTGGTAGCTGCTCTATATGAAGCTGGTGTTAAAGAAGAGCTTGATTCAATAGTTGGAAAACCCTTGAATGGAAAGATTCTCCAAAGACTAAAAGTTGTGGATGAACTCACAACTGCTCCTAAAAAGCTGAATGTTGCTGAAGTAAGTCAGAGAAGGATTCCAGTTCAAGACTTCCCAATCTTTGGTGCTGAAGAACCTAGAGATATTATTCTTAGGTACATTGAATTGTGCAAGGTAGATGGAACACCTGTTCCTGCTGATATTCTGATACGTGCAAGAGAACCTATTCCAGATGTTTATGAGGAGAACATAAGGAAAAGAAGACAGTTAGAGGCAGAAGAAGTTGCTGCTCAGAAGAAACAGAGAGTTGTTGAAAAACCACAGAAGCAGATTAAGAGAAAAGCTTCTGGAGAAGTTCCCTCTGTTCCTACCAAACGCATCAAGATAAAAGGTACTAAATCATCTTTACCTTCTATTTCTGAAATTGCAGTAGATATATCAACTATTAGCTCTATTCCAAAACTCCCTCCTTCTAAAACTCAAACTACTTCTTGTCCATCTCAAACCTCTGAACCACCTACAACATCTGATCCTGTTCCTATAACACCATTACATTCATCTGACATTCCTCAATCAGAACCACAATCAACAAAACCAGCAGGACAAACTCCAACACAACAACCTGAAATTCAAAAAACTTCTGCATCTGAACCAGTTGCATCTGAACCACCAACTTCCAAACCTTCTAATCCTCAACCAGAACAATCCAAACCTACTGAATCAAACATACCTGATTCTGAAATTCTGAATGTTCAACCCCTCAAGACTGTGTTTGAAGTATCTTCCACATCTTATACCCCATCTACCTCATCTGATTCCTCTGAATCTGATGTTCATCCAGATGTTATTTCACCCCTTTCTCTCAGAGAATATGAATCCAACCAACCAGATCCACCCATTTCATCTGATGTTATCATTCTTGAACCCACTCCAAAACCTAAACCCAGGACATCTGAGTTTGTTTCAGTTGCATCTTTTAAACCACATCCCTCTGATCCCCTTCCTTATGGTCTAAAGATTAAAAAAATTTATACCAGAATAGAACCATCTGACTCTACCCCTCCATATAAACCTAAGTCTTCAACTATTTTACCATCTGTACTTCAAACCTACTTAAAAGAACTGCCAGATATCATCTCATCAGAACCTCTGTTGTCTGATAAATCTGTTTTCATTCCCTACATCTCCACTACATTTGATGTCATTCCCTCTGCATCACGTGTAAAACTATTTCTGATTCATACCATATCCAGATCTAACACTGCTACTTCATCATCTGATCATCTATCTTTTCCTTCCTACCCTCGTCCTATGGTCATCATTCCAAAATTTACCATACCACCTCCATAATTCAACCCAAGCCATTCACTTTGGAAACCCTTCTTAAACCAAAAACTAGGTTAAACGTTGATATTCTATTTGCTAATTTTCTGAAATAAATAAAGATGAATTTAGGCTTTGTACAGAAGAGATGCTTGTCAATCATGAATGTAGAAGAATCTGATGCTATCTGGAATAACTTCATTACCAGATTCAATACTGTTGCCTCAAATCTGAAGAATGTCTGTTCTGATGATGCCAAGCTCAGATTTGCTGAGACTGCCAAAACCATGGTATGGAACATGAAAAGATTTGCACCTTTGCTTCTTGAAGATGTACCTTCATCTTCTGGAGTATCTGCTACAGAAGCTATTGCAGGATCTGCTTCTGAAGAAAATCATTTGGCTCTGACAATCGTGGACAAACCCTCTGCATCTATGGCTCTAGACTCTGCATCCCCAATGGATATTGACTCTGCTCCTGCATCAGAATCTGCTCCATCTACTTCTTCTGAGATCAAGAAAGAGAACCCAGACTTAGAAGATAAGATTGCAGTATTGGAAGCTGGGCAATCTGAGATCAAGTCCTAGATGGCTAAGCAAGATCAGAAGAATGAGCACATGGCAAAATGGATGTCAAAGCAAGAGGAATCCTCATCTGAGATCACTCAACTTCTGAAGATGATTCTTTCCAAGCAAACCTAGTTTTATGTGTTCTGTATCTGATGTTTCTGCACTTGTACTTGAATTTCTTATTTGATGTTTTTGTCTGTTCTGTCTGTGTACTTATTTGAATGAATGAATGACTCTGATATTTTCTCTACATGAATGTATCTTTTCTCTATTTCCTTTTAATTGTCTTTAAGAGTTTTTCTTTTTGATTATGACAAAAAGGGGAAGAAAATGAAATTCTGACTGTTCAAATAAACTCTACCTGAATGGAATTCAGACATATCAGATTATAACTAACGTGAATTTTTAAGTATTTCAGAACTAATGATAAATCTGATAAAATTCTTTAAAGTAACTCTGAGATCCCCATATCAAGTTTTAACCAATCAGGCTCTGATTCTGAAATGTTCATCCAAGTCAAGCTCTAATTTTTGGAACAATCAAGCTCTGATTCTGAAAAGAATACTCATGCAAAAAGGGAAGTTTCTATTCTTTCTAAGTATTCAATTCAGGGGGAGATTCATTATCTCAGTGGGAGTTATAATTATATCTTTACTGAACAAAATTTCCTATGTTTTTGTCATCATCAAAAAGAGGGAGATTGTTAAAACACAGATTGGTTCTTAGTTATATCTCTATGTTTTGATGATAACACTTATGAAATTTTGTATTAAGAAATTATATACTCTAAAATTTGTTCAAGTATTTTTGTTGCAGATATTAAATTTAATATTCTTCTGAAAGCAAAAATGGATCTGAATGTTGATTTATGCAAGACTCTGAAGCGTCAGAAGCATCTATTAGAAGAATATGAATGCTGCCTACAGAAGACTCTGAGCGCTGCCTACAGAAGGATCTGAAGCAGAAGCTACAGAAGGATCTGAAGCAGAAGCTACAGAAGGATCTGAAGCACAAGCTACAAAAGCATCTGAAGCATTGAAGACTTTGTATGAAGAGTTTCAAGCATAGTTTTTCAGAAGACTCTGATAGTACTACGCTGCAAGTACTGAGGATCTGATTCCTAAAACTCTGTTCTAATGAAATTACACGCTGAAGCACACTTGCTGCAATGCTCTGATACAACAAACTCTGATGAACATCAAAGACTCTGATCACTCAAGGCTCTGATGTTAATTGCTGAGTATTAGAAACTTGTTGAAGAAGAATTCAAATTTATGTCCGTTGGTTAGGCCAAACGACTCTTTCCTCATTTATGCTAGACACAAGAACTTAGGCGAAAAGGATTTCTCTGAACGTTCTACTTCTAGGAAAGGTCAAGTGATGTAAAGACAAAAAGGTTACAGCTACTTTGCAGACACGGTCTTCAAAGCATGCAACGTCTTGGATCTTCAAGCCTATAAAAGCAAGTCACCAACACTCTTCTTCAGTTGACGATAATTGAAAGAAATTCAAAGAAAAGCTCTCATACAATTTATTCTCTTTGCTGAATTTATTTCATACGTTCTTAAAACTTAAGTGTAAATCACAGTTGTGATATAGCTTTCTTAGAAGCATTCAAACACTTGTTTAGTTTTACATATTGATTTAAAAGTTCCTTGAGAAGACCCAGTTGTGGTCAGTAGTTCTTGAGAAGACTAAGAACAGTTGCTCTTAGTGTTAGCTATTGTAATCAGTTTGATTAATAGTGGATTAAGTCCTTGTGGAGAAAGGCAAATCACTCTTGATAGGGTGGACTGGAGTAGTTGAGTTCAACGAACTAGGATAAAAATCATTGAGTTTTTATTGCCATAATTTTATTTGTATACTTATTCAACCCCCCTTCTAAGTATTTTCCCACCTTCATAATGCATTCTTGTATGGTGATCTATATTAAAAACTCCTGATGAGGCAACCTGAAGGGTATGTTGAAAGGGGGAAGGAAAATTATGTGTGCAAGATTAAGAGATCTTTATATGGAATGAGACAATCTCCTCGACGGTGGAATAAGAGATTCGACAAGTTCATGGCACGCATAAGTTTCATTAGAAGTCAGTTCGACCATTGTGTTTACTTCAAATTTCGACATGGTAATTCATTGGTTATTTTGTTGCTTTATATGGATGATATTCTAATAGCAAGCAACAATGTCGAAGATGTAATGAGGGTGAAGGATACACTCAATAAGGAGTTCGACATGAAAGATTTGGAAGCTGCATCCAGGATTCTTGGGATTGACATCCGAAGAGATAGAAAGCAGTAGAAATTATGCTTATCTCAAGAGGCATACCTACGAAAAATTCTCGAAAAGTGTGGTATGTCGAATTCAAAGCCTGTTGTGACTCCGACAAACCTTCAATTCAAGCTGAGTATAAATTAGTGTCCCAGTATTGATGTTGAAAGAGATTATATGAATAGCATTCCATATGCTAATATAGTGGGTTCTTTGATGTATGATATGGTCTGTATTAGACCCAACATAACATATGCAGTAAGTCTTGTAAGCAGGTAGATGGCGAATCCTAGAAAGGCTAATTGGCAAGCATTTAAGTGGATTCTAAGGTATATAAATGAGTATATGAACATAGTCCTAATTTATGGTGGAGCCTTGTGTGAAGATAGTAAAGCAGCAATCAAAGAATATGTCGAATCTAGTTATGCAAGTTGTATGGATTCCAGAAAATCTATTTCTGGATATGTGTTCATTATGTTTGGCACAACAATTAGTTGGAAAGCAACACTTCAGAATGTTGTTGCCTTATCCAACATTGAAGTGGAATATATCGCCCTAAATGAAGCTATGAAGGAAGCATTGTGCTTGAAATTTTTGCAAAGGAGCTGAAACTTCAAGGTCGAGTTATCATTGTTAAATGTGATAATCAAAGTTCAATACACCTGTCAAAGAATTCAGCCTATCATGAGCGAACCTAGCATATTGATGTGAGGTTGCATTTCATCAGAGGAGTAATCGAGTGTGGAGAAGTCCAAGTGCTTAAGTTTTTGACATATCATAATGCTGCTAATATGATCACCAAGACGTTGTCCAGTTGCAAGTTTTTCCACTGTATGCAGTTGATAAAGATGCATGAAGAAAGCTAGTTTGTTTCTCGATGTTATAGAGTTTGTTCCAAGGTGGAGATTTGTGAGAGATTAGATCAAACTCTAGTATTGTTGACAGAGGTTTAGCATGTCGTCAAAGTCTGCTTACTTGATGTTGTCGAAGACCTATATGTTGTAGTCGAAATGTGTTCTAGTATGTAGTTATCAAATTGGGTCTTATGTTATGGATCCATTTGTTTAAGTTAGCTTTTACCCTAAGTTAGCTTGTAATGGGTAATTGATAAAAAGCCCATTAGTTTAATATGTTAGGTTTATTATAAATAGCATACTAGTCTCTCATCTTAAGTGTGAAAAAATTCTAATTAGGATAAGAGGGCTATTTGTTATTCTTGAGTACTTGTAATCTGATTTAAAGAGAAAGTAAAGAATAACAGTTATAACCAATCATTGTTGTTCTTCTTGTTTCTTCGTTAAGCCTAACCCTTGTGTGTTTCTTGCCGATAAAGAAACCAATTATACTTTGTTTTAAGACATTGTTTTTCACAACATGAAGTTAACTTCAACTTCTTACACAGGGTCTCTCAAAAGATTGAGACAACTCAGCATGTAATCAAGGTGTAAAGACCAGTAGAAATCAATCTTCAAGGGAGAGATTGTTAGTCAAGCTTACTTATTCAATAAGTTTACTTTTCCGCCAAAATAATAAGTTTGCTCACCAAGTTTCTTGATCATGACGCTACTTGGTCACCTTTAAATAGGAAGAGATAATGAAGAGTTCAATCATTGCACCATTGAGAGAGAAATTCATTTTAAAATGATAAATTTCAAGCATTAAGAGAGAAATTTCTAGGAAGAAATATTATTTAGTGTAATTGGGTTTTGGGTGAGATTGTGAGTATTTGTCAACACTTTGTGTAAATCTCACTTTTCATTCGAGAGGTTTTCAGAAGCCCAAAGGCAATGGAGATTAGGCAAAATATGTTATCAATCTTTTATGTTTTATCATTATGCATTTATCGCTTTTCACTAATTTGACTACGGGAAAGTATTCAGACTATCCATATTTTGTATTTTTGGGTCTTCTTAGGCAAAAGCCAACTCAAGAACACCTCTAGAAGAATGAAGTAGATGGCAAAATGTTTTTGTCTTAGATGTACTTTCTTACTCTATATGTCACACATCATATCAAAAAGAACATAACTGATGTGTGGTTTCCTATATCAGAGCATAAAGATGGTGTGAGGTTTTGGGTCGAACTCAAGCTTTATCGAGGAATAGATTTCATGTATTTCAATAGGAGATAAGCATGAAGTCGAAGCTGGGTCGCATGATGTGGTCGAAGGATATATGTTGTAGTCAAAGTCTATTCTAATATGTATTGTTGAAATGTTTGTCGAATTGGGTCTTTTGTTATGGATACAATTATTTAGTTAGCTTGGGTTGCAAGTTATATAGTTATTCTATATATAGGCTAGAACACTCAGTTTGTTGAGTGTGGTCAGATTGCGATATTCATTTGTAATCATTTGTAAATCCTAAATTAGAAAATGAATAGTATATCAATTTTCCTTAATCCTTCTTCTTCTTTTTTCTTTATCCTTTCTTCTTTCTCTCTTTGTTATAACTGATTTCATTGTTCACCCAAGAACTCTGTTTCTCAATCTTGATTTGTTGAAAGGTATTATTTGTGATCACAACAAACAGGTATGGTGAGCATGGAGAAGATGTCGTCAACAAAGTTTAAAGTTGAGAAGTTTACCGGAATTAATGACTTCGGTTTATGGCGTTTAAAGATGCGAGCCTTTCTTGTTCAACAGGGTTTGCTAGAAGTGTTAAAGGGAGAAGATGTCATGGATGTTACATCGACAGAGAAGGAAAATACAATGATGTTCGAGAAAGCCCATAATGCAATTGTTCTGAGTCTTGGTGATAAAGTTCTCAGGCAGGTTTCGAAGGAGACGACAACAACATGTGTTTGGTTGAAACTCGAAGTATTATATATGACAAAATCCTTGGTGAATCGTTTGTACTTGAAGAAAGCTTTGTATTCGTTCAAGATGAATGAAGATAAAGCGTCAACGGAGCAGTTGGTTACATTCAACAAGCTGATTCTAGATCTTGAAAATATTGATGTTACCATCAATGATGAAGATCAAGCATTTTAATTGCTGTGTTCTTTATCTAAGTCACATGCTCACTTGAAAGAAACTCTCTTGTATGGAAGAGAGTCCATGACCTTTGAAGAACTTCAAACAGCCTTGTATTCAAAGGATTTAAACAAAAGAAGGAAGCATAAACCATCATCATCAGTTGGCAAAGGGTTGTCCGTAAAGGGGAAATCATCGAAGAGAGATGGTAGGTTTGAGAAGAAGAAAGGTAAAATTTAGCAGAAGTCTTATGGTGGTGAAATTTCTGGGATTAAGTGTTATCACTGTAAGAAGGAGGGTCACACAAGAAAGATGTGTTCTGAGCGCCTGAATAATCATGAAGGTGAGGACAATGGCAATGCAGCTATTATGCAAGATGGATATGAATAATCTGATGTCCATATGGTGTCGAGCAGCAACTCTTGCAAAGAGTGAATTATGGATTCTGGATGTACTTGGCATATGACTCCAAACAAGAATGTGTTGAAGAAATATGTGACCAAGATGGTGGATCAGTACTGTTGGGAAACAATAAAGCTTGCAAGATTGTAGGTATTGGATCTGTAAGATTCAAGCTCCATGATGAGTCAATAAGGCTATTGACTTGGGTTAGGTATGTACCTGACCTTAAGAGGAATTTAATTTCTCTTGGTGAATTTGATAAGAAAGGATATATCTTCAAAGGAGAGCAAGGTATCCTGAAAGTCATGAAGGGGTCAAATGAAGTCTTGAGAGGCGTGAAAAACAAGGCTTGTATACCCTTGAGGCTGAGGTTATAAGGGGTTCGACAAATTTTGCATCCACAAACCTGTGTCGAAGAAAGAATTATGGCACATGAGATTGGGCCATATCAGCGAAAGAGGTCTGGTCAAATTAGGGAAACAGAACCTGCTAGGTGGTGACAAAGTCGAGAAGTTAGAATTTTATGAAGCTTGTGTATTTGGCAAATCCTGTAGGGAGAAGTTTAACAAAGGTAAATAAAGAACACATGGATCCCTTGATTACATCCATGCTGATCTTTGGGGGCCTGCAAGGAATCCTTCACATGCAGGTGCAAGGTATTTTCTATCCATTGTTGATGACTATTCCAAAAAGTTATGGGTATTCATTCAAAAGACGAAGGATGAAACTTTTGAGAATTTCAAAAGTTGGAAGGTTCTGGTCGAAACTCAAACTGGTAGAAAGATCAAGAGGTTGAGAATCGATAATAGCCTTGAGTTCTACAACGAAACATTCGACAGTTACTATGTTGAGTTTGGGATTGTAAGGTATAAGACTGTAGCAGGTACTCCTCAACAAAATGGCTTAGCAGAGAGATTCAATCAAACAATCCTTGAAAGAATTAGATGCATGTTGGTTAGTGCTGGATTGAAGAAGGTGTTTTGGGTAGAGGTTGTTTCGACAGCAGCTTATCTGATAAATAGATGTCCCTCAACTGCCTTAGGAATGAAGACACCTGAAGAAGTTTGGTTGGGTCAGCCACCAGATCTCGACAAAATGAGAGTAGTTGGTTGTTTAGCCTATGCTTATATTAGGCAAGACAAGATCGAACCTAGAGCTCTGAGATGCATGTTCCTTGGATATACTGAGGGAGTCAAAGGCTATAGGTTGTGGTGCCTAGAACCAGGTCACAAAGATGTATCACAAGTCGTGGTGTAATTTTCAATGAAGTCGAAATGGCGTTCAATAAAACTGGTGATGCTGGTAGAAGTGCAGAAATATCTGAAGAGGAGCTGAAACAGGTAGATATTCCTGTTGAGGTGGAGCATTGTGATGCTGAAGTGCATAACCCAGATGAAGTCGAAGAAGAAAAGCAAGATGCTGAAGAGATTGAGGAAACTGTCGATGACTACCTATTGGCAAAAGATAGGTCGAGAAGAGTCATCAAGCCACCTTAGAGACTTGGTTATGCAGATCTTATAGCTTTTGCCTTAATCTCTGCAAGTGAGGTACTTGAGGAAGAGCCTAGAGATTACAAAGAAGCTATGAGGAGTCGAAACAAGACTGAATGGCAAAAAGCCATGGATGACGAGATGAAATCTCTTCATGATAATAAAACTTGGAAGATGATTAAGAAACCTGCAGAAGCAAGGTTAGTCAATTATACGTGGATTTTTAAGGTCAAGGAAGGAATGGAAGGAGTGATGTCAATGTGCTTTAAGGCAAGAATAATTGCTAGGGCGTTCACTCAAAAAGAAGGTGTTGACTTCAATGATGTGTTCTCACCTGTTGTAAAGCATAGATCCATTAGAATGTTGTTGGTCATAGTGGCGAAGTTTGACTTAGAACTTGAGCAAATGGATGCGAAGACAAAATTTCTGTATGGCGACCTAGACGAAACGATTCTGATGCGTCAACCTAAAGGGTGTGCAGAAAAGGATAAGGAAGATTATGTGTGCAAGCTAAATAGGTCTTTGCATGACCTGAAACAATCTCCTCGTCAGTGGAACAGGAGATTCGACAAGTTTTTGCCACACATTGATTTCACTAGGAGCCAGTTCGATCATTGTGTTTACTTCAGATTTTGACCTGGATATTCACTTGTTATTTTGTTGCTATATGTGGATGATGTCCTCATAGCTAGCAACTGTGTCGAGGATGTAATAGAGGTGAAGGCTGAACTCAATAAGGAGTTCGAAATGAAGGATTTGGGAGATGCCACTCGGATTCTTGGGATTGACAGCCGGAGAGATAGAAAGTAGTCGAAGTTCTGCTTATCTCAAGAGACATACCTACGGAAGCTTCTCGGCAAGTTTGTTATGTCGAATTCAAAGTCTGTTATGACTCCAACAAATCCTCAGTTTAAGCTTAATAGTACTCAAAGTCTGAGTATTGAAGCTGAAAGAATCTATATGAGTAGAATTTCATATGCTAGTGTAGTAGGTTCATTGATGTATGTTATGGTCTACACAAGGCCAGACATAGCGTATGGTGTGAGTCTTGTAAGCAGGTATATGGTCAATCCTGGAAAGGCGCACCGGTAAGCTGTAAATTGGATTCTCGGGTACATAAATGAGTCATTGAAAAGAGTTTTGATTTATGGTGGAGCCTGTGGTGATGATAGCAAAGTCGAAATCGAAGAATTTATCGGCTCTGATTATATAGGTTGTATGGATTCCAGAAAGTCTATTTCTGGATATGTGTTCACTATATTTGGCACAACAATCAGTTGGAAAACAACGCTTTAGAAGATTGTTTCCTTATCAACCACTGAAGGAGAATATATTGCCCTCACTAAAGTTGTGAAAGAAGCATGGTGACTTGAAGGTTTTACAAAGGAGCTGAAACTTTAAGGTCGAAGTATCACTGTTAAATGTGATTCTCAAAGTGCAATACACCCGTTGATGAACTCAGTCTATCATGAGCGAATAAAGCACATCAATGTGAGTCTGCACTTTGTCAGAGAGATAATCGAGCGTGGTGAATTCCAGTTGCTGAAGGTTTCAACTGATGACAATGTTGCTGATATGATCACCAAGACGTTGTCAAGTTGTAAGTTTTTCCACTGTATGCAGTTGATAAAGCTGCATAATGAAAGGTAGTTGATTCCCTGTTTGTTAAGTTAGATCCAAGGTGGAGAATTGTGAGATTTTGGGTCGAACTCAAACTTTGTCGAGGATTAACTTTCGTGTATTTCGACAAGAGACAAGCATGAAGTCGAAGGTGGGTCGCATGCTGTGGTCGAAGGATACATATTGTAGTCGAAGTCTGTTCTAATATGTGTTGTCGAAATGTTTGTTGAATTGCGCATTTTGTTATGGATCCAATTGTTTAGTTAGTTTGCGTTGTAAGTTATCTAGTTAGTCTATATATAGGATAGAACACTCAGTTTGTTGAGTGTGATCAGATTGTAATATTCATTTGTAATCATTTGTAAACCCTAAATGAGAAAGTGGATAGTAAACAATTTGCTCTAATCCTTCTTTTTTTTTCTTTATCCTTTCTTCTTTCTCTTTGTTATAACTGATTTCATTGTTCAACAAAAAACTCCGTTTCTCAATTTTAATTTATTGAAAAATATCGTTTGTGATCACAACAGATTTCATTTGTCAAACAAACCAAGTCTACGATAATACTAGTACTTGCCATTAATCTTAATTCTAATGTGAGCATTAGACTAGACTAGTTGATAAGAGGATATAGGTAAGCCTTCTTACAGATAATGATATATAATTGATCCATATTGAGTGTGACAATCATACTGCCAGTATGGCCGACATAGTGGGATTATTATCCGAGTATGAGGAGTGCGCACCGATTATGAAAAGTACGAACCAAGATAGACATTATTACAGTCCAATATCAATAGTGAAAAATGAAATAACATAGTTTAAAAAATTAAATACAGATATCAAATAAACCATGTTCATAGTTTTGTACATTTTACATATCCAATATTGAATTAACTTGGCAATATTGGTAATGGAATGGTAACATGGAAGTCAATGACAGGACAACCCTCTGCATGTAAACCTGGAACTGTGGGGCATATGGCCAAAGGGCAGTGATCTGCTTCAAGACCCCACCATGTTGGACCAAAAATACCATAAGATTGAAGAGCAAAATAAAGTAATAAACCCATAAAAGCAACTCCAGCATCTAAACCAGCTGATAGAATATAAGTATGTCTAGCCCACCAAGCTTTGAACTTTCTATACACATAGAAATTGAAAAATATTCCAACAATTCCCCAACTTATATAATTCACAGATCTCACTGGTGGAATGCTAGATGCGCCTGCAATGATAATAGGAAAGTTAATAAGTTGAATCCACTTTTGGTTGGGAAATTTGATTGATAGAAGCCACACTGGAACAGGTACAAGTAGACCAATAAGGAAAAACCAATTCATCCCAGGATAAATGCCGTCTTTCGTAAACATTCTCTTTGGCCCTACAACTCCCCATATGATGGAAGCATTGTAGAACACATCATCACCAGGACATGTCCAAGGACTACCTTTTGGCAACAATGATTCATCACATATGTTCTCGATAGATGTTAGAAGCCACCATGCTGTTCCAAAGTGAATAGATGAAGAAACTACTGTGCCTACAAGCTGCACAATGAACATTGATTTTGGTGGAATTTTCATATAGTGGCCTAATTTGAAGTCGCCAAGAAAAGCAAGTGCTTGTACCATGCTGATATGGCCGTACGTTTTGAAAGCTACATTAGCTAGTGGTTTTCCTGGATAGATGAAACCGATAACCAACTCTGTGATCACATTGAGACCTGTTCTTATGTTTGTTGTTGCTTCAATGACGCCAATCGGTAAAGTGAAAACTAATGCAATTGCTAGAGAAAGTAAGATTCCCCACCATGGAAGTTGAAGTTGCCTGCCAAAGCCTTCGCAAGCTACTAAAGCCATCATAACCATTAGAATTAGAATGGAAACAAACCACCATTCAGGAACCTGTTCATAGTTTTTCTTCATTATTCTTGTATGGACATCTCCGAGTTTTTCTAGTGAACTTGCCGTCTTTTTCCACATCTGAAGAATCATTTCTCCATGGAAAAGGACAACATGCGAAATTGTGGCTGTAAGAGCTGCAAAGCTCATTCCGTATTGGAACGCAAATGTGACACTAAGATAGATTTTGCTGTAATTGTTGTAACTGTCCATATCAATGTCAAAAGTTTTGGTATTGAGGATCTGAGTAATATTGTAAGTTGCACCGGTAGAATCAAATGTGTGAGAGCTAATGATAGGAAATTTTTGAGCATCGTATAAATTGTTCCAATAGGAAATTGGAATTAAAACATACATATACAATAAGAATCCAGCCATTATGTTGATGATGGCAAAGCCAGGAACAGCCAAAGGACTACCTATGAAGCCAGCAACCGTGTTCCAGTCCAGGCCAAATGAACCAACGCCAAGGCCTTTCATGCCCGATCCGATCTGTTGCGCAGTGATAGAATTTTTCCAAATCAAGCAAACAAAAGACACAGTCGATATTGCTTGGAAAAAATAGCCCGGGACAATGTAATATGCAAAGCTAGCTACAAAGACTATGAAAAAGAATTGCAGCCTAGAAGTTCCTCCTTTAGGCCTTTTTTCTTTTTCATGAAATGCTCTAAATAGAGAGACTTGCACAAGGTTTTCAGGCCACCACATGTAAGGCGAATCGACAAGGAACCTTCTGAAAATTCCAGCCCATCCATACCCTAGCATCTGAGTCGATAGTGCTAACATATACGCTGCTACTGGATTGATACTTCTGTGATAGAAAGCCTTGACAATTGTGATGATGTTAATTGCATAAACACCACTAGATCCTGAGCTAGCAAAGATAGTTATCAACGCGTGTTCCTTCAAAGAGAATGGCCCCGGATTCAACGAAAAAGACAAATCTGTGAAAGGGACTTGAATTGGTTTTGTGGGAAGTGTTGCAGCCATAAGTTTCCCAAGTGGGAGTGTAATAATCTGAGCAGAGACAGAAGTGATTTTCAAAGGGTTGGTTCTGTAGCCTAAGAATTGGTTCACAAATGCAAGGAGCACACATGAAGCTAGTCCCAGAATCCATGTCCGAAAAGTGAGTGCTGGCTGAGAAGGGTCATCAGTGATTGGAACTGTTAGTCTCACTTGCTCAATAGGACTATCATTAATGCTATATTCATCTTTCACTTCATCTTCTAATTCTATGACCCTATTTTGAGACCCTTCACCACTTGATATCTCAGATTCCTAATCCAAAAAACAACGCATTAATCCAGCTTTGCTTGGAAAAACAGCTTAACTAAGTATACCATAAACCATTATCATAAACATGTGTTTATATCAATAATTAATATATGCTCAAACATGGGAATTCAAAGCAGCTTACGCATGCATTAGAATATTGTAGTTGAAGAGTGAAAGTATGTACCTTTTCCAAATCAAGAAGAGGGGAGGTAACAGACATGCAACGCTCTGAAGAAAGTGGTGATGCATTCTTCTTCATTGCTTGCAAATATGAAATAGATAGCTGTGAAGTTTAGTATTGAAAAGGATATATATGTTGAATTCAAGCTTCGTAGTAGTTAGTAGCATCTAATAGAGTTATGAAGTCAAGGTTAATAATGCATGAACCTAGACACAATTCCAGTAGTATTAATTAGGAGCAAAACTAGCTTGTGTGAATTTAATGTTGAATTTGAAAATATCAATTTCATGATTGGTGTTTGTCTTTAGAGGGAAGTTATATTGGTTTGCCAACACTTTGATTAGATGGCGTAGCAAGCAACCAAGTGTACATTATTACAATTATTATACGCCCACCTATATTTCCATAGACTTTATTATGTTTATTGTGTGAGATATCAATACCAACTTGAAAATTCATCTTTTTAACAAACCGTCAACTTATTGAGTTACTAAATTACTGGTCGGACCAATAAGTCACTAGTCGAATCGAATAATCTTAATTCAATTTATATAAATTAAAAAAAATTGTTAAATAAAATTTTTGATATAAATTTTATAATTATAAAATATATAAAAAAACTATAAATTTTTTCGAACAAATAAGTTAATGAATAATTTTAAATAAAATTTCAACTTTCAAACTTAATAATTTATTCATACTGATAAATTAACAAAAATAAAGAAAATAATTGTATGTCATAATACTACTATAAACTAATAAACTAATATAGAATATAAATGTATATTATACTCTATATAAATAATAAAAAATAAAAAATAGAGTAGAAAATAGAAATCTATAAAGAAAAAGATAATAAAAATAATGCACCTTTACTTAAAATTAATAACGCGATTTATATATAAAAAGTTAATAAAAATAATGTGATTTTTATTAATGAGATTTAAATTTTAAAAATAATATGAAAATTTCATTTCATTTTTTTAAATAATGAAATTCCTGAAAATAATGTAAAAATATTATTTTATTTTATTTTTAACATATTTTTTGTTCAAAACCTTTGTTAATTTATAAATATAATTTCATTACTTTTGTAACATTATTATAAATAAATTAAAATATTGGATTTTTTTTCAAATTTTTTATAATAAAATAGAATTTTAAAACAAAGACACCAAAATTTAAGAAAAATATAAATAGGAGGACTACAATTTTAATTAAGTTAATAAATAAATAAAATAGATCAGTATGCCGGATCAAGAAATTCACTGGTCTGACCAGTAAATCAGTCGGATCACATTGATTTTCATTGGATTAATTGTAATTATGATGCGATGACTTTACCGGACTGCTCTACACTCTAGTTCACGGTTTAACCAGTCCGACCAACCGAAATGATTCGGGTTTTAAAACATTGCTTTTAACTTTTTGATACTTCTGTTTTTTTATAAGTTGTTTTAAATTTTTCACATGTATTAAAAAAAATAATCATTACTATATGATAAAGAAAAATTATAAAAGATTTTATAATATTATCTTCTATTAATTACATGAAAACAATAAATTTAAATAATGAAATGAAGAGGTGATAATAAATATTTAAAGATTTAATATTGAAATGACTTATATTTTTGTATAAATTTTTTCTCCAAAGCTAATTTTAAAAATAACAGAGAAGGGAGTATTTTCTTTCTGCGCATCAAAAGTACATTACCATTCATTATTAAAAATGAGGGGTGTCAAAATTGAAGAATTTGAATTTAGATATAAGTAATTGTAGTCTAAATATTAGACGATAAATAGTAACATTCAAAGTTATTTATTTTGTTGGTATAAGACTTGTTAAATAAGTTTATTATGTTTAAATTTATGTTGGATTATCCTCCTATTATAAATCGCAACTTTGAAATGTATTAAATTTTTTTTTTATTGTATAGTTTATTTTCCCTATGACATGATGTATATTATAATGAAGCCGATTTTCATATTCGGTTGGATAGTTGTGGAGACATTGATCTTTAATTTTTTAAAATGAAGGATGTGTTTCATATTTTTAATATATCGAAGAATCTTATTTCTATTTGTAAGTTTACAAAGAATAACAATTATATATATATATATATATATATATATATATATATATATATATATATATATATATATATATATATATATATATATATATATATATATATATATATATATATATATATATATATATATATATATATATATATATATATATATATATATATATATATATATATATATATATATATATATTATTTTTATTGTATTTTTTAGGATCTTGCAACGAGGAAGATGGTTGGCATTGTTATGGAATATGGGGGATTATATTATCTCTCACATTCACAAAATGATCGTAAGATATTATCTTATGCACTTCAATCTTAGTCAGAGTCATCTTTTGTCTCCCAAATATGACTTTAGCGCAAACGTCTTGGTCATTCCTTTTTTTCATTAATGAAATAATTTATGGAGTCTTTTAAATGTGATATTTATTAGTTTTCTAAACATAATTGAATGATTTTTTTCTTTGAATCGTACTAAAAATGTTGAACATGTTCAACTAGAAAAAAGATATTTGGGAAAATGATTTTATATCAGGTATTCACTCGAAGCGATTTAAAATGTAAAGTTATTGTTCTGGCCTGACCCCTGGCTTGACCGGGCAGGCCCAGCCTAATGATATTCTGGCAGGCTCAATCCAGCTTGGGTCATAGCCGTCGAGCACAGAATCCCCGTCGGGCAGACAATGCCCCTCCGCGAGCAGATCCTTCCCCCTCTGCGGGCGGGACATTATCCCTCAGTGGGTAGAACCTCCTCTCTTGTCGAGCGCAAGACTCCCGTCGACCAGACACTGCACCCGTCGGGCAGAACCTTCCCTCCGCGGGCAGGACTTTCTCCCTCCGTGGGCAGAACAACGTGTCCTCCACACGTTCTCCACGTGCTCCCCTCCGCGGGGACACGTCACCAACCAACTGCCCACCTCCGAAAGAGCGGGTCAAACCCACTTTCCGGAGATCACGGGACAGTTGAACTAGGGCGAAGACCACGTTCTGGTCTTCACTATGCCACGTAAGTCCTAGCAGTCACTTGGGTTGGGCCTGGCCATCCAACCCAGCTCAAATGACCGTTGGCCCTGCGCTGTGGTCTCTATAAATACACTCTTTTACAAGAGGGTCAGGTATTCTCTTCTTACCCCCTTTCTGTACTGGCGATCACTCTGTCCATTCCTTACTTTGGCATCGGAGTGTCTTGCAAGTACACCCCCTCCTTTTCTCCAACACCGGTGAGCAGGCAGTAAGTCAAAGGCGTGTGGCAGTCAGTGATCCCCTTCTGATCAGGTCAGATCAGTTATTTATTTTGTTGGTATAAGACTTGTTAAATAAGTTTATTATGTTTAAATTTATGTTAGATTATCCTCCTATTATAAATCACAACTTTGAAATGTATTAAAAAAAAAATTTATTGTATAGTCTATTTTCCCTATGGCATGATGTATATTATAATGCAGATGATTTTCATATTCGGTTGGATAGTTGTGGAGACATTGATCTTCAATCTTTTAAAATGAAGGATGTGTTTCATATTTTTAATATATCGAAGAATCTTATTTCTATTTGTAAGTTTACAAAGAATAACAATTTTGCATATATTTTTTTTCATTGTATTTTTTAGGATCTTGCAACGAGGAAGATGGTTGGCATTGTTATGGAATATGGGGGATTATATTATCTCTCATATTCACAAAATGATCGTAAGATATTATCTTATGCACTTCAATCTTAGTCAGAGTCATCTTTTATCTCCCAAATATGACTTTAGTGCAAGCGTCTTGGTCATCCCTTTTTTTCATTAATGAAACAATTTATAGAGTCTTTTAAATGTGATATTTATTAGTTTTCTAAACATAATTGAATGGTTTTTTCTTTGAATCGTACTAAAAATGTTGAACATGTTCAACT
The DNA here is from genome assembly GCA_963859935.3 of Lathyrus sativus. NCBI lineage: Eukaryota > Viridiplantae > Streptophyta > Magnoliopsida > Fabales > Fabaceae > Lathyrus > Lathyrus sativus. The sequence continues at coordinate 595,045,432 of OZ012737.1, read as the reverse complement.
AGAAAAAAGATATTTGGGAAAATAATTTTACATCGGGTATTCACTCAAAGCGATGTAAAATGTGAAATTATAAACACGGTGGCAGTATCGTAAATAATTAAGAAAAATTTAAAAATGGACTTTACATCGGTTATGAGATCCACCGATTTAAAAAGTTTACAAAATAAATTAATAAATGGGTTTTTAAATCGGTTATGCTTCCAACCGTTTTAAAAAGAGATATTAAAAAATATTATATGGGATTTTAAATCGGTTTTGGTTCCAACCAATTTAAAAAGTAATATTAAAAAAAATAAAAAAATGGATTTTAAATCGGTTATGTTTTCCACCGATTTAAACCCCCCCCCCCCCCCCCCTATTAAATCGGTTTCAGTTTCAACCGACTTAAAAAAAAAACCCTAAACCTAGAAAAAATAAAAAAATGGATTTTAAATTGGTTGTGTTTTCCATCGATTAAAAAAACCCCCCTATTAAATCGGTTTCAGTTTCAACCGATTTAAAAAACCCCCCCTAAACCCAGAAAAAGGTTTCGTTCACCAACATTCCAAGCATTCCTTTCAAACCTTAAAATCATTTCTCCCTCCGTCGCTGACGAAGTCGTCACCCCTCCGCCTCACAATTGTCGCCCACAACGTCCCTCCCTCCACCCCATGACTGTTCGCACGCCCACGACGTTCCTCCCTCTGCTGCTGACCGTTCGCCCACGACGAAACCTCCCTCCCTTCGTGCGAAACCTCTCTCCCTCCGTGTCGTCGCGCCCTCACCAATTCTGTCACCTCCTCCGTTATTCCCTCACCGATTTTGTAACCTTGCATATATTCGTTTGGCTGCTATGCATAAACATTATGCTGAGACTTGGTTCAAGATTAAAGGTAACAAGTAAGTGATTTTTTATAGTGATTTATCGTTGTTTTTTTTTTTTGAGATTGATTCTCTTTTGGTGGTGAATTTGTGAGATTGATGAATTCTAGTGATGTCTAATGTATTTTAGTATATGTTTGTTTTCACGTTTGGAGCATCTAGAATGTGATTTTGGATGTGAATAATTGATTTAAACATGTTTGGTTGTTTTAGAGTAGAATTGACTATGTTTTTTTAGAAATGATTCTACTTGAAAATAAAATGTGACTTTTGAGTTTAAACGACATTTTTTCAATAAATTTGTTTTTTGGTTGTTCTGGAAAAAAAAAGAGTAGTGAAAAACTTTCTGTTGTTATTACAATGGTTGATTGTGAAAATAAATTATGAAAATCCTATCATTGTCCGAATGATTATCCTAATGATTTGGTTGCAGTTTCGGAACTTTGTCTAAATCCCATCTTGGTGAAAAATCCTATCATTGACTTTGTCTAAATACAACCTTGAGTGTATAGTGTAAATTATGTACCCTCTTTGTTGTTTCTCTTATTTTGGTATCTGAAAATAAAATAACTAATCAACCAAATAAACTCCAATTGCTTCAGTTTATTAATATTTTGTTTCTCGCAGAATTTGTGTCCCTCTTTTTCTCTTAATCGCGAGTCATCCGGCCGCCACGACATTGCAGGCTCTCTTTTCATTCTTTATAACTTCTCAATTCTTCTTTTATGCCATGTGTTTACACGTAGAGACTTTTGTTCTCTCTAATTCCCAAAAGAGGGACTATTATAGGCGTCCCAATGATTTAACTTTGTATGCATTAATTTCGGAACATAGGTATGAATCGTAGTTGGATGAGAGCCAATCGATTAAGTGTCGAGTATGAACATGGAGTGATGGAATTTCTAGAGTTTGCTGAAAGTAATGCTAAAAAAAAATCTTGCTCCTCCTAAGAGTGATGCTGAAAAAAGTCTTCATTTGCTTTTTCTTTGTCCATGTGTTCGTTGTGCAAATCACGAACCAAAACACAATAAGAAAGAAATCATGGATCATCTAATTTGTCATGGGATTTGTCAAAGTTATACACAATGGATATGGCACGGTGAGGTAGTAGCAAAGTCAAATGTGTCCCAAAGAGATAATGTTAGTGCAAAAATGGATGATCGTCTGGAAGACATGATGCGTGATATTGGACAAGATTCGTTTAAGAAGGTGCATGTGTATGATACTTTATGCAGTGACAAGAATAAACCTTTGTACCCGGGATGCACAAATTTTACACGTTTGTCAGCCGTGTTAAAATTGTTTAATTTGAAGGCAAATAATAGGTGGACTGACAAAAGTTTACCGAATTTCTTGAATTGTTGACACAGATGCTTCCAAAAGGTAACGTAATGTCAAATCGTTATTACGAGGCGAAAACGATATTGTGTCCGATGGGTTTGGAGTATGAAAAGATACATGCATGCCCTAATGATTGCATATTATACAGAAAAGAGTATGTAAATTATGATGATTGCATATTATAATGTTGATTTTAAAAATTTTCAGGTATATTCATCGTTTGTGTATTGATACTTTACAATCTGAAGTATACAGATTTATGGACCATGCTATGTGTTCGTACGTTGATCATGTGCCGAAAACTCAAGCAAGTGTCAAAAAATACATACAAGATAAGTTACGTGACGAAAAGAGAGAGTGTCACTTGCTACCATTTATTCATGGGTAAGTTTGTATGAAATTATGTTTTCTATTTTTTAATTTTGGTAACATATATAGTTAAATTTTGGTAACATGAAATTGTGACTTTTGTGTTTTCACACACACACACGTACAGAGGTCATTGGCAATTAATAGTCATGTGTCCAAATGATAATACGGTGATCGTCTTTTGTTCACTTCATCATGAACTTAATCAAACCATGAAGAAAATTGTTACAAGGTAAGTTTATCTTTTATGTTCACTTCATCCTATATACATAATTTTTTACAAAAGTAATATCATATATTATGTGGCTTTATATGAATTTTTTTATTTTGAATTAGTGCTTTTGGGGTTCATCTAGCGGTAAATGGGAATAGAAAAAAGGCTACATGGCTCCAACCCAATGTAAGCGTGGTGTAAATTATAATTATATTTTTTTTTTATCATATAAGTATTCACTAATTATGTGTCATTCATTTGTAGACAAGGAAACAACCTAACTCTAATAATTGTGGGTATTATGTGATGAAAATTGTCTCTGCCAATATAACCAATTCTTGGATGAAGGTAATAAAAATAACTTTAATTTGTTATTTACTTTACGTTTTGCAACTTAATGTGAATTTTCAAAGAATAACTCTATTGTTATTTACATGTTGTAGGTATTTGATGACCCAACAAACTTAACAAAAGATGATTTATATGATTTGCGACTCCGTTGGGCAACATGTTTCTTTGAGTTATATAAAGGTTAAGCTTTTTGTTGTTGTTCCATCGTGTAAACCTCCTTATAATTTAGTACATTTGTGTATATCCTATATCAGTACTTTTGTAAATCAATTATGTGTATACTAGATATTTGGTGCAATGAAATTAGATTTGTGATAAAAATATGAAAATAACGACCTAAATATGGTCTTTATGATGTTGGGAAACTATGGAAAATAGCGACCTAATTATGGTCTGTGTGATGTTGGAAAAATATGAAAAATTAGGTACCAAAAGAGTTATAGGTAACGGCTAAAAAATAATCAAATAATTTATACTCGTAACAGTATATTTCACATCGGGTTAACCACGGAACCGATGTTAAAAGTATCACCTAGGACTTTTCAAATCGGTCAAACAAGAGAACCGATGTTAAAAGTCTACCTAGGCACGTGTTTGACATTTTTTTTTGTTTACTAGAGTACATTTCACACCAGGTTAACAACAGAACCGATGTTAAAAGTATCACCTAGGACTTTTCAAATCAGTCAAACAAGAGAACTGATGTTAAAAGTCTACCTAGGCGCGTGTTTGACATTTTTTTTGTTTACTACATGTCGCGGTGAAAATCGGATACCAAACTATTGATTAGTTTGAATCTTTAATTCATTTTTTACAACTGAACTTTGATTTGTCCAAAGGAAGGGATAAAGATCGAAATACCCACAATGCAATGCAAATGCAAGGATAGAGAGTTTTAGGTTCAGGGGTTGGTTAAACTTAGGGAAGGTACTAGCATCCTAAGTTTCTGTAGTACTCTACAGGAACCTCTTGTTTTATGTTTGTTTATTACTAAGTGTTTATCTGCTTAGAGGGTTGAAAGACCTAATGGTTTATTTCTAAGTATACTCGATAAGATGTCGCATCTTATGCCTACATATCCTTACGGGAGTGGAATCAGAGTATTTGTAGTTCCCCTAAAGGGTTAGAGGAGCTCTTTGACTGTGGTCAAAGTTCCTACGGGTTTAGGGTAGTTGTTTTGATTGGGTTTAGGAGAAGAGATGAGTCTTCATGTTAAGGGAGATGTAACCACCACAAGTGTAAAGGGGGTTTTAGGAAAATAGTCTTTGCATCGTCTTAAGAAAAGGGCTTAAGTACTTGGATTGTTTGAAGAGTATGCCTTTATCACTCTTAAGACAAAGTTCCTACATGTTTGATTGTATTATTGTGGGGGTGGATATTATATCTCACTTAAGATGATTAACATCTATTCTCTATTGTGTTTGAAAAAGTTGTATAGTGTTGTTTGTTTGTCTAAGTTGTAGAGATAAAGGTCCTTCCTATGGGGTAGGATCTATCTTAAGCGACCAACTTGAATGGAATCAAGGATCGTGGGGAAATGATGCAAATGACGTGCACTACACACAAGTGTTGACTCATATGTAGGTTTTTCCTTTGGACGAATACGAGGCGGAAAATATAAATATGATAATATAGATGCGAACATATAAATGACGGAAAGTAAAGCCATACACATACGCATGAAAGCGCTGAAGTGTGTGAGAGTGGTCGTGTCGTGAATGTGAGTGTGCACAATTGTTTTAAGCGGCGTTGATCGATTTTAAGCGGAATTGAATTGATTTTAGTTTGAATTATTTATAAGAAAATAATGATTTGTATGAATTGATTTGATAAGAAAAGAGCTGGTTTGATTTAAGAGTCATATTATTTTAGTGAATTTTGATTTTATAAAAGAAGTTGTTATTAGTTTTAATGAAAGGTTTAGATTAGTTGATTAAAATTGATTTTAGAAAGATGTTAACTTAATTTTATTAGCAAAAAGATTTTAGATGTATTAAATAAAAATGTTTTTTTTATCATAAAAAAAGAAATTAATTTAGATTAGGTACAAGGTTTATTATAATTATTCTAAATGTTGTTTTTAAGTACGAAATATTTTTCAAAACAAAAAGATATATTATTAATTATTTAGAAAAAGAATTTATTAGTTTATTAAAAAGGATTAATTAATCTGTTAAGAAAAACTAAATAGGTGGTTAGAGGAGATTAAGCGTGATTAGTGGTGTTTAACGTGTGGTGAGTGTGTGCTCATGTGCAAGATTAGCAAATTACAACAGTTAAAACAAAATAGGACGAAACCCTAAATCCCTTTCCCCCCCAAGATCGCGATCGGCTTCTCATCGTCACTCTCTTCGTCAATCTCCTCTCTTGCCTTCGTCTTCTTCGCCTTGACCTCCTCTGTTCCGTTCACTTTATCAGTGCCTTCCTGAAATTCAAAACAAAAGCGAACAACAACAAGCAGAGGTGAGCCAAATCGATATCCTTAAACCATAGCTTATTAGTTAGGGAACAAATTTACCGGTTCTAAGGATGTTAGAGTGGTTGATGACGGTCTCGACGGAGACTCGCGAAGAACGGAGGGTTTCGCGGGCGGGAACGTCGAAGGGATCCCGGCGATGGGCAATAGAGGTCGACGGCGGCGATTCGAACAAGCACAAAGATAAGTCTTTATCTTCTTGATTCTCAATCAGAGGTTTTTTGATTTGGGATATTCTGGGAGGTTTATGTTTTGTGAATGTGGTGGATTCTGTAAAATCCATCCCCTAATCCTTGAACTCTTCTTCTTTTATAGGCTCTTTCCAATCAATAAGGCTTTGAATGAGTTTCTGGATTTGGTTAGACATGTTTATCTGAATTTGGGAAGTGGTTTATGACTTTGCCAACACTGTTTTGGAAAGTTTCAAATGCCCTCTGGCCGTGTAATTGCTGAGGAACCTTCCTTGTTTAAACCAGAGGTAAATGATTTGAATTGACAGTTGCCCTTTCCTTCTGATTTTCTTTTAGGCGCTTTAATGAACTGATGGGTTTTCCTTCTGATTTTCTTTTGAGTTTATGCGGGATTTAAATCACTTCCTCTTTTGTTGACAGGTTTGTGGGTTACAGATACTTCTGTGTTACGACTCACCCAAGCATAAGCCTTTCTAAAACCATCAAAAACATGAAGTTCTCCATATGAATGCGAGGTTAGGACACAGGCTGGACAAGCTTCTGCTGCGGCCCATATAGAAGGTGGCCAGCAATATAAGTAAGACAATGATGATGGATGTTTCAGAGGTAGCACCGAGAGTCCTTTCTTAATTTTGACTTGCTGTGAGGCCTTTTTGAAATGATGTTAATGATGATGAAATGAACTGACATGAGTTTTGGTCTGCAAATGAAATAAAAGGGCATAGTGACATTGCGGGCTGCTTCAAATTGTTGGAACAAAAGTCATGATTAAGTGGACTAGAGGCGACACACGCTTGACGTTGCACTGGTTTGGTGGTTTGGATCTTTGTTCCTTGGCTTGTAAGCTGATAGGCTTTAGGTTGATTAACTTTAAGTATGCTTGCAGACGGTCCTGTTATTCATTGTTAGTGATCACTTGTAGGAGACAGTTACTGCAATTTAGGCTTATGCAACTTTGTTATTTGAATTGACTGCTTGGTGTGCTAAATTGTCATGAATGGAATGCCTTGAGATTATTTCTGATGCATACTGATCATGCATTGTAGGGATGACCTTCTCATCTTTCATCTTTCTAGGACTTCTAATCTTCAATTATTTTCCTTATGGCATTCGTAGGTGTTGCTGTCAAGTGCGTGCGAGGTGGCGACGACAGTCGACAAGAGGTGAACTGGTGACGACACACTTGCTAGTGGATATGGTCCGGATAAAGCTCCTCAGGTCTTAAGGGTGAGAAATCTGATGAACTTTTCATGAGAAGCTATTACCTGTTGAAATTGTTCTCTTTTTGGATTTTTCAAAATTACATTAACCTTGAGCTTTGTTGACCTTGTAGGATCAATGGAGTTCGTACATAACCGAAGATGATTTCGTGTTCACGTTACAAAATGGGTTGAATGCAGTGAGAATATCTGTTGGATGGTGGATAGCTCCAGATCCAAATCCACCTAAGCCTTTTGTTGGAGGGTCATTGGCAGTACTAGACAATGCTTTCACATGGGCACAGTAAGTCTTAGACAGCTGTTGTTGGGAGTTAAAGTGAATTCTTTGCGATAAACGGTAGTTTCAGATTGGGCATACTTTAGTTAGCAAGTGATATCCATCAAAGCCGAGTTTGGTGTTTACGCACGGAGTTGTACTGGCGATGATCTTTTGCAATGTTTTCCCTCTATGGGATTTGTCTGCAGGAGTTCTAAGGCTGCTGCCGACGGAAGCTGAGTTGATGAGGAGGTGAGACTGCCTGGGATAAAATATGATTGTGCTCTTCCCCAAATCCAAGTCGGTTAACGCTGTCAAATGTCGGATTTCACATGAGGGATTCTTCCTCTTTTCAGTCTCAACATGCTCGGCTGGCCTTTGGAAGATGTGTTGCGTATGCGAGAACAACCGTCAGTTTGGTTCTGCTTTCGTATAGGCCATACGATATCTCTTGACATCTCTTCTTAATACACATGTAATAGCATCCTAGGAATTATGTTACTTTAGGTTTATGAAAACTTGTAATTGAAAATGGTGCACCTCCAGTTTGGAGAGGTTATAAATACCAAAGTCTTATATAGACGACTTTTCTTTTCCCGAGATTGTCTTGTAACTTTATGGCTTTTATCATTTTTTAACACTCTTGTAATCCATCTTTTGTGACATCTTTGAAGTATTTAGTAATTTGTATCATGCACTCCCAAGGAAACCCTCATTGCTTTTAACGGTCACATGTGATGTACTGGTTGAGTACAACACTTGTTATCAACTTGAAAACACATGTAGCACTGTAACCTCAAAGTAGTTTATGGCATAAGCAACCTTTCTTTCCTCGAGCTTGTACTCATAACTACATTCTCGTAACCTTGTAGCTTGGCGTAATGTAAATTTGTATAATGTATTTTTTGTGTAATGCAATCTTGTATCATGTTCTTTTTGCAAAACATGTCTTAAAAAAGTTCCTCTACATGGCTTTAACCTCCAAATAGAATTAGTGATCTTGTATCCAAGTCAAAAGCAGAATCTTTTTACTTGTAGTGGTGGCTTAGAATTTTGCAAAATTGCTACGTGATTCCGCCGTGCTCATTATCACAAAGCTTAGAGTTGTAAGAAAAGTTATATGACATTATCCACCACTTTATATACTTCTATGACCCATTAATCATCAAGTAATTTAAACTCCATATGAATGATCTTTTATCTCCAATAATTTGCAATGCCTTTGTGTTGGAAAACAAAGACGTTGTAGTAACCGATTAAGAAGTCTTGAGTTGGTGATGATATCCCATAAATGTCGACCAAACTTGCCAAACATTTCCACCTGTCTTTGTCATGCTTGAACTCACGACCATGAGAGATAATTATGAAAGTGGCCCAGCTCAACTTGAAACCTTATGATCAACTTGAATAAGAACCAATTGACCATGTCCGAAAGGATTGGGTTACGAGTGTCGTCTCTACTTGAATTTAATACATCTGCACACACTCATTAGTCATAGTAAATAAAACGAGAGAAAAACCGAACGAGGTAGGATCTTAAGGTCAAAAATTAGGGTGTGACAGATGCCCCTATTTAAGTTGCTTCTATCCGGAGATATGGAGATTGGAATCTCCGTCTCGACGAGATGGGAGGGACTTAAATACAAACATTACACGAATTTTTGGCCCTAAGAAACCACCGAATGCATATGATATGCAAAGATGATATGAAATGCAAGATGAAGGGTCCTGTGGAGGCAAGATGCCACAGGGAAAAAAAAATAGACACAGAACACGGGAAGAAGAGGCTCAATAAAGCGAGACTCCACGGGAAAAAAATTAACAATCACAAAGTGTCTGTAAATATGTTATGAAGAACTTGTGGGAAAATCCATTAAAAGAACGGACCGTATAGGTCAAATGTAATTATTAGTTGGGGAAGTCTACTATCGAGACTTGTAACTTTAATTGAGAATACTTTTGCCAAATTATTTACTGTTGAAATCTGTGAGGAACCTACTGCCGAGATTCTGTGTTGAAGTTTGTTGGAGAAATGCTTCTGACGAAGTCTTCTGGAAATCCCTTGCCGAGATTAACCATGAACTATAATAGAACTACCTACTGCCGAGGTCTTCTGGGAATCTACCGCCGAGATTAACCAGGAACTACCTACTGCCGAGGTCTTCTGGGAATCTACTGCCGAGGTTAACCAGGAACTGTAAGATGTTCGAGTGATTGTCATTGTAGACTGTAGTTGTAAATTGTTGTTGTAGATGTAGAACCTCCCCGAGCGTCATAATATGGAAATCATGAGCTGGTCTCGGTCTCTGATGTAGAACTTCCCCGAGCATCATGATATGGGAATCATGAGCTAGTCTCGGTCCCTTCCCGAAATGATGAAAACTCGTGAGAGCACCTTCATAGAGGGTTGTAATTTTGTAGATTGTAGATTTTGTTGTAGACTGTAAATGTAGTTCGTTGTAGAACCCTGTAGATGTAGTTCGTTGTGGAACCCTGTAGATGTAGTTCGTTGTAGAACCCTGTAGATGTAGTTCGTTGTAGAACCCTGTAGGTGTAGTTGTAAATTTGTAAATGTGATTGTAAATGTAGATGTAGCTTCACCGGGGATCTTCGGAAGAGATGTGAGCCGGTTGAATTGTAACGTATGTCTTCTCAAGTACGGAGACTATTGTGTGTCGCGGTGAAATTTGGATACCAAACTATTGATTAGTTTGAATCGTTAATTCATTTTGCAACCGAACTTTGATTTGTCCAAAGGAAGGGACAAAGATCGAAATTCCCACAATGCAATGTAAATGCAAGCTAGATTGTTTTAGGTTCGGGGGTTGGTTAAACTTAGGGAAGGTACTAGCATCCTAAGTTTCTGTAGTAATCTACAGGAACCTCTTGTTTTATGTTTGTTTACTGCTAAGTGTTATCTGCTTAAAGGTTGAAAGACCTAGGGGTTTATTTCTAAGTATACTCGATAAGACATCGCATCTTATGCCTACATATCCTTATGGGAGTGGAATCAGAGTATGTTGTAGTTCACCCTAAAGGGTTAGAGGAGTTCTTTGACTGTGGCCAAAGTTCCTACGGGTTTAGGGTAGCTGTTTGATTGAGTTTAGGAGAAGAGATGAGTCTTCATGTTAAGGGAGAGATAACCACCACAAATGTAAAGGGGGTTGTAGGAAATGGTCTTTGCATCGTCTTAAGAAAAGGTCTCACATACTCGGATGGTCGCCAAGTATGCCTTTATCGCTCTTAAGGAAAAGTCCCTACATGTTTGATTGTGTTGTTTGTGGGGTGGAGATTATATCTCGCTTAAGATGATTAACATCTATTCTCTATTGTGTTTGTAGAAGTTGTATTGTTTTTTGATTGTTTGGTTTCTATGTTGTAAAGATAAAGACAAGGTCCTTCCTATGGGGTAGGTCCTAATCTTAAATGATCAACTTGAAGAATCAAGGATCGAGGGGAATATGATGCTTATGATGTGCAACTACACACAAGTGTTGACTCATGTGTAGGTTTTTTCTTTGGACAGAATGCGATGCATGAATAGTAAAATGCGATAATTGCAATAAATAAATTGCGGAAATGTAAAGCCATACACACGCATGAAAGCGCTGAAGTGTAGGTGCGAGTGTCGTGAAGTGTACGATTGGGTTGTATTTTACGGTGTGGGTTAAGATTTTAGTTGAGAATTATATTAGAGGGTGAATTGGTTACTCAATTATCTTAATTTTAATAAAAGTCGAATATCGATTGAAGTTGATTTTAAAAGAATGTTAATTACCTTTAAAAGAGAAGATCAAGATTGATTTTAAATAACTATGATTTAACGAATGGAAATGGTTCTCTAGATGCTATTATAAAGGATTAATTTTAGTTGAAAAGTGGTGTTTAATATTATTTTTTTTAAAAGGTTATTATTATTTTGAGATGAAAGTAGATTAAATTGAATTTTGTTTAAAAGGTTGAATAAGTTTTAGATGAAAGATTAAGCATCTAAATTATAAAATAGGAGTTTTTGTGAATAATTTTTATTTGATTAAAATGAAAAAAAAGTTAAATTATTAATATATTAACCATTAATACGAATTAAATTGAATTAAGGTTTTTCAATTAAAGGTATAATAGAATGAGTTATATACTTTTTTTTATAAATAAAAAAGGTTTTGTTAATAAAGTGTTTTTTTAGCCATTATTTAAATAGAAAAGTTATTTATTAAAATCAAAGTTGTTTAGAAAACAAAATTTGGTGAATGGTTATATAATGATAGAAATTAAGTTAAAGAGATAAATTTGATTAAGATTAAAGGTTGTTAGTTATTTTAAAAGATTAATTAATTAATTTTTAAAAGAAAATTAAGGGGTGATTAGCGGTGATTAAGGTGGCTAATGACGTGTGTGTGCAGTGATGCGAGTGGATAATATATTGGATTACAATAATAAACAAAAATTAAGAAAAAAAAGGGGGGAAACGATGAACCCTAATTAAACGAATCCCCAAACCCCCTCTTCTTTCTCCGCGGCCAACTCCGCTCGATTGCCTCTCACCCTGAACCATTCTCCCTCATCTTTCGAATTCCTATTCTTCTGAATCCTGAAACACAACAAACAATCAACAAGTTCAATGCTTTTGCAAGATAATGAGAGGTTACCGAAGATTGGTGAAACGGTGGTTGGAGGCGAGGCTTCGTCGATCGGCGCTTGCGGCGGTCGGAAGTGATTTCTCCGGCTTAAAGAGCTAAGTCGTCTCTTCTCTGTTACGAAATTTAGGTTTTTTGAAGTAGTCGTTATTTCATATGATCGTCCTCCTCTCTTCCCGTTCATTTGCTTCGCTCTTATATAGGCCTCAATTTGGGATTTCCACTGAATTTGATTAAAATCAAATTAATTGTGGATTTGGACCTTCTGTTTTCGTTCAGCTGAAATTGGCAATCTTTCATTTTCCATTTGATGTCGTTTAATGCTTGTTTAATGTAGATCTCAATCTGTGTGATTTGTGTTGATGTCTGTTAATGAGAGATTTCAATCCATAATATCTTGTATCAAATCTGTTTAATGCTTTTTCGGTCCAGATTCATTGTCTTGAGGATTTGAATTGGATCTTTCGAATCTTTTGTGGAATATTCCTGTTTTGCTAATTTCGGATTGTGCTTTGGCAGAGGCGGATAACACATGATTTGGGCCCAGGAAAAATATCAGCCCAGAGCGAATACGGTAACGGAATTGGTGAGCCCACAGCTTTATTGTTGGTAGCAGTCCTGAATTTGAAAATTCCTTCACGTAAATTCAATGGCTTATCATCTCCGTTTCTTTGGTGTATATCCTTCAAACTTGTTAATTTTTATTCTTACACAGGTTGAGGTCTTAGACAAATTTGAAGAAAAGGTGATTGTGAGGTTGCCAGCGTTGCGTTCCAGACAGGATGGCAGGTGAAGTTGGGAGGAGGAGTCAACATGTAAGCTCTCCTTGGGATTGACTCGAGTTTTAGGTGAACATAAGTGCTCAAATTTCAAATGCTGACTCTTGAAAACTCTTTCTCTTCTTCTCAGATTAGCACTCAGATGGCGAGTTTTTGGCGTGAAGATGATTCTTCTGAAGTCAAAAGGTCCTGTTGAAGGGAACGGTTCGCAATCTTCTTGGTGATGTTGTTTGACAGTGAGTACGCATATGTTTGGTAGCTGATGTTCCTTCAGTTGAAAGCGGAACTACTGGGTTTCTTGGTCAGGTTATTTGTGTTGCTTTTAATATCAAGGCTTGGTTTGAGTGTGTCTCTCCGTTTTAAGAAAGTGGTTCATTTGATTAATTGCCTTAGCGTCGACGGCGGAAGTGACGTTTAAGGTGGATTCCAAACTGAGGTGCGCATCTATATGAACGAAGTCGTCCACCAAAATCAACCTTGTGGAATCTCCATTAGAACGACAAAGGTGGACCGGTAATTGGACAATCCCGGAAGCAAGAATACGAGATTTGTTTCTCCAATTCAGAATGCAAACCTTCAGGTTGAACATCAAGGAGCTCGCCGATGCTCATGGTGTGGAGGTTCATGATTAACAGGGTGCCAATTATTTCTAAACCTGCAATGGACAAAGTTCCTTGAAACAGAGACTAAATACTGAGACTTTGGTGACCCATTGGATTCTATTATGTAGCAACACGTAAATCTGAAGTTGTAATGTAAATTTTATGAACATGTCCTCTTTTACTTTGTAGCCTTTGCATTGATCAAAGATAGGATCTTGAATTGTAAAGCCGGTCTTGTATTAAGAATAGGCTCATGGGCTTTAGTGATGGATCTACTGTTGGTACCGTATTGTCCGTGTATGGTCTAAGCTTATAGTAATTTGTAATTTGATGATCTTAATTAGAATCTTTTCTTGAATTCAAAGATAAATTGGATTATGAGTTTGTACGGATATTGCAATGTTGGTTGCTTTAGATGTAAAACCCGGATTTATACTGCACATTGAATGGCATTTCCTTTGAACAGCAAATGAGTCATGAGATTACTTAATTCCTTGCTTCGTAAAGAACTCGTGGTTTTGAGTCCTAGTTTATCGTGGGAATAAATAGAACTCAACTTGGACATAAGAACTCCCCAGTATAAATTATGGACTTGATCTTCAAATAAACCGACTTTAACAAAATTTCTGGTTTTGTAATGATGTCTTGAATTTGCATTTTATGGAAATAAAAGCTTGAGATCCTTTTGGATTGAATTCATAAACCCTAGGGCTTGAAGCTTGAACTTTAAACTTTGAATTTACACTTATGTAGACCTCGGGACTTCTTTGCCTTACGCCTCGTATTCTGAGAAACTGACTTTGTAAGGATTCACGCTTGCCGTTACTGTACTTGCATAAACTGGTTAGCCGTAAAACATAAATATATAAAAAAGTCAAATAATAATAGAAAACGCGCAAAAGGAGGTGGTATCTTGTGGTCAAAAATTGGGGTGCGACAGATGCCCCTATTTAAGTTACTCCTATTCGGAGATATGGGGATGAAATCTTTGTCTCGACGAGATAGGAGGGACTTAAATACAAACATTGCACGAATTTTTGGGCCATAAGAAGCCACCGAATGCAAATGATATGCAATGATATGAGAATGCAAGACGGACAAATCTGTGAGAAAGAGGTAACAGGGGATGAACTGGGCACGACATGCTAGACAGAAGAGCAACATATCCAACAAGGCGGGGCCCTACGAGGATAGGGACAATCACCCATGGGAAATCTCCAAAGTGTAACGGTAACTCATGCATCAAGGATGCGGTGATTTTGACGATTTGTGATCGAAAGACACTTTTACTACCAAGGTGGTGGTCAATAGTAACCCAAAATGGATCTTTTTGATTATTTTATATTTTGGTAACTTAGCTGAAACGGTAAAATGTGTAACTTCCCCTTGCATCATGGTACGGGGACCATGAGCTGGTCTCGGTCTTTGATGTCATTGTAGTTGTAGATGTTGTTGTAGTTGTTGTAGTGGTAGAGCTTCCCCGAGCATCATGATATGGGAATTATGAGCTGGTCTCGGTCTCTAATGTCGAACTTCCCCTTTGCACCATGGTATGGGAACCATGAGCTGGTCTCGGTTCATGATGTCGAACTCCCCCTTGCATCATGGTATGGGAACCATGAGCTGGTCTCGGTTCCTGATGTCGAACTTCCCCTTGCATCATGGTATGGGAACCATGAGCTGGTCTCGGTTTCTGATGTCGAACTTCCCCTTGCTCTATGGTATGGGAACCATGAGCTGGTCTCGGTTTCTGATGTCGAACTTCCCCTTGCACCATGGTATGGGAACCATGAGCTGGTCTCGGTTTCTAATGTCGAACTTCCCCTTGCACCATGGTATGGGAACCATGAGCTGGTCTCGGTTTCTAATGTCGAACTTCCCCTTGCATAATGGTATGGGAACCATGAGCTAGTCTCGGTTCCTGAAGTCGAACTTCCCCTTGCACCATGGTATGGGAACCATGAGCTGGTCTCGGTTCCTGAAGTCGAACTTCCCCTTGCACCATGGTATGGGAACCATGAGCTGGTCTCGGTTCCTGATGTCGAACTTCCCCTTGCACCATGGTATGGGAACCATGAGCTGGTCTCGGTTCCTGAAGTCGAACTTCCCCTTGCACCATGGTATGGGAACCATGAGCTGGTCTCGGTTCCTTCCCGAAATGATGAAAACTCGTGAGAGCACCTTCATAGGGGGTTGTAATTTGTAGATTGTAGATGTAACTGTAGTTGTAAATTGTAATGTTGATGTAGATGTTCGGCTGTGAGCCATAGTGTCATTGTAGATTGTAGGTTGTAAATTGTAACACTGTAGAATTGTTGATGTAAATGTTGTGTAATCTGTAATTGTAGAATTTTGTAGATGTGATCTTGTACTTGTAATCGTAAATTGTAGATGCAGTTGTATTGTATTGGCAATTTGTAGGATATGCACCGGGGATCTTCAAAGGAGCTATAAACCGGTTGATTTGTGGAGTGTCCTCTTGTAAGGAGATATGTCATTGATAGTACTCATAATGAACTCTCTGGGGAAGATCATTTTTGAGGAGTATCTTTGCTGTAATTGTAAGAATATGAATTTGTTGTAGCAGAAGTCCTCAAATGGGGAAGTGTCTGTAATGTACTTTGCTCTGCCTTGATAATCTTGAAATAATCCACTGGGGAAGGACAGATTGTCTCGAGGAAATTGTTGTTTGTTGCTTTGAGTATAAATCTGCCCGAGACGAATCGCTCAAATAAAGAGATCTTCTGTCTTTCAGCTGTAAGTTGTCGAGGAAATCTTGTAGTATTGCTGAAGAAATGTCAAGTCTTCACTGGTGATCCTCATAATGTCAAAGCACAAAGTAAATGCACCTTTGATCCGTGCTCAAAAGCTGGAGATGTTCATGGTGTGATTGCCAAAGACCGAAGTTCAATTCGGGAAATAACCGAAGAGAAACTGTCAAGCAAGACTCAACCATAGAGGCATAAACTCCAATGGGAATGTACTAAAATAACTGTCTTCCACGAGGATCGAACTTCGTGGGGAAATAGAAATATTGAGTTTTTTCTGCTTAGGGCTAACAATTCTATTTGGGAGGAATAAGACACGCCCAAATACCCAAGGGTAACCGCGATCGAAGAGATAGAGTAAAACAAACAAAGGATGCACAAAATGCAAATGTTATGCTATCTACTTATATGACATGAGTATGCTTATGCTGACAAAACAGATGAAAGCAACGACCGAAGATGGGATAATCCTCGAAACAAACATCCGACCAATCTTCAAAGATAGAAGTACCACTGAGGGTAGATGGAGAACCAAATGTAGGGTCCCAATACTGCTTCAAAACTTCAAAATTTCTCTTGAGGAAAAGTGATCAATCCATTTGGGGATGTAACATCTTGATAAGTTTGGCATGTTGTATGAAATTGTAGACGGAGGTACCCAAACCGAAGTTTCATAGGGGATAAAATAAATATCTTGGGTTGTCGTAGTTGCTGAATATGTTGGGGTTGAGCTTCCTGAGGATGAGATATACATCTTTTGCTCCAATCTTCAAATGCCCCAAGTCACATAGTTAAGAGAAAAAACGTCTTGAGAGGATTTTATAGAAAACATGATGTCTAAATGCCCCAATGTTTTCAAACTCTCTAGAGATTCGCCGAATCTCGACGTAACTGCCCCTGATTGGTGGTAAGTGCGTCCTTGGATTTCTTCTAGTTGAACCCAAGACTTGCGCGGATGAAATTTTTTTCTTGGGAAGAATGACTTGCCCCAAGTCAGCAAAGTCTTCAAATATCATCATCAATGTCTGTATGTGGTCTTTCTAAGATGTCAAACGTATTTTAGCAAGTTAGAAATATCCATTTTGAAATGGTTAATGCAACACGCGTTTGTCTTGAAGTTTTGAAAAGGGGTATCGCAATAACTTGTGATCGAAACCACTAGTTAGGATACAGATTGAACATTATTTATAAAGCCGATTTAAATTTGAGCATAGCTCAAGGAGTCAGGAAACAATATCTCATCGAGTATGCTTTCGAACTAAACCTTACTTCAATCAGGACTTTGAAGGTTATATATGGGCTTAATTTGTGACTTGTAGAATAGAGGGAGAAAGGGTTAGTATATTTGTGCCCACCCAATTTTTGAAAGATGTTCATCATTTTTGATATTACCCTGCCCCAGGTTAAGAAAATGATGTTTCGGTTTGGGAGAAAAAACGGATCTTTTCTCAAGGCTTAAAAGAAAGGGTCGACTATTTTGGCGTTTAGATGGTCGAAAGAGAAAAAAAAATGCCTTACATCATCAGTAGGTTTTTTTCGAAGCATACAACAAGAGATCATATGTTTTACTTCATCATCCTCCTTCCAATTCTCTGTCAGAGCAAGAGATCGGGTAAGAGTCGGCATTATAAATAATTTTGAAAACTATTTGAGTGAAAACGAATGGATTTCTTCAAGACAAACAGTTATTGCATTACTTATTCAAAACAGAAAGTTCTTACATGCCAAATATGCTCTTAACCAAAGAAATAAACACACAAACAAACGAAAGAAATAGAAAGTTCTTCTGGAGTTTTCGCTTATATCAGCGTAACGGTATTCCATTCATGATCGGTCTTTCTCCTTTGAAGGTTAGCACTTCATTATCAATCATTTCTTGAACTTTCCCTTGAAAAACTTTGCAATCTTCGATTGAATGCCCCGACACTCCGTCATGAAATTCACAGCTGGTGTTCGGGTTGAACCATGGTGGGTGAGAGTTCATGGTTCTAGTCTTTCTAGGTGTCATTACCGAGTTTCGGATGAAATAAAACCATAATTGACGGTAAGTCAATGGGATAAGATCAAACCAATGGGTTTCTTCTTTCAGAGTATTCAGAGGTATTTTCTGATTTGGAAACTGCTTTCGAATATGTCGATGCTGATCTGGAGATGGCATCCTTCGCTTAGGAGGCAATTGCTGCTCGCGCCGAGCGGGCATTGCATACTCATGTTGAGGACGGGATACTGAAGCTGTAGATTCTCTGGGAGATCCTTTATCACCTGTTTTATTGGGAACTATTCCCAAACTGTAATTATACTGCTTTACAAAAGCAACAGCTAAGTCTTCCCAAGACTGGATGTGATTCACTTGTAGCCTCATATACCATGTTAATGGTGCTCCACCCAAACTTTCTTGAAAGCAGTGAATCATTAGTTTGTCGTTCCCAAGGTAAGCGATCATCTTCTGACAAAACATCATCAAATGATACCTTGGACAAATTGTACCTTTGTACACTTCGAAGGCGGGCATCTGGAATCCTGAGGGGACAACTAGGTTTGGAACTGAGTGCAGGTCATGAGCATGAAAATCAGGCGCACGGTTCCTCTTCATCATTTTCCATCGTTCCTTGAAGTCACGAAACTCATTCTCGAATGCTATAAGCCCAGGGTTGTCCACTTCTTTCTTAGCATGAATATTCCGCAAGTCAGCAAACGGGTTTTCTTGCATAGGTAGTGGCGCAGGAACAAAGTCGTCGGAGGGACGGCGAAGTGTCGGATGAGACCTTACTCTGAAGCTAGTCATGCGATCCATGTCTTTGTTCTCCTCACTATCCTTTAATGATGCTTCCGGCTTGGTCAGATGGTCGAGACAGCGACTGACAGCAAAAGACGGAAAACCAAAATGAGCCACAACAAAGGAAGGACACATGCACAAATGTAAAATGCCATGCTAAATGCAGAATGCTAATGCGAAAATGCAGATGTAAGAGGAGACTTCAAGAAACTCAAAGTGTTTTTTCAGTATTATAATGTAGAATAATTGAAAAACTTTTTATTCTTGAGAAACACTGTAAAGCAAATTACTCTTTTAAGAGTTTATTACAACGAAAGCAAAAGAAAACTTAGAACTCTACTCCACGGTCTTCTCCTTTGTACGGAGCTCCTCGGTTAGCTGATCAATACGCTCCTGCAGCGCCGCTTTCTCGATGATGAGTCGTTCCACACACTCCTTCCAAGCCATGGTAGTTGAGGGGAGATCATCACTGGTGACAGCACTTGAAGAGGCATGAGGAGAAAATAAATCTCCTTGCGCCTTTCTCTTTCTGGCAACTTCTAATTCTGGTGTCTTCTGAAGTCTTTCCTTCTCTACTTTGAGGGTGAGGAACTTGTTCTTCCAAGCAGTCCTCAATTTCCAGGCTTCATTTAAAGCAATCCTTACCTGTTCAATTTCGTCCACATCGAACCAGTCGGGGTCATGAGGAGATAATACCATAGGTTCATGGAAAGGAAAAGGCATTTTGAGATCGAGAGCCCTTTCTCGCACCCAATGCAGATAATCCTCAGAAACAGCGCAGCTGGGGTATCCTGAAGCAGCTGTTCCTTCCATATCAATATATTTCCATGCATAAATGATGACAATCTTTAGATCTAGATCCTCTTCTCCTTTGAAATAAATCTCTTCCAATGAAACCAGGTCAGGCACTTGAATCATAGGGTGTCCGAACTGTCTACGAGCCAAAGCGGGATTGTAACTTATACATCCCTCTCTTCCAATAAGCGGTACGTTGGGGAATCCTCCGATGCTAGGAATCATAGGCACGCCTCCATAGGCGGGATCATACCAAACAATGTCCGAATGGGTAAGGGCCATAAGTATCTCGGACCATCGAGGTGTTGCAACTTCATCCCAAAGGGACGGATGCCAAGTCAAACGAGCGATGAACCATGAGTACAGCAAGGCGGTACAACATACAATGTGTCCTCCTCCTTCGGCATTCTTTGAGTGAATCGAGAAGTACGTATCAGCAAGCAAGGTGGGTACTGGATTCTTGAGTATGAACATCTTGATTGCATCCATATCAACAAAATTGTCAAATTTAGGGAACCAGAAAGTCCCATAAACCAACAAAGCAAAATTGGCTTCCAAGATGAGAGCCTCCTTTCTTTCAGCATGGTAACGGACTTTTTCGATCAAAAAGTCGGCGGGGAACCCAAGGACTCCTTCCTTGGTGATCAGGTGTGCTTGAACATCTTCAAGGCTAAGATGAGTGGCATTTGCAATCTCTTGGTGACTAGGCGTGTCTTCCCTTCCGGTGAATAGGGGTCGAACAGTCACAGGCATCCTCAAAAGTTCTGAGTACTCTTCCAAGGTCGGCATCAACTGGTAGTCCGGAAAAGTGAAGCAGTGATACATCGGGTCATAAAATTGAACCAACGTTTCCAACAATCCTTCTTTCATCCTTAGCTCAAGGAAACGAAAGACTCCTCCATATTCTGCTGTGAAGGCAAAGCGATCCTCGACGAGTTCGGCTAGTTCTCTCAAGCTTTCGATGTTGGGACTCTGAAAAGTGTACTTCAGGGTTTCTCTTCTAAAATCCATGATTACAATACCTACAGAACGAATTTGAGTTTCTTGAAGTGAACCAGGAAAAGAATGCAATGCAAGATGATTAGGACTTCATGGGATTCCTCTATTTATAGGCATTGCGGTAAAAGGAAACGTTTTATTAAATTTGAAACGGACTACATAAATATTCTTTTAAAGAGTCCCAAATAAAAGCTAAATAAAAGCTAGTAAAGACACTAAAGAAGCTTTGAATGCTGCTGCTTGAGCTGCTCTTCTAGTTGCGCCTTCTCACGGATAAGGTTGTCGACAATTATTTTCCAAATAGTGCATTGTGGATCGGAGAAAAATAAATCCTCCATGACCTTCCTCTTCTTGCAGGGGAGTAGCTCTTCATCCTTCAATTGTAGCTGTTTCTGAAGTTCATCCCTCTCCTTTTGAAGTTCAGCATTCTGCTTTTGAAGTTCAGCCTTCTGCTTTTGACACTCATCATTTTCTGCCACTACTACGTGGTACTTGTTCTTCCAAGATTCCAGCTCATGTTGAGACCTCCTTAAGGACACCTCTAACTCCTCAGCTTTAGACATAAAGACATAAGTGGGCTCTCTCCTTGGAGCTATGGGATCTTGACGGGAATAAGGCATCTTTAGCTTGGTTGCCCTTTTTCTGACCCACTGGAGGTATGGTTCTAAAGACACGCAATTAAGTTTCCCTAGACTTTTCTTCCCTTTTTTGTGTACATTACGCCATGCATGTAGAATCTTTCCTCGGAGTTCCATATCATCTTTGAAGAACATACCCTCTACTTGAACACTCTTGGGAGGTTCCTTCAACGGGTATCCCAACTGTCGGCGAGCTAAAATAGGATTGTAGCTGATTCCTCCATCAAAGCTGAGCAATGGTACATTAGCAAAATCACCACAGCTATCAATGATTAATACTCTATCATACACTCGATTGTACCAATCAATGTCAGAATGGGTCAAAGCCATAACTCTTGGAGACCAATGTTCTTTGCCAATGTTTGTAAAAGAGCTAGACTTCGGCAAGTGCGAAATAAACCACTTGTAAAGTAAAGGTACACAGCAAGTAATCATCCCTCCACCACGAAGGTTTCGGAGATGTATAGAGTGATATGCATTTCCCAACAGAGTTGGCACTGGGTTGTTCTTCATAAAGATCTTGAATGCTTTGAGATCGATGAAATCTTCAAAACTTGGGAATAAGAACATCCCATAAACAAGCAAAGCAAAGATTGCCTCGAATGGAGCCTTATTAGAATAATCAGCGTAGAATGAAGCCTTCTCGATTAGGAAACCCGTCTTTAAACCAAGAATTCCATCCTTAGTAACTAGGTTGGCTTTGACGTCGGATACCTTCAAACGGAGGGCTTTAGCAATATCTTTCTCATCGGGGTCCTTCTCCAAGAAGGGAAAAGGAGATTCCTCAAGGACAGGTAGACCAACCAAAAAAGAATATTCTTCCAATGTAGGTAGCAACTGGAAATCTGGAAAGGTGAAACAATGGTAAAGAGGATCATAGAACTGCAACAAAGTGGCAAGAAGTCCTTCATTCACTGAGCAACCCAACAAAGATATCAGCTTCCCATACTTGTTCTTGAATTCTTCTTGATCTTTGACGAAACCCCACAACTTCTTTAGGTCATCCAATTTGGGACTCTTAAAAGTATATTTCACAGTATGTCTTTTGTTTGAAGCCATAGTGACCTACAATGTTCATAAACGAAAGTAAATCCCATGAAGTCCAATGCAAAATGATGTTATATGAATGCAGCAAACACAAGTATTCACATAAGGACACAAAGATAAACAAAGGGCGCCCTAGGTTTGCAACGAGCATGGAGTAAAGGTGTACCCTTCCCAAAGGTTTAAGGACTAAAGGTTGTTTGTACCTGTAGAACAAGGTTCTAATGGGACTCAGAATCATCAGCCCATCTATCGGATATTATCAATTTTCCCAATTACTCGAGGATTAATAATATTCTCAAGAGAACTTCTTTTGAGTGTAGCTTCGCGTAGCACTATTTCGGAAGTACTTCCTCATAGTCTCGCACTACGTCCTAATAAAGGCCAAAGTTGGGTTAAGGTAACTACAGTCCTCAATATCATAGGCTCCAAAGTCGAAAATAATGAGTGTCTTCACGATTGCTCGTTCAACAGTACTATTTCGAAAGGGCCTCAACTGAGCGGGATTCTCGATTCAACTTAGTAGGGATTCCACTCCCTATAAGCCTCCTCGACTATATCACCATCCTATCTTAATTTCTCTCAAGTTCGGGTGCAGAACTTTATCTCACCACTCAAGGACAGTAATCCCAAAAGAAAACAAGAGAAAGCATGTAAACAGTTAATCAAGTAGGCAGATATATAAAGCAGTAAACAAATAAAATAAGATAGGGAAACCCACTAGAGAGTCCCCAATGAAGTCGCCATTTCTGTCGCGGTGAAATTTGGATACCAAACTATTGATTAGTTTGAATCGTTAATTCATTTTGCAACCGAACTTTGATTTGTCCAAAGGAAGGGATAAAGATCGAAATTCCCACAATGCAATGCAAATGCAAGCTAGATTGTTTTAGGTTCGGGGGTTGGTTAAACTTAGGGAAGGTACTAGCATCCTAAGTTTCTGTAGTACTCTACAGGAACCTCTTGTTTTATGTTTGTTTACTGCTAAGTGTTATCTGCTTAAAGGTTGAAAGACCTAGGGGTTTATTTCTAAGTATACTCGATAATACATCGCATCTTATGCCTACATATCCTTACGGGAGTGGAATCAGAGTATGTTGTAGTTCACCCTAAAGGGTTAGAGGAGTTCTTTGACTGTGGCCAAAGTTCCTACGGGTTTAGGGTAGTTGTTTGATTGAGTTTAGGAGAAGAGATGAGTCTTCATGTTAAGGGAGAGATAACCACCACAAATGTAAAGGGGGTTGTAGGAAATGGTCTTTGCATCGTCTTAAGAAAAGGTCTCACATACTCGGATGGTCGCCAAGTATGCCTTTATCGCTCTTAAGGCAAAGTCCCTACATGTTTGATTGTGTTGTTTGTGGGGTGGAGATTATATCTCGCTTAAGATGATTAACATCTATTCTCTATTGTGTTTGTAGAAGTTGTATTGTTTTTTGATTGTTTGGTTTCTATGTTGTAAAGATAAAGACAAAGTCCTTCCTATGGGGTAGGTCCTAATCTTAAATGATCAACTTGAAGAATCAAGGATCGAGGGGAATATGATGCTTATGATGTGCAACTACACACAGTGTTGACTCATGTGTAGGTTTTTCCTTTGGACGGAATGCGATGCATGAATAGTAAAATGCGATAATTGCAATAAATAAATTGCAGAAATGTAAAGTCATACACACGCATGAAAGCGCTGAAGTGTAGGTGCGAGTGTCGTGAAGTGTACGATTGGGTTGTATTTTACGGTGTGGGTTAAGATTTTAGTTGAGAATTATATTAGAGGGTGAATTGGTTACTCAATTATCTTAATTTTAATAAAAGTCGAATATCGATTGAAGTTGATTTTAAAAGAATGTTAATTACCTTTAAAAGAGAAGATCAAGATTGATTTTAAATAACTATGATTTAACGAATGAAAATGATTCTCTAGATGCTATTATAAAGGATTAATTTTAGTTGAAAAGTGGTGTTTAATATTATTTATTTTTTTAAAGGTTATTATTATTTTGAGATGAAAGTAGATTAAATTGAATTTTATTTAAAAGGTTGAATAAGTTTTAGATGAAAGATTAAGCATCTAAATTATAAAATAGGAGTTTTTGTGAATAATTTTTATTTGATTAAAATGAAAAAAAAGTTAAATTATTAATATATTAACCATTAATACGAATTAAATTGAATTAAGGTTTTTCAATTAAAGGTATAATAGAATGAGTTATATACTTTTTTTTATAAATAAAAAAGGTTTTGTTAATAAAGTGTTTTTTTAGCCATTATTTAAATAGAAAAGTTATTTATTAAAATCAAAGTTGTTTAGAAAACAAAATTTGGTGAATGGTTATATAATGATAGAAATTAATTTAAAGAGATAAATTTGATTAAGATTAAAGGTTGTTAGTTATTTTAAAAGATTAATTAATTAATTTTTAAAAGAAAATTAAGGGGTGATTAGCGGTGATTAAGGTGGCTAATGACGTGTGTGTGCAGTGATGCGAGTGGATAATATATTGGATTACAATAATAAACAAAAATTAAGAAAAAAAAGGGGGGGAAACGATGAACCCTAATTAAACGAATCCCCAAACCCCCTCTTCTTTCTCCGCGGCCAACTCCGCTCGATTGCCTCTCACCCTGAACCATTCTCCCTCATCTTTCGAATTCCTATTCTTCTGAATCCTGAAACACAACAAACAATCAACAAGTTCAATGCTTTTGCAAGATAATGAGAGGTTACCGAAGATTGGTGAAACGGTGGTTGGAGGCGAGGCTTCGTCGATCGGCGCTTGCGGCGGTCGGAAGTGATTTCTCCGGCTTAAAGAGCTAAGTCGTCTCTTCTCTGTTACGAAATTTAGGTTTTTTGAAGTAGTCGTTATTTCATATGATCGTCCTCCTCTCTTCCCGTTCATTTGCTTCGCTCTTATATAGGCCTCAATTTGGGATTTCCACTGAATTTGATTAAAATCAAATTAATTGTGGATTTGGACCTTCTGTTTTCGTTCAGCTGAAATTGACAATCTTTCCTTTTCCATTTGATTTCGTTTAATGCTTGTTTAATGTAGATTTCAATCTGTGTGATTTGTGTTGACGTCTGTTAATGAGAGATTTCAATCCATAATATCTTGTATCAAATCTGTTTAATGCTTTTTCGGTCCAGATTCATTGTCTTGAGGATTTGAATTGGATCTTTCGAATCTTTTGTGGAATATTCCTGTTTTGCTAATTTCGGATTGTGCTTTGGCAGAGGCGGATAACACATGATTTGGGCCCAGGAAAAATATCAGCCCAGAGCGAATACGGTAACGGAATTGGTGAGCCCACAGCTTTATTGTTGGTAGCAGTCCTGAATTTGAAAATTCCTTCACGTAAATTCAATGGCTTATCATCTCCGTTTCTTTGGTGTATATCCTTCAAACTTGTTAATTTTTATTCTTACACAGGCTGAGGTCTTAGACAAATTTGAAGAAAAGGTGATTGTGAGGTTGCCAGCGTTGCGTTCCAGACAGGATGGCAGGTGAAGTTGGGAGGAGGAGTCAACATGTAAGCTCTCCTTGGGATTGACTCGAGTTTTAGGTGAACATAAGTGCTCAAATTTCAAATGTTGACTCTTGAAAACTCTTTCTCTTCTTCTCAGATTAGCACTCAGATGGCGAGTTTTTGGCGTGAAGATGATTCTTCTGAAGTCAAAAGGTCCTGTTGAAGGGAACGGTTCGCAATCTTCTTGGTGATGTTGTTTGACAGTGAGTACGCATGTGTTTGGTAGCTGATGTTCCTTCAGTTGAAAGCGGAACTACTAGGTTTCTTGGTCAGGTTATTTGTGTTGCTTTTAATATCAAGGCTTGGTTTGAGTGTGTCTCTCCGTTTTAAGAAAGTGGTTCATTTGATTAACTGCCTTAGCGTCGACGGCGGAAGTGACGTTTAAGGCGGCTTCCAAACTGAGGTGCGCATCTGTATGAACGAAGTCGTCCACCAAAATCAACCTTGTGGAATATCCATTAGAACGACAAAGGTGGACCGGTAATTGGACAATCCCGGAAGCAAGAATACGATATTTGTTTCTCCAATTCAGAATGCAAACCTTCAGGTTGAACATCAAGGAGCTCGCTGATGCTCATGGTGTGGAGGTTCATGATTAACAGGGTGCCAATTATTTCTAAACCTGCAATGGACAAAGTTCCTTGAAACAGAGACTAAATACTGAGACTTTGGTGACCCATTGGATTCTATTATGTAGCAACACGTAAATCTGAAGTTGTAATGTAAATTTTATGAACATGTCCTCTTTTACTTTGTAGCCTTTGCATTTATCAAAGATAGGATCTTGAATTGTAAAGCTGGTCTTGTATTAAGAATAGGCTCATGGGCTTTAGTGATGGATGTACTGTTGGTACCGTATTGTCCGTGTATGGTCTAAGCTTATAGTAATTTGTAATTTGATGATCTTACTTAGAATCTTTTCTTGAATTCAAAGATAAATTGGATTATGAGTTTGTACGGATATTGCAATGTTGGTTGCTTTAGATGTAAAACCCGAATTTATACTGCACATTGAATGGCATTTCCTTTGAACAGAAAATGAGTCATGAGATTACTTAATTCCTTGCTTCGTAAAGAACTCGTGGTTTTGAGTCCTAGTTTATCGTGGGAATAAATAGAACTCAACTTGGACATAAGAACTCCCCGGTATAAATTATGGACTTGATCTTCAAATAAACCGACTTTAACAAAATTTTTGGTTTTGTAATGATGTCTTGAATTTGCATTTTATGGAAATAAAAGCTTGAGATCCTTTTGGATTGAATTCGTAAACCCTAGGGCTTGAAGCTTGAACTTTAAACTTTGAATTTACACTTATGTAGACCTCGGGACTTCTTTGCCTTACGCCTCGTATTCTGAGAAACTGACTTTGTAAGGATTCACGCTTGTCGTTACTGTACTTGCATAAACTGGTTAGCCGTAAAACATAAATATATAAAAAAGTCAAATAATAATAGAAAACGCGCAAAAGGAGGTGGTATCTTGTGGTCAAAAATTGGGGTGCGACAGATGCCCCTATTTAAGTTACTCCTATTCGAAGATATGGGGATGAAATCTTTGTCTCGACGAGATAGGAGGGACTTAAATACAAACATTGCACGAATTTTTGAGCCATAAGAAGCCACCGAATGCAAATGATATGCAATGATATGAGAATGCAAGACGGACAAATCTGTGAGAAAGAGGTAATAGGGGATGAACTGGGCACGACATGCTAGACAGAAGAGCAACATATCCAACAAGGCGGGGCCCTACGAGGATAGGGACAATCACCCATGGGAAATCTCCAAAGTGTAACGGTAACTCATGCATCAAGGATGCGGTGATTTTGACGATTTGTGATCGAAAGACACTTTTACTACCAAGGTGGTGGTCAATAGTAACCCAAAATGGATCTTTTTGATTATTTTATATTTTGGTAACTTAGCTGAAACAGTAAAATGTGTAACTTCCCCTTGCATCATGGTAACACTGTTGGAGAAATGAGTTGCTCGAATAAAGAGTTGCTTGCAATTCAGATGTACATTGTCGAGAAGTTCTGATAACACTGTTGGAGAAATGCACCTTTATAAAGATCCTTCCTGAGGAACTGAGTGCAAAATGAATGCACACTTAATCCAAATTAAAAGTTGGAGATGTCCATAATGTGATTGCCAAGGACCGAAATTCAATTCAGGAAATATCTGAAGAGAAACTATCAAGCAAGACTCGAACATTGAGGTATGAACTCAAATGGGATATGCTGAAACAACCGTCTTCCACGAGAATCAATCTTCGTGGGGAAACAGAAATATTATGATTTTTCTGCCTAGGGCTGAAGAATCTAATTGCAGGGATAAGACGCACCCAAACACCTAGGGATAACTACGACCAAAGCGACAGAATAAGATAGACACAACGACTGTAAGCAAATGCACATGCCATGTTGTCTACTTATATGTTATGCGTATGCCTATGCTGACAATGCGAACAGAAAGAGGTGATTGAGGATGAAATAAACGTCTCGGGATAAACATCTCGACCAATCTTCAAAGGTAGAAATATCACTTGGGGATAGGCGGAGAACTGGAATCATGGGATCACCATTCTGTTTCGAGGCTTCAAAATTTCTCTCCTCTTGGGGAATAGGGATCAATATC
The DNA here is from genome assembly GCA_963859935.3 of Lathyrus sativus. Lineage (NCBI taxonomy): Eukaryota > Viridiplantae > Streptophyta > Magnoliopsida > Fabales > Fabaceae > Lathyrus > Lathyrus sativus. Next base: position 595,016,954 of record OZ012737.1, on the reverse strand, counting down.
TTGGTAAGTCTGAAAGGTTATCTTGCTGAAGACGAGGACAAAGATCCACCAGGGTGGATTAAACTCATAACTGTAGAAACTTCCTGGATAAAATAAATATCTGCTTCATTGGAGAGACTCATGCTGGGGAAGATCGATGTTGAAGAAGGTCCATTGAGGAGTAAAATACGTCCATTTCACTAGGAAGGTGAAGTTGGAGAAGCAAATCACTGAGGATTAAAATATCATCCACTTCATTGAGGAAGTGAAGTTGAGCAAATCGCTAGGAATTTTTGCATTGAAAAGCTTCATTGAAGAATTGTCATGACCACCAAAAATAAAATTTATTGGGGACATGAAGAATGTTGTAAGAACAAGGTAATTCTGTCTTGATGAACTGCGTCCTTTAAATAATAGTTGTTGCACATGGTTAAGATAGCCTTTGTTTCTCAGATGCCCCAAGTAATATGGTCATGAGAAGAAGTCAATTTAAGAGGATTTTACAGAAAAACGTGGCGTCCCACTGTTTTCAAACTCTTCGAGAGATTCGCCGAATCTCGACGTAACCGGCTCTGATTGATGGTACTATGAATAAGTCTTCAGAAATAAATCTCTAGATGAAGTTAAATTTGCATAGAATAACCATTTGGGAATAACTTGCCCCAGGCTTAGCAGAGTTTTCAAACTTCAACAATGATGTTTGTATGTAATATTCCTAAGACGTCGAGCAAAGTTAGCAAGTCCGAAATGTTAATTTTGAAACTGTTAATGCAACCCACGTTTGCCTTAAAGTTTTGAAAAGAGATATTACGATAACTTGTGACCGAAATCATTAGTTAGGGTATAGATTTATTTTTATAAAGCCAATGACAATTGAGCATAACTCAAATAGGAGTCAGGAAACGTCATCTCACTGAGTATGCTTTCAAAGTAAACCTTAATTCAATTAGGACTTTTGAAAGGTTGTATCTGGGCTTAGTTCACGATTGGTAAAACAAAGGAAATAAGGGTCAAAGCTTACGTACCCGCCCATTTAAAAAATGTTCACTTTCTTTGAAAGGTTTTAAGTGTTCAATCGAGCTGAATGAAAAATTTCCTGCCCCAGGTTTAAAATGATGTTGGAAAGGGTTAAAAATGATTTAACTTCCTTATGTCTTTGGTGTTTAGGAGGTTTGAAAGAATGCCTTACATCATCAGCAGGTTTTTATTCAAGAGCATACATCAAGAGATTACATGTTTTACTTCATCATCCTCCTTCCAATTCTTCACCAAAGTGAGAAAAATTGGATAAAGTTGGCATTATAAAAATTACGAAAAAGATTTTAAGAGTGAAACGAATGGGTTTCTTCAAGACAAATGCTTATTGCACTACTTATTCAAAATAACATGTTCTTACATGCCAATTATGCTTTTAATCAAAGAAATAAAACACATAAGCGAACGAAAGTGAATAGGTGATCAACATAACGGTGCTCCATTCACGATCGGGCTTCCTCCTTTGGAGGTTAGCACTTCATTATCAATCATTTCTTGAACTTTCTCTTGAAAGACCTTGCATTCTTCAATCGAATGTCCCAACACTCCATCATGAAATTCACAGCTGGCGTTCGAGTTGAACCAGGGTGGGTGAGACTTCATGATTCTAGTCTTTCTGGGTGTCATTACCGAGTTTCTAGCAAAATAGGACCAAAGCCGACTGTAAGTCATTGGGATAAGATCAAACCAACAAGTTTCTTCTTTCGGAACACTCGGAGGTGTCTTCTGATTCTGAAACCGTCTTCGAACCTGTCGATTCTGATGTTGATCTTGGGAATTCAACCTTCGCTTATGAGATAATGGCTGCTTGCGCTGAGTAGGCGCTTCATACTGATGTTGAGGACTAGGTGCTGGAACTGGATCTGACAGGATTGCATTAACATCAACATTTCCTTTCTCTAGGGAATCATCAACTGAAATCTCTTCGTCAGTTTGGTTATTCAAATCATCTTGAATTCTTCCACTTTTGAGTGCATTCTCGATGTTTACTCCAACTTCCACAATTTTAGAGAAATCTGATGGCACAACGCCTACCATCCTAACATAGTAAGAGTCTGGCAGTGTTCTTAGAAACATCTTGCTTAAATCTTTCTCTGGAAGTGGTGGACGAACTTGGGCTGCCAACTCTTTCCATCGTTGGGCATATTCCCTGAAAGATTCATTGTCGTTCTTACTCATTCTTTCTAGTTGATCACTGTCTAGAGCGATATCCAAATTATAATTGTATTGCTTCACAAAAGCGTCAGCTAAATCTCTCCAAGACTGAATGTGATTCCTTTGTAGCTTCATATACCATATCAAGGATGCCCCAGATAAGCTTTCTTGAAAGCAGTGCATCATCAATTTGTCATCGCCAACGTAAGCAGCCATCTTTCGACAAAACATTGTCAAATGGTACCTTGGACAAACAGTACCCTTGTACACTTCAAAGTCAGGCATCTTGAACTTCGGAGGAATGATTACACCTGGAACCAGACATAGGTCACGAGCATCAAGGTCAGATGCATCAGCTCCTTTCACTATTTTCAATTGTTCTTTAAATTCACATAATTCTTTCTCCATTGCTACGAATCTAGGATCGTCCATCTTCGTCTTAGCATGAACATTCTGAAGATTTGGTGCATTTTGTAGAGGCTGGGAAGCTTGAACAACCAAGTTGTCTTGCACAGGCCGTGGTTGTGTAGGAACATCCACTTGTTGAACATGGTCGTCAGAGGGAAGATCAAATAACAGATTGTTCATAATTCTGAAGTCGGCCATAGAATCCATATCTTTCGTCCTCTTTACTATCCTTCGGTAATACTTCAAGCTTGGTCAGATGGTCGAGATGTCAGCTGAGAGACAAATACAGAAGACCGGATGAGCCACAGAAGAGGAGAGACACATGTATATGCAAAATGCTACATGAAGGATACCCATGCAAGAATGCAGAAATGAAAGGTTTCATGGAACTCAAGTTTTTATAAACGTTATAGAATACCAAAGAAAATTTATTTATTGGACTACAAGGGAATATTCTCATAAGAGTCCTGACATAATAGCTGAATAAAAGCTAAATAAAACCCTAAGGAAATCCTTCATTGTGCCTGTTGATTTGTTCCTCCACTTGGATCGTCTAAAGATTAAATTGATAGAGGAAAATAAATCCTCCATCTCTTCTTTTGTTCTTGTTGGAAAGTGTGGAATGAATCCCTTGTATTCTCGGACCTTAAGTATTAGTGAGAGTCTTTGATAATAAGGGAAGTCTTTGGCATTTGTCCTTCTGAGTTTCTTGATTTAGCGCCTTTAATTTCCTTAGGTCACCCAAGTTAAGACTCTTAAAAGAACATTTCAAAATATTTTCTCTTGTAATCCCTATTGGTTCTATAATGTTTATAAACTAGGAATTCCATGAAACCAATGTAATATGATGCTATATGAATGCAACAAACACAAGTATTCACATAAGGACACAAAGATAAACAAACAAAGGGCACCCTAGGTTTGCAACGAGCATGGAGTAAAGGTGTATCCTTCCCAAAGGTTTAAGGACTAAAGGTTGTTTGTACCTGCAGAACAAGGTTCTAAAGGGACTCAAAATCATTAGTCCATCCTTCGGATATTATCAATTTCCCAATTACTCGAGGATTAATAATATTCTCAAGAGAGCTTCTTTTGAGAGTAGCTTCGCGTAGCACTACTTCGGGATTACTCCCTTATAGTCCCGCACTACGTCCTAATAAAGGCCAAAGTTGGGTTAAGGTAACTACGGTCCTCAATATCATAGGCTCCAAGGTCGAAAATAGTGAGTGTCTTCACGATTACTCATTCAACAGTACTATTTCGAGAGGGCCTCAATTGAGCGGGATTCTCGATTTAACTTAGTCGGGATTCAACTCCCTATAAGCCTCCTTGACTATATCATCATCCTATCTTAATTTCTCTCAAGTTCGGGTGTAGAACTTTATCTCACCACTCAAAGACAACAATCCCAAAAGAAATACAAGAGAAAGCATATAAACAATTAATCAAGTAGGCAGATATATAAAGCAGTAAACAAATAAAATAAGATAGGGAAACCCACTAGAGAGGTCCCCAGTGAAGTCGCCATTTCTGTCGCGGTGAAAATCGGATACCAAACTATTGATTAGTTTGAATCTTTAATTCATTTTTTACAACCGAACTTTGATTTGTCCAAAGGAAGGGATAAAGATCGAAATACCCACAATGCAATGCAAATGCAAGGATAGAGAGTTTTAGGTTCGGGGGTTGATTAAACTTAGGGAAGGTACTAGCATCCTAAGTTTCTGTAGTACTCTACATGAACCTCTTGTTTTATGTTTGTTTATTACTAAGTGTTTATCTGCTTAAAGGTTGAAAGACCTAGTGGTTTATTTCTAAGTATACTCGATAAGATGTCGCATCTTATGCCTACATATCCTTACGGGAGTGGAATCAGAGTATTTGTAGTTCCCCTAAAGGGTTAGAGGAGCTCTTTGACTGTGGTCAAAGTTCCTACGGGTTTAGGGTAGTTGTTTTGATTGGGTTTAGGAGAAGAGATGAGTCTTCATGTTAAGGGAGATGTAACCACCACAAGTGTAAAGGGGGTTTTAGGAAAATAGTCTTTGCATCGTCTTAAGAAAAGGGCTTAAGTACTCAGATTGTTTGAAGAGTATGCCTTTATCACTCTTAAGGCAAAGTTCCTACATGTTTGATTGTATTATTGTGGGGGTGGAGATTATATCTCACTTAAGATGATTAACATCTATTCTCTATTGTGTTTGAAAAAGTTGTATAGTGTTGTTTGTTTGTCTAAGTTGTAGAGATAAAGGTCCTTCATATGGGGTAGGATCTATCTTAAGCGATCAACTTGAATGGAATCAAGGATCGTGGGGAAATGATGCAAATGACGTGCACTACACATAAGTGTTGACTCATATGTAGGTTTTTCCTTTGGACGAATACGATGCGAAAAATATAAATATGATAATATAGATGCGAACATATAAATGACAGAAAGTAAAGCCATACACATACGCATGAAAGCGCTGAAGTGTGTGAGAGTGGTCGTGTCGTGAATGTGAGTGTGCACAATTGTTTTAAGCGGCGTTGATCGATTTTAAGCGGAATTGAATTGATTTTAGTTTGAATTATTTATAAGAAAATAATGATTTGGATGAATTGATTTGATAAGAAAAGAGCTGGTTTGATTTAAGAGTCATATTATTTTAGTGAATTTTGATTTTATAAAAGAAGTTGTTATTAGTTTTAATGAAAGGTTTAGATTAGTTGATTAAAATTGATTTTAGAAAGATGTTAACTTAATTTTATTAGCAAAAAGATTTTAGATGTATTAAATAAAAATGTTTTTTTATCATAAAAAAAGAAATTAATTTAGATTAGGTACAAGGTTTATTATAATTATTCTAAATGTTGTTTTTAAGTACGAAATATTTTTCAAAACAAAAAGATATATTATTAATTATTTAGAAAAAGAATGTATTAGTTTATTAAAAAGGATTAATTAATCTGTTAAGAAAAACTAAATAGGTGGTTAGAGGAGATTAAGCGTGATTAGTGGTGTTTAACGTGTGGTGAGTGTGTGCTCATGTGCAAGATTAGCAAATTACAACAGTTAAAACAAAATAGGACGAAACCCTAAATCCCTTCCCCCCCCCCCCCAAGATCGCGATCGGCTTCTCATCGTCACTCTCTTCGTCAATCTCCTTTCTTGCCTTCGTCTTCTTCGCCTTGACCTCCTCTGTTCCGTTCACTTTATCAGTGCCTTCCTGAAATTCAAAACAAAAGCGAACAACAACAAGCAGAGGCGAGCCAAATCGATGTCCTTAAATCATAGCTTATTAGTTAGGGAACAAATTTACCGGTTATAAGGATGTTAGAGTGGTTGATGACGGTCTCGACGGCGACTCGCGAAGAACGGATGGTTTCGCGGGCGGGAACATCGAAGGGATCCCGACGATGGGCAATAGAGGTCGATGGCGGCAATTCGAACAAGCACAAAGATAAGTCTTTATCTTCTTAATTTTCAATCTGAGGTTTTTTGATTTGGGATATTCTGGGAGGTTTATGTTTTGTGAATGTGATGGATTCTGTAAAATCCATCCCCTAATCCTTGAACTCTTCTTCTTTTATAGGCTCTTTCCAATCAATAAGGCTTTGAATGAGTTTATGGATTTGGTTAGACATGTTTATCTGAATTTGGGAAGTGGTTTATGACTTTGCCAACACTGTTTTGGAAAGTTTCAAATGCCCTCTGGCCGTGTAATTGCTGAGGAACCTTCCTTGTTTAAACCAGAGGTAAATGATTTGAATTAATAGTTTCCCTTTCCTTCTGATTTTCTTTTAGGAGCTTTAATGAACTGATGGGTTTTCCTTCTGATTTTCTTTTGAGTTTATGCGGGATTTAAATCACTTCCTCTTTTGTTGACAGGTTTGTGGGTTACGGATACTTCTGTGTTATGACTCACCCAAGCATAAGCATTTCTAAAACCATCAAAAACATGAAGTTCTCCATATGAATGCGAGGTTAGGACACAGGCTGGACAAGCTTTTGCTGCGGCCCATATAGAAGGTGGCCAGCAATATAAGTAAGACAATGATGATGGATGTTTCAGAGGTAGCACCGAGAGTCCTTTCTTAATTTTGACTTGCTGTGAGGCCTTTTTGAAATGATGTTAATGATGATGAAATGAACTGACATGAGTTTTAGTCTGCAAATGAAATAAAAGGGCATAGTGACATTGCGGGCTGCTTCAAATTGTTGGAACAAAAGTCATGATTAAGTGGACTAGAGGCGACACACGCTTGACGTTGCACTGGTTTGGTGGTTTGGATCTTTGTTCCTTGGCTTGTAAGCTGATAGGCTTTAGGTTGATTAACTTTAAGTATGCTTGCAGACGGTCCTGTTATTCATTGTTAGTGATCACTTGTAGGAGACAGTTACTGCAATTTAGGCTTATGCAACTTTGTTATTTGAATTGACTGCTTGGTGTGCTAAATTGTCATGAATGGAATGCCTTGAGATTCTTTCTGATGCATACTGATCATGCATTGTAGGGCTGACCTTCTCATCTTTCATCTTTCTAGGACTTCTAATCTTCAATTATTTTCCTTATGGCATTCGTAGGTGTTGCTGTCAAGTGCGTGCGAGGTGGCGACGACAGTCGACAAGAGGTGAACTGGTGACGACACACTTGCTAGTGGATATGGTCCGGATAAAGCTCCTCAGGTCTTAAGGGTGAGAAATCTGATGAACTTTTCATGAGAAGCTATTACCTGTTGAAATTGTTCTCTTTTTGGATTTTTCAAAATCACATTAACCTTGAGCTTTGTTGACCTTGTAGGATCAATGGAGTTCGTACATAACCGAAGATGATTTCGTGTTCACGTCACGAAATGGGTTGAATGCAGTGAGAATATCTGTTGGATGGTGGATAGCTCCAGATCCAAATCCACCTAAGCCTTTTGTTGGAGGGTCATTGGCAGTACTAGACAATGCTTTCACATGGGCACAGTAAGTCTTAGACAGCTGTTGTTGGGAGTTAAAGTGAATTCTTTGCGATAAACGGTAGTTTCAGATTGGGCATACTTTAGTTAGCAAGTGATATCCATCAAAGCCGAGTTTGGTGTTTACGCATGGAGTTGTACTGGCGATGATCTTTTGCAATGTTTTCCCTCTATGGGATTTGTCTGCAGGAGTTCTAAGGCTGCTGCCGACGGAAGCTGAGTTGATGAGGAGGTGAGACTGCCTGGGATAAAATCTGATTGTGCTCTTCCCCAAATCCAAGTCGGTTAACACTGTCAAATGTCGGATTTCACATGAGGGATTCTTCCTCTTTTCAGTCTCAACATGCTCGGCTGGCCTTTGGAAGATGTGTTGCGTATGCGAGAACAACCGTCAGTTTGGTTCTGCTTTCGTACAGGCCATACGATATCTCTTGACATCTCTTCTTAATACACATGTAATAGCATCCTAGGAATTTTGTTACTTTAGGTTTATGAAAACTTGTAATTGAAAATGGTGCACCTCCAGTTTGGAGAGGTTATAAATACCAAAGTCTTATATAGACGACTTTTCTTTTCCCGAGACTGTCTTGTAACTTTATGGCTTTTATCATTTTTTAACACTCTTGTAATCCATCTTTTGTGACATCTTTGAAGTATTTAGTAATTTGTATCATGCACTCCCAAGGAAACCCTCATTGCTTTTAACGGTCACATGTGATGTACTGGTTGAGTACAACACTTGTTATCAACTTGAAAACACATGTAGCACTGTAACCTCAAAGTAGTTTATGGCATAAGCAACCTTTCTTTCCTCGAGCTTGTACTCATAACTACATTCTCGTAACCTTGTAGCTTGGCGTAATGTAAATTTGTATAATGTAATTTTTGTGTAATGCAATCTTGTATCATTTTTTTTTTTGCAAAGCATGTCTTAAAAAAGTTCCTCTACATGGCTTTAACCTCCAAATAGAATTAGTGATCTTGTATCCAATTCAAAAGCAGAATCTTTTTACTTGTAGTGGTGGCTTAGAATTTTGCGAAATTGCTACGTGATTCCGCCGTGCTCATTATCACAAAGCTTAGAGTTGTAAGAAAAGTTATATGACATTATCCACCACTTTATGTACTTCTATTAGCCATTAATCATCAAGTAATTTAAACTCCATATGAATGATCTTTTATCTCCAATAATTTGCAATGCCTTTGTGTTGGAAAACAAAGACGTTGTAGTAACCGATTAAGAAGTCTTGAGTTGGTGATGATATCCCATAAATGTCGACCAAACTTGCCAAACATTTCCACCTGTCTTTGTCATGCTTGAACTCACGACCATGAGAGATAATTATGAAAGTGGCCCAGCTCAACTTGAAACCTTATGATCAACTTGAATAAGAACCAATTGACCATGTCCGAAAGGATTGGGTTATGAGTGTCGTCTCTACTTGAATTTAATACATCTGCACACACTCATTAGTCATAGTAAATAAAACAAGAGAAAAAACGAACGAGGTTGGATCTTAAGGTCAAAAATCAGGGTGTGACACTACAGTACTTTTTACATCGGGTTAACCACACAACCGATGTAAAAATTTAATAATTAAAATTTATAATTATATTTTTTTCACATCAAACTTAAAAATTTAACCGATGTGCTTGGTGTATTTCTTACATCGGGTCAAAACCCTATGTAAAATGTCTTTGATTTACTACATCGCCTGGCTTTACATCGGACCCAGACCCGATGTAAAATGTCATTTTCGCCCGATGTAAAAAGTCATTTTCTGTGGATTTGTACAATTGATCTTATTCATTCTGATGTTTGGGGACCAACCCCTGTTTCTAAAATTTCTGAACTGTTTTTCAATAATTTCACATGTATCGGCATCTCACAATAAAATGGTGTCATAGAACTTTGTTTTGTCCCTTGAAGTTGCTCGAGATTTTCTCTTTCGAATGTCTTTTTCAAAATTATATTGGAGTGAAGCATTTTTTACTATTGCTTATTTAACTATTTGTGTGTCATGTCGTATTATAAGTAATGTTAGTCCTTTTTAATTTATGATCTCACTTTTTTCTCCCACTTCTATGTTATAGGATCTCGAAACTCTAGTATTTGATGTGTAGCTTTTACCCATGTCAATTAAAAAACACCAAACTAAGTTAGATTTGTGTGTACTTAGATGTATCTTTCTTCCATTAAAATGATATATAATTTGGTTAGTGTTACAACAATTCAGAAAATCAAAAGATAAACTACAATAATCCAATCTATCTTCTTCCTTACTTCTTGTAAGAACTTGCTTGTAATTAGCTACCACCATTAACTTTGATCTTTATCCAAGATCTTGATTTTCAACTTTTGATGGATTCCTATCTTGATGAATTTCCTAATCTTCACCCACTCTTGAAATTCCAAACCTTGAATCCTTCTCTTTAACTAGTTGACAAATCCACTGAAAAACTTCACAGCAATGGAGAAAAATTTTCTTCTTCTTTTTCCTTCAAGAAATTTCAACCCTTGAAATTTCCAAGATCAAAATACTTTTTACAAAATCTGCACATTTCAATGAACAATTAAATCCCTAATGTTTCCCTATAATTAATAATCACACATACAATAGAATGATTTCCATGAGTATGATTAAGATGAAGATCTGAGAGAGAGAAATAAGTTGTGTTTGCAAAGGTTTTCCAACTAGAAAAATTTTGATCTCTTATGAAATGAGGAAATGAAACCCATATTCATAGGTGCAAGAGGAAATGCACAATTAATGAGTAAAAATGAACTACATGAATCAATTCAGACTCCCCATGACTCAATTCAGTTAGGGCAGTTGACTTGAGTCGAATCCAAAATGAATCAATTTAAATTAGCATCCTGAATCAAATCACAACCCTGACTGAATCAATTCAATTTGGAATTTCCAGTCTTGTGACTCGATACAAAACTGCTTTTGACTCAATTCGCACAAGCAGAATCAAAATAAACTTTTGAGACACTTTCATGAATCAATTCATGAAAGTCTTGGCTCGAGTCAGAAGACTAAAAACTTTAAATCAAGTCAAGAAAGCTTCTGAATCAATTCAAACAGCTATCACACCTAGTCTACTTAACAAATGCATGGATAAACTTCTTTAGCATGTGTTTGATGATTAATAAACAAGGAAACTCAAATTAAATAATAAACATAAATTAAGCATCAAAATAACGAAATAAGTTGGAAAGGAGAGGTGTGTTGGAAAACCAAAAAAATAGGAGCTAACACTCATTAGTTGTATTATTGACCAAAAATATGGAAAAGTTGACGACCATTAATTGTTGGTGATGGATTAATAAATAAATAAGAAACTAAATAACTCTACACGGAGTCCAAAAAAACAACGTGGTAGAATATATTGAAACAAGGGAATTGATGGTGACGTACCAATTAAAAAAATTGGTTTAAATTAGACAAAAGTTTGATCGGAAAAGGAAAAAAATTAAAGGTGATACACATCAATAAACACATCCTAAAATATGTTGGAGATTAATATTTGTGTTATAGCATGATTTTTTCTTTAATATTTGACAGTATTTAATATTAAAAATATATATATAATAGATGTTGACTGGAAAAAAAAGTGATGTAGATCGATTAGATGATAGGCGGAAAACGTGAGGAGTTTTATATGTATAGTGAAAACTCTCTCTCTCTCTATCTCTCTATCTCTATCTATCTATCTATATATATATATATATATATATATATATATATATATATATATATATATATATATATATATATATATATATATATATATATATATATATATATATATATATATATTCCGATGATAACAGCTTTATAGGTATGAAGAAAACAACTTTATAGACACATGATGGTGATGTTGACAATTGGAAAGAAGATATTTAAAAAATCTGACCAACTATATATATTTTCAAAAAAAAAATATAGAGGGAAAAAATTCGAAAAAAAAAATGAAGGAAATAGAACTGACCCATAATGAATTGATTCATATTATATGTGAATATTTTTATTCTTAATGATGTATATTTGCTTTGAATCACTCTAGACATAGATTTTGCAAAACTTGATCTAAGATATTCATCTATCAATAAACAAACTCTAGACATTGATTTGTGAGTTGATATATACTTTATATCAATCTTAAAGACTATTGTATCGATTGTTAGCATGAGACATCATTTAGTAATGGATACAATAATACTCGCAAAACCTCTTTAGACATAAACGATATTGAGAGGGTACGTGATTATATTAATTGGAAACAAATTTGCATGCTTGGTTAATCGAATATATGCAAGTTAGGTTGATGAAATCTATTCTTGATGTGCTTTGTTAAACAAAAATCTTTCAAACTTTACTCTTTGCTACTAAAACTTGTGAAAACTTATGATACCAAACAAAACACCTTTTAAAATCTTACTTAAAACTCTTTTAACTATAGAATGACAAGTGATATCAGAAGAATCCTTGTGGAGACGATAAAATAACTTTCACCACCTAATATGCATTACAACAATTTGCTTTTTAATCATAACCAATCTGGGAAACCCAAACCCCACTCATATAGTTAACTAGATGTGATGAAATCGTCGATGCTTCATCTCAGACTAAGGTGATAAACCTAAAAAAAAATTAAATGTTCCATCTTAAGAAGTAAGACATCTCGTAGCGAGCATTCTAGAGGTTATGGAGACTGCTTATGGGAGAGATCAAGAGATAAATGTTACAGAAATGAGGGAACATGTAGACTAAGAAACCATGAAACGAACATTGACGAAGTCAGGTAACCAACTATATTCATATGGAAAACCCACAAACTATAGAAAATTTCATAGGTAATTGAAAGACCTGAGTGTCTACTAACTCTCGGTCGCAATACACCTAACAATGAAATTATGCAGTGGATAGAAGCACGGTTGTCCATCCGTACTCATGGTCGTAACTTTTATTTGTTGATAGTGAGGTGGAAATGGCGTGGGGGGGGGGAAACATGGTCTTGAACTCCCTACTGATGGTGATCAGTAATCTTAGGCGGAGCAAGAAATTTTGGGGACGACATTCGTCTTCACTGATGAATGGAGAATGAACACTTCCTATCAGATGCAGGTTCATCCTATGATCGAACACGACTTCACCTTTGTCCCAGTAGGAGATTATGTATTTGGTTTGATGGGTGTGTGTTTCCTTTACATGAATGTTTGTTTTCAAGGGGTGGGGTTTATGCCCCCTTCAATGATTTTGAAGTTGGGGTTCGGAACCATCTGGGTGTTTCGCCCTAGCTATTGTGTCGTGTGAGTTAGACTTACTTCAAAGTATTCTAATATTTGTGTGAATACAAGAACAATGTCCATACTCTCACACTTTTATTCCACGTCTTTCATATGAAAAGAACCTTTACCAAGTTAGACAAGTCTCAAAGGTTGATTTTGTTTGGACAAGGCAAGGAAATGTTCGAAGTGTACATAGATAGCTTCAAGTATTTTAAGGATATGTATTACTTGGCTACTCATCTCATCCACATTGATCACAAGAGTATTTGTGATATTTTAGTGAGCTGCATCGGTTGTAGTAACTTCTCACTGAGGTACTCCCCTTCCTCATTTCATAATATCACTCCCAATCTGAGGTGCATGGGAAAATTCCTGAAGTTGTGGCAGGAAAATCATTTTTGTTAGTTCTAAGGAACTACATATGATATCCCAACTAGAGGTGGAAAAGCGAGTGGCCCGCCCCATTTAAGCCCATCTAAAATTGGGGCGAGGCAGATCAACTTAGGCGTATGAGCTCAAAAGTCAAGCCCGCCCCGTTTACTAACGAGTTGGCGGGCCGACCCGCTGACTTTTTTTACAATTTAATTTACTACATAATTTACAAAATTTTTAATCATTACCAAAGAGGCCGACAAATTTTTAAAACGCATAGTAAAACTTTAACAAGTTTTAATGTAAATGTCATATTCTTCAACATAAACAAAAAACATAACTATAATATCAAAAACTTAAAACAAACACGCTAGAATCTCAAAATAATCTTTTGGGTTCAAAATATCAACAAGCGCAACCTAGTTAAGGATATCTAATGACACAAATCAAGAAAACAAACTAACACAAGCTAAACAAAGACAACTAAGTAGATTGATTGATATTTAATAATGGAAGCATCTCTAAAATAAAAGAATCCAAGAAAAATCAAAGCTTCATTATTTCAAAATTATCAATACAAAATAATAAGCACTTAGTTGAGCATTTTAGTGTCCAAAAATAAATAAAATGAGAACTCAAATAGAATAAAATACAAATCAAAATTTTATTATCATAATGAGAAACAAACCCCTCTGTGCAAAACGTACCTTATAGCTTTAGAACCCAACTCCAATGACAACGAGTAATAGAAAATAAAAAAGAATGTATTCTCTATGTTTTGCAATAGACTTTTTCTACAATAAGTGAAAATAAAGCAAGAATCAAAGACCAATTAATATCTTCAAAATGAGGTGTTTGTGGTTATGTGAAAAATGAACATTATGGTATAAAGAAATGAAGGTTATTTTAAAAGTATGTCTACTACATACCACATTAATATTGTTTTAATTCCATGTAAAAAATAAATTGTTTTAACAAAAAACCCATGGACAAAACCTGCCCCGCCCTCGGCCCGCAAAAAATGGTGGGTTAAACGGGTGGGTCTGACCCCATTTTGTCACCCCTAATCCCAACGATCTGTCATAAGAAGAGGAAATATTTGAAGAATAATCTTGTCATGTTTTAGAAAGACGTTGATCATGTGGATGGTGTTCACCCTTTCAGTTCCAATCCGCTAAAGTGAAAGGAGTTTCATCTATAAACTCTCCTGTTAATAGAGGAGGCTGCCAAAGATGATAAGCAAAACATATTTCCTGAGTAGAGAAACCGTTATACATTTTTTAAAACATCAAATTTTCATGGAGTTTTCTATTTGTACTTAACGTGATTTTCTCTACCTTAAAGATAGTATGAGATGTCTTAATGCAATGCATCAGATGAAGAAGCTTAGGAGTGAACGTGTATAAAAACATATTGTAATGGGGAATTCATCCATCTCTCTACCTTGTGTTTGCAGACTAGTTGATACATCTTCATACATATCTTGGATAACTTGAATATATGTAATCCTAACCAATTTTCTTCTTTTAGTTTTTCCACAAAATCTCTATAAGCATTCTATCATTCGCCTTTTTTAAGTCAATTAAAATCAATTGTAAGTTTTGTTGGTCTATCAGGTACTGCTCCATCACACGGCGTAAGAGATATATTGATTCCATAGTCGAACTCCCACACATAAAATCAAATTAGTTCTCAGTGATTTGAGTCTTTTTTCTTAGTCTCCATTCAACCACTTTTCTCATAACTTCATGGTATGCCTAATAAGTTTAATCTCAGTATATTTTGCACAATTTTGTATATCTCTCTTATTCTTATAGATTGGAGTTAAAGTATTTCTTCTCCATTCATTCGACATTTGTTTTGATCTGATAATTTCATTAAATGATTTGGTGAGCCACTCAATGTCTCTAACTCCAATAATTTTCCATTGATTCAACCGCTTTATTATTACTCATTCTTTTCCATGTCTCTTTTACCTCTTGTTTCTGAATTTGATGATAATAATTATAGTTTCAATTCTCTTCTCTTCTTAAATGTCGAGTATATGCTAGAGTCCGGCTAGATATCATAAATAAATTGTAGAAATATGTTTTCCACCTATCCTTTATAACCTTTTCCTGAATCAAAATACACTTCACTTGATTTAAATTTTTTGTCTTTCTTTCTCTTCCCTTATAAGTGTGTGTGTGTCTATATATATATATATATATATATATATATATATATATATATATATATATATATATATATATATATATATATATATATATATATATATATATATATATATATATATATATATATATATATATATATATATATATATATATATATATATATATATATATATATATATATATATATATATATATATATATATATATATATATATATATATATATATATATATATATATATATATATATATATATATATATATATATAGTTTATTCTTCCTCCTTAGTGTCGAGATACAAATGTGAATTAGAAGTGTCACATTACTTGTAAAAGTGAAGATTATTACTTAAAAAAGTGAAGGTCAAAAACTATATAAGTTGTTAAATTGGTATAATATTTTCATATATTTCAATCGTATATTTCAGATGGGAATTTGTTATATTTATATACACAGAAAACCCTATTTCTAATTATAACTAAATCAAAATAATTATAACCAAATAAGAGAAATTAACAATTAATAACTATATTCCTATTATAGTCCCTACAATTTTGTTGACAGCTAACGCCAACACTCCCCCTCAAGTTGGTGCATAGATATCTCAAATGCCCAACTTGTCAAGTGCGTTGTAGAAGTCACTACTACATACAGCTTTTGTGAGTATATCTGCTAATTGATCTTCAGATTTAACAAACGGAAATTGAATTATCTTGGTCTCCAAATTTTGCTTAATAAAGTGTCGATCTACTTCCACGTGCTTCGTTCGATCATGTTGAACCGGATTATGAGCAATTTCAATTACAGACTTATTGTCACAAAAAGATTCATTGCACTATTCGGAGCAAAGCCAATTTCAATTAACAGTCTTCGAAGCCAGAGAAGCTCACAAAGACCTTTAGCCATCCCTCGAAACTCTGCTTCAGCACTTGATAATGCTACAACATTTTGTTTCTTACTTTTCCATGTAACCAAATTTCCTCCAACAAAGGTAAAATAGCCTGAGGTGGATTTTCTGTTGGTGATATCTCCAGCCCAGTCAGCGTCTGTATAACCTTCAACTTGTACATGATTATTCTTTGTGAACATCAAGCCTTTTCCAGGCGAGGACTTTAAGTACCGCATGATTCGAATTACCGCGTCCATGTGATCTTTACTCGGGTTGTGCATAAATTGGCTTACTACACTTACCGCATACGCTATATCAGGTCGCGTATGAGATAAGTAAATAAGTTTTCCAACCAATCTCTGGTACCTTCCTTTGTTTGTTGGCACTTGGTTTGGATATTCTCCAAGTTGGTGGTTCTGGACAATTGGAGTATCTACAGGTTTATAATCTAGTAGCCCAACTTCTGATAAAAGATCTAAGATATATTTTCGTTGAGATAAAAAGATGCCTTTCTTTGACCTAGCAACTTCAATACCTAGAAAATATTTGAGTCCACCTAGATTTTTCATCTCAAATTCGGTTGCCAGATGTTTTTGAAGTTTTGCTATTTCCTCAAAGTCATCTCCTGTAATAATCATGTCATCTACATACACAATCAAAGTTGTGACCTTACCTTGACGGTGTTTCAAAAACAACGTATGATCTGCGTTACTTTGTTGGAAGCCATATTTTTTCATTGCCAAGTTCAATCTCCCAAACCACACTCTAGGAGATTGCTTCAAGCCATACAAACTACGTTGCAATTTGCACACCACTTTAGTCTCATAGTTTGTCATATATCCTGGAGGGATATCCATATATATTTCTTCTTTCAAGTGCCCATGGAGAAAGGCGTTTTTCACGTCTAACTGATGCAATGGTCAATCAAGATTTACTGCAAGAGATAAAAGAACTCTGACAGTGCTCAACTTGGCAACAGGAGAAAAGGTTTCTTGATAGTCTACGCCATATGTTTGTGTAAAGCCTTTAGCTACTAGTCTTGCTTTGTACCTTTCAATTGACCCATCAGCTTTGTACTTGATAGAGAAAACCCACTTACACCCTACTGATTTCTTTCCTTTTTGTAAAGGGACAAGGGTCCATGTCGCATTCTTGTTTAATGCCTCCATTTCTTCATTCATAGCTTGAACCCATCTAGTGTCTTCAATGGCCTCTTCAACGTTGCTAAGTACACTGTGTGAAGATAGTTCATTTGCAAATTTCTTAAGGGGTTCAGATAATTCCTTCATAGAGACATAATTAGCAATTGGATACCTCGATCGATGATCCTCTTCTTCAGGAGAGTAACGCTTCAGTGGTTTTCCCCGATTATGCCTGTGAGGTAATTCATAGCTAACAGAGATATCACTATTATTATTATTATTATCAAGAGATATAGGAGAGCTTACCTCAATGATATTCTCAGGAGATGGATCGTTGAGTACTGGAGAGGGGGGGATTCTGATACTTCAACTTCAGGACTCATATGGTCTGTTTGAGTTTGACACGAATCACCAGCCACATCAGTTGATGGTATATCAATATCTTTGAACCAGTCAAATGTCGACCAATTTGACTTTTCTTCTGGTGTCTCCCCCTGAAGAGAAGAATTGGGTGCTGCCGAAGAGTAGAAATGGTCAAATTCCAAGAATGTAACATCCATAGTTACATAAATGCGTCGAGTAATAGGGTCATAGCAGCGATACCCTTTCTGGTGTACACCATATCCCAAAAACAGGCAGCGAATGGCACACAGATCAAGCTTTGTACGCTGGTTTTTATGTAGGTGAACAAACACAACACACCCAAAGACACGAGGTGGCAGCATTTGTATTGTAGGCAGTGGTACAAATGTGGACAAGGTCTGCAGCGGAGTTTTAAATTCAAGAACCTTCGATGGCATCCGATTGATGAGATATACTGCTGTAGTAACAGCATCAGTCCAATGGTGGTGAGGCACATGTGCTCCATGTAAAAGAGCACGAGCAGTTTCAAGGATATGGCGATTTTTCCGTTCTGCAATACCATTTTGTTGTGGAGTTTGTGGACACGTGGTTTCGTGAATAAGTCCGCGTTTTTTTAAATACTCATGGAATTGGTGATTTACAAACTCCTCACCATTATCAGAGCGAAGGATCCTAATCTTCGTTGAATATTGAGTCCGAATCATTTTATGAAACTGTTGAAATATGTGTACCACTTCATTTTTTTGTTTCAACAAATAAATCCAAGTCATTCGAGTGCAACCATCAACAAATATAACAAACCACCAATAACCAGAGAGAGACGATTTTGGGGGTGGACCCCATACATCATAATGGATTAAAGCAAAAGGAACATTACTTTTATTCATACTTGATGGAAAAGTGACTCGATGACTCTTGGCTAAAATACAAGCTTCACATTTGAAGTTCAACAAAGATTTATCTGAAAATAAGTTTGGGAACACATGTTTCAAGTAGCCAAACGAAGGATGGCCTAATCGACGATGCCAAAGTAAGACTTGCTCCATTTTGTTGTTTCTTGAATAATGCATGTGATGCGCTCGGCCTACACTAAAATCTTCCATATAGTAAAGTCCCCCTCTCTTAGTACCACGCCCAATGATCTCCTTCGTGAGAATATCCTGAAGAAAACAGAAAGATGGATAAATTAGCACAACACAGTTCAAGTCTTTTGTAACTTGACTCACAGACAACAACTTATGAGATAGAGAGGGAACAAGTAGTGTATTTGAAAGCAAAAGGGTTGGTGATAACATCACAGTTCCAGCCCCTGTTACCGCCGATAAATCACCATTTGCGTTGACAATACTTGAGCGCCGAGGGGTTGAACGTTCAGAAAAATCAGCAGTATCAAACGTCATATGATCGGTAGCTCCGGAATCAAGTATCCATGCATTAGAGTCATCATCATGATTAGAGCGAATTAGAACATTACCTTCAGTGGTGTGGGAACTTGATTTCGGAATGAGGGAAAGATGTGGTTCAGCAGTAGCTACTGCAGCTTTGCCCGGGTTGCTCTCAGTTGTTTCGCGACGCTTTCGAGCCTGAAAGTCTGTCCACCAGTCTGGATAGCCATGGAGCTTAAAACATGTCTTACTAGTATGTTTGTTACCTCCACAATGAGAGCACTTAGTGCCATTAGATGGTTCTTTATGTTTGGATTGAGAAAATATCTTACTGTTCTGTAATTTGAGACCCTTGGATGCAAGACCTGCTCCTGATAATTCATTGGAGTTGTCTGTCATCACTGTCTGACGAAGAGCTTCCCTCCTAACATGTGCATATGCTTGCTCCATTGTTGGAAACGGTTTCATTTGTAAAACGTCGCTTCTGATATTATCCAAGCGGTCATCAAGTCCATCCAAAAATACATACACTCGTTCTTCTTGGACAAGTGTATTGTAGTGTTGGATATCAACTTGACATGTCATCGGATTTGGACGACGAAAATCTATCTCACGCCAAAGTCCTTGGAGATCGTTATAATATTTTTCAAGAGAACCACCGGCTTGTTTAAGACGTGTCACCCGTCGCCGAAGGTCATACACTTGGGAGGTATCACTGCCATCGAAGTACGTGGTCACAATTGCATCCCACACCAGTTTGGCAGTGGAGAATCAAATAAAGTTGCTGATTAGAGAGGAGTCCATTGAGTTGATTATCCATCCCTTAACAATCGCGTTGTCAGTCCGCCAACGTCGAAATGTAGGATCTGTTTGAGGGGGTTGCGGGAAATCTCCGTTGATATATCCCAATTTGTCTTTGCCCGAGATATACATCTCAAGCACCTGGAACCAAAGGGGATAGTTGATGCCATCTAACTTGATGCCAATCGGTGTCACCGTATGGTCAGAGCCAATTTGTGACGGGGCTGAAGCACGGTTCAGGACTTCCGTCATTTTCGTCATCAACTCAACAAGAATAGAAGACGAGGTAGTCTCATCGGAATTTGAATCCGAGTCGGCCATGGAAGAAGGATGGAAAGTGTTACCGTAGGTCTGGATTAAGACCTGGCGGCTGATACCATGTTAAATTGGTATAATATTTTCATATATTTCAATCGTATATTTCAGATGGGAATTGGTTATATTTATATACACAAAAAACCCTATTTCTAATTATAACTAAATCAGAATAATTATAACCAAATCAGAGAAATTAACAATTAATAACTATATTCCTATTATAATCCCTACAATTTTGTTGACAGCTAACGCCAACATAAGTGAGAGGACCTATATATTCTATATTTTAAAATTATAGGAGAATATGTAGCGTCTCTCACTTTTTTATTGCAATTAATACAATGTTAATGCTCCTATGATTAATCACTTTATTCCTAAAAATTGATATAATCAGGCTCCTTGATTTTTTCTTAACTTTTTTTATACTCTTTGAAGTTTCGGCATTTTTACAAAACTCATGTAACCATATAAAGAAACCTTGCAAAATTCTAATGTAGCTTCGAGCATACAGCTAAAATTTTAATTCCAGATGGTTAAAGAGACAACTAATTAGTTTACTGCGCCGCTTATGAAAAAAATGATTATAAATTGTAACTTGTAAATTTGTAATGCAGTTTAAGAATAAGGAACATCCTTTGTTAATATTTGAAGGGTTGTTGAATGAAAAATAACTTATTGTATATATGAGATGAAAATGAAGTTACATTTACAATCACTTCAATCTCTCTAGTTTTTTTCTTCTCTCTCAACTGTCCAATCTCTTTGAAGGACTTTGTGTTGTAACATAGAGTTCATACACACACTACTATCTATTTTATTTTATTTTATTTTATTTTTATCTTTTCATGTCTTGCAATGTATTTCTATAACCATAAATTCCATTGCTTTTCTATAAATGTAGAATGACTCTGCTACATGGTGTAATGCAGGTGAGTTGCTTCATTATTTGTTTATGGTTATCTTCACATTTCAAATTATAGCAACCCCATTTGTTTGAGATTCTTGAATTACAAAAGGGTGTGTTAATTATTCCTTTTTTCTAATGAGTTATTTTTAATATGTAAAGAGTTGATAGATTTTACTAATTGCAGTTTTTTTTTTCAATGTCAAAAATGGTTTTTGTTTCTGTTTCTTCATTCGTTTTTCAATATTGTTTACAGGAATAACAGCTGCATATTGACTAGCTTCAACCATGGTATTGCCGCTACGAGTTTTTTTTCCTTTATTCTCATCTTATTTAATGTGGATATCATTAGAAATCGATGTTATATTTTGACTCTGTAGTTTTTTTTTGGCACAATATTAGTCTGATCCATGCTGATGAATGATAGTTATTTTGTTCCTTTCAATTTTCTTCTTTGCTTTGTTTTTTTTGGATTAGGAAGCTGAGATACCAAGTGGAGAAGTGTCAACAAATAGGGTCATAGAAGATGAATATAGCATTAATGATAGTCCCATTGAGCAAGTGAGACTAACAGTTCCAATCACTGATGACCCTTCTCAGCCAGCACTCACTTTCCGGACATGGATTCTAGGATTAGCTTCATGTGCACTCCTAGCATCTGTGAACCAATTTTTAGGCTACAAAACCAACCCTTTGAAAATCACTTCTGTCTCTGCTCAGATTATTACACTCCCACTTGGGAAGCTTATGGCTGCCACACTTCCTACAAAACTAATTCAAGTCCCTCTCACAACCTGGTCTTTTTCGTTGAATCCGGGGCCATTCTCTATGAAGGAACATGTGTTGATAACTATCTTTGCTAGCTCAGGATCTAATGGAGTTTATGCTATTAGCATAATCACAATTGTTAAGGCTTTCTATCACAAAAACATACATCCTGTAGCAGCTTATTTGTTAGCGTTATCGACTCAAATGCTAGGGTACGGATGGGCTGGTATTTTCAGAAGGTTCCTTGTTGATTCACCTTACATGTGGTGGCCTGAAAACCTTGTGCAGGTCTCTCTATTTAGATCATTTCATGAAAAAGATAAAAGGCCTAAAGGAGGAACTTCTAGGCTGCAATTCTTTTTCGTAATATTTGTAGCTAGCTTTGCATATTACATCGTTCCGGGATACTTTTTCCAAGCAATATCAACTGTCTCTTTTGTTTGCTTGATTTGGAAAGACTCCATCACTGCGCAACAGGTCGGGTCGGGTATGAAAGGCCTTGGCGTTGGTTCATTTGGCCTGGACTGGAACACGGTTGCTGGCTTCTTAGGTAGTCCTTTGGCTGTTCCTGGCTTTGCCATCATCAACATAGTGGCAGGATTTTTGTTGTATATTTATGTTTTGATTCCAATTGCTTATTGGAACAATTTATACGATGCTCAAAAATTTCCCCTCATTAGCTCCCACACGTTTGACTCTACCGGTGCAACTTACAACGTTACTCGGATCCTCAACACCAAAACTTTTGACATTGACATGGACAGTTACACCAATTACAGTAAGATCTATCTTAGTATCGTATTTGCGTTTGACTACGGATTGAGCTTTGCAACTCTTACAGCCACAATTTCGCATGTTGTTCTCTTCCACGGAGAAATGATTCTCCAGATGTGGAAAAAGACAGAAAGTTCTTTAAAAAACCATCTCGGAGATGTCCATACAAGAATTATGAAGAAAAACTATGAACAAGTTCCTGAATGGTGGTTCGTTTCCATTCTAATTCTAATGGTTATGATGGCTTTAGTAGCTTGTGAAGGCTTTGGCAGGCAACTTCAACTTCCATGGTGGGGAATCTTACTTTCTCTAGCAATTGCATTAGTTTTCACTTTACCAATTGGTGTAATTGAAGCAACAACAAACACAAAATCTCGTCTCAATGTGATCACAGAGTTGGTTATCGGTTTTATCTATCCAGGAAAGCCACTAGCTAATGTAGCTTTCAAAACCTATGGCCATATCAGCATGGTACAAGCACTTGGTTTTCTTGGTGACTTGAAATTAGGCCACTATATGAAAATTCCACCAAAATCAATGTTCATTGTGCAGCTTGTAGGCACAGTAGTTTCTTCATCTGCTCACTTTGGAACAGCATGGTGGCTTCTAACATCTATCGAGAACATATGCGATGAATCATTGTTGCCGAAAGGTAGTCCTTGGACATGTCCTGGTGATGAAGTGTTCTACAATGCTTCAATCATATGGGGAGTTGTAGGGCCAAAGAGAATGTTTACGAAAGACGGCATTTATCCTGGGATGAATTGGTTTTTCCTTATTGGTCTACTTGCACCTGTTCCAGTGTGGCTTCTATCTATCAGATTTCCTAACCAAAAGTGGATTCAACTTATTAACTTTCCTATTATCATTGGAGGTGCGTCTAGCATTCCACCAGTGAGGTCTGTGAATTATATAAGTTGGGGAATTGTGGGAATATTTTTCAATTTCTATGTGTATAGGAAGTTCAAAGCATGGTGGGCTAGACATACTTATATTTTATCAGCTGGTTTAGATGCTGGAGTTGCTTTTATGGGTTTAGTACTTTACTTTGCTCTTCAATCTTATGGTATATTTGGTCCAACATGGTGGGGTCTTGAAGCAGATCAATGCCCTTTGGCCAGATGCCCCACAGCTCAAGGTGTACATGTAGAGGGTTGTCATGTTCCATGACTTCTATGTAATCATTTTATCAAACCATCACCAATATTGTCAAATGAATATCATATTGGATATATGAATGTATAAAAACAAAGAACATGTTTTATTTTGATCTCATTATATTTGAGCTATCTTACTTTATTTTTCAGTATTGATGTATTTAAAAGTCTAAAGAAAAAGGAGTTAACTATACCACTTCATTTGCTATTTTCAATGTATTTTTAGTTTCTATAAAGCATCTATTTTTCAGTTTACTCCTGTAGAATTTGTATCCACACCATTTATTCAATAATTTTCCAGTCATTCTTTTATTTTAAATTTAAACACATATTATTCCATCTATGGTGTGGATCCAAATAGGTGCACAAGTACAAGGATCATCAATCCCTATTATACATATTGAATTAATGGAAAGTTGATAGAAAATGCAACAAAAACTAAGAAAAAATACAGGTGGATATAGGAGGAGATGATGGAAGAAAGATAGTCACCTCTAAAAAGGAAGATAAGATCATAATCAATGAGCATATGAGATCCTTGAGAGTTTCAAACTGAAATTTCGAGGAAATAATTTCTAGTTTCTACACGTTACAAATCGATGTCGTTAAGATAAATCAAAATATTAAAAAGATTGAGTTTCTTGAACAAATACAAGAAACCATATTTAGATTTATAAAAGAGAGAAGAAGGAAAAAGAAAAATTAGTTAAAATTGTTTTACTATTCACTTTCTCAATAAGAGTTCAAAGATTACAAATAAATAACAATAATTAACCTCTTTCAACAACCTGAGATAACTAGTCTATTTATAGAGTACTAAGTTAACATAGGCTACAACTAACTTATCAATTGGACTTACAAGTAAGGCCCCAATTCGACATGCTTTAAAACAAAACATATTTCGACAGCATGTTTGAATATACTTCGACTACAACATGCACAACTCCTGTAGAACCATGAAGCTACCCTTGTTGACACCAGAGTTCGATCCAAAAACCACAAATCTCCACCTTGAAACAAACTCTACACTAACAAGAGAACAAACTAACTTTCATCATGCAGCTTTATCAACTGCATACAGTGGAAAAATTTGTCACTCGAAAATATCTTGGTGATCATATCATTAGCATTGTCCTCAGTCGAAACCTTTAGCACTTAGACTTCTCCATGCTTGATTATCTCTCTAGCGAAGTGCAGCCTCACATTGATTCGCTCATGATACGCTGAATTCTTTGATAGGTGTATTGCATTTTGACTATCACATTTAACAGTGATAACTCGACCTTTAAGTTTTAGCTCCTTAGCAAAATCTTCAAGGCATAATGCTTCTTTCACAGCTTTAGTGAGGGTAATATATTCTGCTTCAGCGGTTGATAAGGCAACAACCTTCTGAAGTATTACTTTCCAACTGATTGTCGTGCCAAATATAGTGAACACATATCCAAAAATAGATTTTCTGAAATTCATACAACCTGCATAATTAGAGTCAACGAATCCTTTAATTTCGACTTTGCTATCATCACCACAGGCTCCACCATAAATCAGGACTTTGCTCAAAGATCCATTTATGTACCTTAGAATCCACTTTAATGCTTGTTAGTGCATCTTCCCAGGATTGAGCATATACCTGCTTACAAGGCTGACTTCGTATGCTATGTCTGACCTCATACAAACCATAGCATACATTAAAGAACATACTATACTAGCATATGAAATGTTATTCATATAGGCTCTTCCGACTTCACTACTAGGACTTTGAGTCATACTAAGCTTGAACTAATGATTAGTCTGTGTTAGAACAAACTTTGAATTCGATATACCAAACTTGTCAAGAATCTTCTTCAGGTATGTATCTTGAGATAAGCATAATCTCGACTGCTTTCTATCTCTCGAATGTCAACTCCAAGAAATCTGGAGGCAACTCTCAAATCGTTCATGTCGAACTTCTTATCGAGTTCAACATTCACCTTCATTGCATCTTCGACACTGTTGTTTGCTATGAGGATGTCATCCACATAAGTAACAACATAACAAGTGAATTTCCATGTCAAAATCTGAACTTCACTATGCTCCACCTCAATAGGAATCCAAGGAACATACATTTTAGAGCTCTAGGTTCAACACCACAAATTTTTTGAAAGTTATCATTGTAAACTACATCTCGACTTGTGATACACCTCATGTGATCTGACTCTAGACACCACAACCTATAAGTTTTGACTCCTTCAGAGTATCCAAGGAACATACATTTTAGAGCTCTAGATTCGATCTTGTCTTGCCTAATGTGAGCATAGGCTAAGCATCCAAATACTCTAAGTCTGTCGAGATTAGGTGGATGTTTCGACCAAACTTCTTCAGGTGTTTCCATCCCCAAAGGTGTTGACGGACACCTATTTATTAAGTAAGTTGCAGTCATGATTGCCTCAACCCAAACACCTTCTTCAATCCTGAACTAACTAACATGCACCTCACCTGTTCCAAAATGGTTTGATTAAACCTTTCAGGCAAACTATTTTGTTGGGGAGTACCTGAAGTAGTTATGTGCCTTGCAATACCACATGCAACACAATAGTTGTCGAAATCCTCATTGCAAATATAAGACCATTGTCGGTCCTCTATCTCTTGACTTTCTTGTCAATTTGGTTTTCGACTAAAGTCTTTTAACTTTTGAAAATTTCAAAAGTTTTGTCCTTAGTCTTCTGGATAAATACCAATAACTTTTTTGAGTAATCATCAACTATGGATAAAAAATACTTTGCACCTGAGTGTGAAGGATTCCTTGCAAATCCCTAAAGATCAACATAAATGTAATCAAGGGATCCATTTGTTCTTTGTTTACCTTTGTTAAACTTCATCCTACAATTTGCCAAACACATAAGGTTCACAAAACTACAGTTTTTTTGACCTTGTCATCACACAACAATTTTGTTTCAATAATTTGACCAAGCCTCTTTCACTGACATGGTCAAGTCTCTTGTGCCATAGCTCATTCTTCGACACAGTTTTAGTGGATTCCACATCTGCTGAACCACTTACAAGTTCAACCTCAAGGGTATACAAGCCTTGTTTCTTCACGTCTATCAAGCCTTTCTTCGACCCCTTCATCACCTTTAGGATACTTTGCTCTCCTTTGAAAACATATCATTTCTTGTTGAATTCACAAAGAGAAATCAAAATCCTCTTAAGGTTAGGTACATACCTTGCATCAGTCAATATCCTTATTGAATCATCACGAAGCTTGAATCTCACATATCAGATACCTGTAATTTTGTGAGCTTTATTGTTTCCCAGCAGCACTGGTCCACCATTTTAATCACATAATTCCTCAAACGCGTCTTCGTTCGGAGTCATGTTCCAAGTACACCCTGAATCTATAACCCACTCCTTGCTAGAGTCACTTCTTGAAATCACCAAGACATCAGATAATTCATAACCATCTTGCATAATGGTTGTATTACTATTATCCTTTTCACCATGATTATTCAGTCGACCACATATTTTTCTTGTATGAATTCCCTTCTTACAATGATAACACTTAATAGTAGGAGCATTACCACCATAAGAATTTTGTAGAACTTTACCCTTTTTCTTCTCAAACCTACCATATTTCTTCAAGAAGTTCCCCTTAACTGACAAACCTTCACCAACTGTCAATGACTTGTGCTCCTTTCGTTTGTTTAAATCCTTAGATCAACGAATCTATTCTGAAATTCTAGTAAGGAGATACTAGATGTCGAGTATGATGTCACGACACTGGAATCAGGACAGAAACACAACACAAACAATTATGCAGTTAATTTAAGTTGCTGGAAGTAAATAACACGGTCAATTGTTAACCTAGTTTGGTGCAACATCTCCTACATGTCAAGGATACCAAGCCATGAAGGAAATCCACTATAATAGTACTTATTTGAAGCCTAAGTAAACAACCTTCAGTTTACAATCTCTCACCTAATTAATACCCGTGTTATTTCTATCTAAGACACTCCTAGATATGATACCCTTCTCACTTCCCTTTCAATTACAGAACAATGATAAAAACTTATGGCAATGAATAATAGAATACACACTTCAAATGACACAAAATCTACTTTTTCTTAACAAAATTTACTATGTAACGATGTCTGACCAACATGTTAAGACATCTTGCTTAACATCTTGTTGTGAAACTTGTTTTAACAAAATTGTTGTCAATCACAAAACCTCAGAACTAACAATCTCCCCTTTTGGAAAACTTTTGCTAAAACAACCTTTGCATGAAGTATTGGAGCAACAGAAACAAAAAAAAACAGTAGCAACATCCACAAGAAACAAACAAAAACTTCACACACACTTGGGATAACACCAAAAGATATCAAAGGCACACGCAGCAGAAATAAGGTAGAAAAAAAATCAGCCTCACAAAAAAGAACACACAGAGAGAAATAAAATCTCACAAACCAAGATCCAAGATCCTCCCAAAATTCTAAAGAGAAATGTCAGGATATTCTGTCTGACATCACAATAACAATCACAACAAACACACTTTAAAAAACTTAAGCCCGCAAAACACCATACTATCATACTCCCCCTGAATGGCATGATCAGTAAATCATGTTCACTCCTCCTGTCACCTAGAAACATATACTCCCCCTCAAGATATCACACACAAAATTATGCAATTCTCCATGGATTGATAATGCTTTTAGAACACAGATTGGTTCTTAATATATCTCAATGTTTTGATGATAACATTAATGAAATTTTGTATAAGAAAATATATACTCTAATTTTGTTCAAGTGTTTTTGTTTCAGATATCAAATAAATATTCATCTGAAGACAAAGAATTCCTCTGAACATTATTTAAAGCAAAGCTCTGAACATGATAACGCAAGGCTCTGAGCGTAGGAAGTGCAACTGCAGAAGACTCTGAAATGCTAGCAAATGACTCTGAAGCGCAAACTGCAGAAGACTCTGAAGCGCCAGCAACATAGAAGACTCTGAAGCGCTCCTACAGAAGACTCTGAGTGCAGAGTATAAAGACTCAGAATATTCATAAGACTCTGAGAACAAAATGCTGCAAGTACAGAGGCTCTGAATCAAGTCAACTTTGATCATAATTCACGCTAAGCACTTTGCTGCAAAACTCTGATAGAGTGACTCTGATAAGAAGAACAAGGAACAACATCAGAGGATCTGATGCAAAGATTATTTTTAATATATGTTCATTTGAAAAGGAAGTGTTCAAGAAAGAGACGTTGCTAAACCCAAGGTTTACCAACGGTACTATTTCACATTCGTGCATGACACAGGATTTCAGGCAAAAAGGGAATGTCAAATCAAGATGAAAAGTATTTGTCCTTTATGTCTACATCCTACAGTACTTTCTTCTACACACTATTGAGAAAGTGGTGTATATAAAGAAGTCTTCATCAACACTTCAACAACAACTTTTTGATACAAGATTTTGAAAAGAATTCAAAGAAGTAATCAAAGAAAACATTCAAACAACTTTCTACATAAAACACTAAGTTTTATTTGTTCTTCATTTGTGTAAATCACAGTTGTGATAATAGTTTTTTAGAAGCACCTTAAACACATTGTATTTTATCTTATAAAAGTTCCTTGAGAGACCAAGCTGTGGTCAGGATTCATGAGAAGACTAAGACAGTTGTCTTAGTGGAAATCACTGTAATCAAGTTTTGATTTAGTGGATTAAGTCCTCGTTTGAGAGAGGAGAAATCACCTTGGCTGGGTGGACTGGAGTAGTTTAAGTTCAAATGAACCAGGATAAAAATAACTTGTTATTTTCTATTGTCATAATTGTTTTAGAAAATCCCTTATTCAACCCCTCCCCCTTTCTAAGTGTTTTCCTACCTTCAATTAGTATCAGAGCTCCAGCTCTGAAAGTGCTATCACTTAACAGTGACAGAGAAAGATCCAGTTGGGAAAACTCTTGATCTATTATTCTTGATATTATGGCTGAAATTTTAACTTCAACGTCATACAACAAATATGACGATAAAGGTAGAATCAGCACAAAGCCTCCAATGTTTGATGGAGAAAAATTTGATTATTGGAAGGATAGAATAGAAATTTTCTTTTTAGGTTATGATGTTGGTCTATGGGATTTGGTCATTGATGGATACATTCACCCAACTGATGGTGAGGGCAAAAAGATTGACAGAAAGTCAATGACTGATCAACAGAAGAGAGATTTCAGAAATCATCACAAAGCTAGAACCATTCTGTTAAATGCTATATCTCATACTGAGTATGAGAAAATCACAAACAGAGAAACAACATTTTACATGTTTGAGTCATTAAAGATGACACATGAAGGCAACTCTCAAGTGAAAGAGATAAAGGCTCTTGTGCTTATTCAAAAGTATGAGGCCTTCAAGATGGAAGAAGAAGAATTTGTGGAAACCATGTTTTCAAGATTCCAGATTCTGACAGCTGGTTTGAAGGTCCTTGACAAAGGATACTCCACCTCTGATCATGTGAAGAAGATCATCAGAAGTCTGCCAAAGAAGTGGAGACCCATGGCCACAGTGCTGAAGCTATCAAAGGATCTTAACAAGATTACTCTGGAGGAACTCATCAGTTCCTTAAGGAGTCACGAGATAGAGCTGGAAGAAGACGAGCCTCAGAAGAAAGGTAAGTCTATTGCTTTAAAATCTAATAAAAAATCTGACACGAAAGCTTTTCAGGTACTTGAGGAAAGCTCTGGAGAATCTTCCTCAGATGAAGATGAATTGTCTCTGCTTTCCAGAAGGATAAATCAACTCTGGAAACATAAGCAAAAGAAGTTCAGAAACTTCAAAAGACCAGAGCAACATGGAGAATCTTCCGGACACAAAAGATCTGACAAGAAAGAAATTGTTTGTTTTGAGTGCAAGGAGCCAGGACACTACAAAAGTGAATGTCCCAAACTTTAGAAGGAGAAATCCATAAAGAAGATTGAGAAAAAGAAGAAAGTCCTGATGGCCACATGGGATGACTCAGATGACTCTGAAACCTCATCAGAGTCAGAAAACGAATGTGCAAATGTTGCACTGATGGCTGACACAGAAGACAATGAAGAAACATCTGAATCTGGATCAGAATCAGATTCAGAAGAGGTATTTTCTGAACTTACCAGAGCTGAGCTAGTTGAAAGCTTATCAGAGATGGTTGAAAACTATAGTAAAATCAGACTCAAATACAAGAAGCTTAAGAGCTATCTTGCATCTGAGACTGATCAGATGAATTCAGAAATTGCTAAGCTTAAAGCAAATAATTTTCAAATAAAAACTGAGTTAGAAAAAGCTCAACAAAAATCTGATTCAGATACTACGTCTTGCTCCAAAAACATTTTAGAAGAGTATGACTATAGTTTTCAGAAATTCCTGTCCAAAGGCCTAGATAGAAGCAAAATGGCTTCCATGATCTATGGTGTTAGCAGGAATAACAGAAAAGGAGTTGGATATGAATCACCCTCTGGGAAGGATTTAAATCCAAAACTTGTTGATAAGCTGATCATCAACTACACTCCTCTGTACACTCATTTTAAATATGGTCACCTAAATGACATAGAGCACACACGCACATATCAGATTACTAAAAGCTTTATTAAACCAAAACCTCATCAGAACAGAAAAGTTTTTAAGGAAAAGAAGTTCAGGAAGAACTTCAGACCAACTAACCCCAGAGGACCCAAAAAGATATGGGTACCTAAGGATAAAATAATCTATGTTGCAGATGTCCTCAGCAACAAAGTTAAGACACCGGTCATGGTACCTGGACTCTGGCTGCTCACAACACATGACAGGAAGAAGGTCTATGTTCCAAAGCCTGGAACTTAGATCTGGAGGAGACGTGAAGTTTGGAGGAAACCAAAAGGGCAAAATCATTGGCTCTGGAACAATTGGTAATGGTAACCTCCCTTCTATCTCTGATGTTCTGCTTGTTGAAGGATTAACACATAATCTATTGTCCATAAGTCAATTAAGTGACAATGGTTAAGATATAATCTTTAATCAAAAATGTTGTAAAGCTGTTAGTCAAAAAGATGGTTCAATCCTCTTTAATGGTAAAAGGAAGAACAACATTTATAAGATAAATCTTTCAGAACTGAAAAATCAAAATGTTAAATGCCTTATGTCTGTTAATGATGAGAAATGGGTTTCGCATAGAAGATTCGGTCATGTTAGCATGAGACGTATATCTCAGATTAACAAGCTCAATCTGGTCAGAGGACTTCCTAAGTTGAAGTTCAACTCAGATGCTCTTTGTGAAGCATGTCAGAAAGGAAAATTTTCAAAATCTTCTCTCAAATCTAAAATTGTTGTTTCTACCTCTAGACCATTAGAGCTACTTCACATTGATCTGTTTGGACCAGTGAAAATTGCATCCATGAGAGGCAAGAAGTATGGATTAGTCATTGTTGATGACTACAGCAGATGGACATAGGTAAAATTCCTGAAACACAAGGATGAGTCTCATTCTGTATTCTTTGACTTCTGCAACCAAATTCAAAATGAAAAGAATTTTAATATTTTTAAAGTCAGAAGTGATCATGATGGTGAATTTGAAAATAAATATTTTGAATTTTTTTTAAAGAAAATGGCATTGCACATGATTTCTCTTGTCCTAGAACTCCTCAACATAATGGAGTTGTAGAACGAAAGAACAGAACATTGCAAGAAATGGCCAGAACCATGATCAATAAGACTAATATGGCAAAACATTTTTAGGCAGAGACAATTAATACAACATGTTATATTCAGAACAGAGTGTCTGTAAGACCTCTTCTGGAGAAGACTCCTTATGAATTGTAGAGGAATAGAAATCCCAACATTTCTTATCTTCATCCTTTTGGATGTGTTTGTTTTATTTTGAATACTAAAGATAATCTGAACAAGTTTGACTCTAAAGTACAGAAGTGTTTTATGATTGGATATTCTGAACGCTCTAAAGGCTACAGAGTATACAATACTGAGACACAGATTGTGGAAGAATCAATTCATGTCAGATTTGATGATAAGCTTGGCAATCAAAAGGCAAAGCAGTTTGAAATTTCTGCAGATAGAGAAGTTCTTCTCACAGACTCTGAAGAATCAGAGGCAGATAGAGTTAAAGCAAAAGAACCAAAAGCTACTTCATATGCTACCCCCTTAGCTGCTCAGTTGGACAATCTAACCATTTCTGAAGAAACCCCTCTGAAAGGATCCTCCAGAATCAAAGCTTCTCACCCATAGGAAATGATTATTGGAAAGAAGGATGATCCCATCAGAACAAGATCCTTTATCAAATCATCTGGAACATCATTGTTTGATTTAGTATCACTTATTGAACCTACCTCTATGGATGAAGCTCTGCAAGACAATGATTGGATACTTGATATGCAAGAGGAGATAAATCAATTCACAAGGAATGATGTTTGGGATCTGGTTCCAAGACCAAAAGGATTTAATATCATTGGGACGAAATGGGTTTATAGAAACAAGTTGAATGAGCAAGGAGAAGTCACCAGAAACAAAGCAAGACTGGTTGCTCAAGGCTACAGTAAGCAAGAAGGTATTAATTACACATAGACATATGCTCTTGTGGCAAGGTTAGAATCTATACGCTTACTTATTTCTTTTGCTGCACAAAATAACATCACTCTGTATTAGATGGATGTTAAAAGTGCTTTCTTATGGCTTAATTGAAGAAGAAGTCTATGTTCATCAACCCCCTGGTTTTGAAAATGAAAAATTTCCAAAACATGTTTTTAAATTAAAGAAATCACTTTATGGCTTAAAACAAGCTCCCAGAGCTTGGTATGAAAAGATGAGTAATTTCCTTCTGGAAAATAATTTTATCAGAGGAAAGGTTGATACAACTCTCTTTCATAAATCAATTAAGAAAGACATTTTAATCTGTCAGATTTATGTGGATGACATTATTTTTGGAACACCAAATATTACGCTTGGAAAGGAGTTTGCTCAATCTATGCAGGCAGAATTTGAAATGAGCATGATGGGAGAACTCAAATTCTTTCTGGGAATTCAAGTCAATCAAACTCCAGAAGGAACTTACATACATCAGACAAAGTATGTGAAGGAGCTTCTGAAGAAGTTCAACATGATAGAGAGCAAGTCAGCAAAGACTCCAATGCATCCAAAAAGCACTCTAGGAAAAGAAGAGGTAGGTAAAAAGGTAGATCAGAAGCTCTATAGAGGTATGATTGGTTCTCTTCTGTACTTGATTGCTTCTAGGCCTGATATTCTCTTCAGTGTTTGTCTGTGTGCTAGATTCCAATCAGATCCCAAATAATCTCACTTAACAGCTGTTAAGAGAATTCTGAGGTATCTGAAAGGTACTACTAATGTGGGTTTGTGTTACAGAAGATCTGATGATTTTAAATTAGTTGGCTTATGTGATGTTGATTATGCTGGAGACAGAGTTGAACGTAAAAGTACTTCTAGAAGCTGCCAGTTTCTGGGAGGCAATCTGATCTCATGGTACTGCAAGAAGCAACCCAGAATAACACTCTCAACTACAGAAGCAGAATATATTGTTGTTGCTGGTTGTGGTACATAGATGCTCTGGATGAAGAGTCAACTAGAAGATTATCAGATATATGAGAGTAACATTTCTATCTTCTGTGATAACACTTCTGCTATTTGCCTCTCTAAAAACCCTATTTTACACTCTAAGGCAAAGCATATAGAAATTAAACATCATTTCATCAGAGACTATATTCAGAAGGGAATTTTAAGCTTAAATTTTGTTGATACAGACCATCAATGGGTTGATATCTTTACAAAACCCCTTGCTGAAGATAGATTTAAATTTATTCTGAAGAATATTAGTATGGATTTTTGTCCAGAATAAAATATTATTCAGAAGCAAATTTATTCAAATGAAAAATGATTAATGTCTATAATCTGAAGTGTTGCATCTGTAATTTCATTTGTTACATTATTTTTTTTGTGAAACTCTGAACTAACAAGCTTCAGAGGATCTGAGCGTTGTTTAACATTTCATATTCTAAAGAGCTTCAGACGCAAAACAACATCAAACACGTGTCACATGAAATCTGAAAAGGTGGAGTGTACAAAGTGAGACGCCGTTTGAGGTGCTATTTGAATTATTACAATTCTCGTTTTCCCCCACTTTTGTCAAATCTCATTAATTGTTGAAATCATTTTCTTTTTCTTAATTAATGTGATTAACTGCTAAGTGTTGGTTCTGTTTTTTTTGTGCCCTAATTTCTTCCCTATATATTCCACAATCTCACATGATTTCACACTTTCACTCTCTCTCACACATTTTATGCATTTTGGCTTTCTCCATTGCTTTCTCTTCTCTGTTAAATCAAAAAGAAGATCAGTTAATCTCAAAAGTTCGTCAATGGCAACTTCATCTTCTTCATCTCAAAAGTTAGAATCAACAATGGCTGGAGCATCAATATCTGAAAAGGGAAATGAAACCTACAAAGCACCAGAACGAACTCTTCTAACACAAGTGGATGATCTAGAAGTTCTTTGTGAGTTCATGGTGAACTTTG
The DNA here is from genome assembly GCA_963859935.3 of Lathyrus sativus. NCBI lineage: Eukaryota > Viridiplantae > Streptophyta > Magnoliopsida > Fabales > Fabaceae > Lathyrus > Lathyrus sativus. The sequence goes on along the minus strand of OZ012737.1, from coordinate 594,981,566 downwards.
AATGCATGGTGAAGAACGGTTTTGATCTTTGTTCAACTGTATCGTCTCAAGGTTGGGTGAAGTATTTTGATAGGCTGTTTGGTCCAGTTTATCCTCACTTGGTTAAAGAATTCTGGATTCACGCAAAGGTTTGCCCCAAGTTCATAATTTCATATGTTTTGGGTAAGGAAATCATCATCACTGAGGATTTGATTAGAAAGCTGATTGGGTATAAAGAAGTGGATGGTGTTTCTAATCTTTCTGTAGGAAGGGTAGACATGGATGAAGTCTACAGAGAAGTCTTCACTTCTAGGTTTTCTTCTAGAAAAATCAAGGATTTGAAGACTCACTATAAAATCTGGGCAAAAATATTTCTGGGATGTATTCATCACAGAAAATCAACCAACTCTCCAGATTATATCAATGCAGAACAACTGTACTTTTTGTACTGTATGGGAAAGAACATCAAGGTGGATCTGCCACACTTGCTGTTTAATCATCTGTGGAACCACGTCAAAATGTCCAGAGAAGAGATCAGAACAAAACATCAGAAGATCAGAAATTGGATCCCAATAGGAAGATTAATTTCTGATGTTCTTACAGAAAATAGATTAGTTGCACATCTGACAGAGGCAGGTCAGACAGAAGAATTGGAAACAATTTTGGGAAAGCCTCTGGATGGGAAAAGTTTGCAAAGGATGAGGCTGGTGGAGGAACTTCAATCTGAACCAGTCAAGATTGACTCTACTGCTGTGCACAGAAGAAGAGTTCCAGTGGAGGACTTTCCAATGTTTACTGCATAGGAGCCCATAGAAGCTCTGCTTTACTATATCGAATCATGTCTGGCAGATGGAACTCCCATACCAGCAGATTTAATAAAAAAAGCATCTGAACCTGCTCCATAAATAATTGAGAAGAAGAGAAGGAAAAAGAGAAAGGTTTCAGAAGAAGATTCTACATGCCCCAAAAGGAAAGCCTCTGAAGATGGTTCTTCTGTGAAGGCTAAGCGTCTTAAGAAATCAGGTAACACTTCTGCTATTCCTGTTCTAGAAACTATAACAGAAATTCCTGCATCTGAACCTTCTCCTCCTCCCTATGACCCAATTCCCACTCCTTCTCCTCCTCACACCATTTCTGGACATATTTCTTCTGAACATGTTCATGACTCTGAACCACAACCACAACCATCTGAACCACAAACATCTAAACCTCAACACTCTGAACCTTAACACTCTGAACCACAACCAGATGAACCAAACCCCTATGAACCAAACCATTCTGAACCTAACCCCTCTGACCCTGATCATGACATCCTTGACATACAACCTCTAATGACAGTACACCCTATATCATCTGGATCATCTGACTCGTCAGATTCCTCTGATTAATCTGACTCTGACTTATCAGATGTTACCTCACCAACACACAACACCCCAAACCATCATGATATTCCTACTCACATTCCCACTCCTACTCAAATTCCCTCTCCTACTCCAATTCCCATTCATATTTCCCTTACCATTCTTACTCCCCTACCTCCTCTTTGCTCGGAACAACCCTCATCTTCTGAACTTACACCTTCTATTAACCCTAAGGAAACCTTCTTAGAGGCTCTCCTTAAACCCACACCTAAATCAGATGTTGGGACTCTATTATATGGTTTTGAGACAGAAATGCAGATGTGGTTATCTGTTGTTAGGGAAAGGTGCCTGAATAGAGTGAATCCTCGTGATTCTGAAGTATTTTGTTTGGACTACTTTTAGAAGAAAGTTCAACTCTGTGGCTGAGAACCTTCAAGCTGCTTGTTTTGCAGGTGCTCAAGAGAATTTTTCTGAAGCTGTCAAATTTGCTCTTCTGGGTGTACGCAGAACTCCTACTCAGTTTCTGGAAAACACACCTGCAGAGGCTGTGTGTTCAGCATCTGAAGAAACTGCTGCACTTCAGATTAGTATAATTCCTCAGCCTGAAGAAACTTTCACAGAGGCTGCTATCTTTGAAGAGACTCCTGCATCTGATGAGCCTTCTAATATGGATTTAGATAGAACATCTGCTTCTATGATCATTCCAGAATCAACAGTTTTGAAGACAGACTCTGAAGAAGTTAAAGTTTCTGAAGACGTAAAGGAAAAGCTTGCTCAGCAAGAGGCTGCAACTTCTGAGATTAAAACCTGGATGGTTAAGCAAGAGAAGACAACAGAAGAGATTAAGACTTAGATGACCAAGCAAGATGAATCTACTTCTGAGATAAAGACTTGGATGGAAAAGCAGGAAGCACAAACTTCTGAGATAACTGAGCTTCTGAAGATTATAGTCTGTCGTCCTTCTTAGTTATTTTTCTTTGTCTGTGCACATATATGTTTTTTGTTATCTTCTGAGTTTTTTTAATGAATGCATCTGATTGTTTCTCTTCTGATTATCTGTTAATTATTTTTGTGCTCTGATATTTTTTGTCTTAAATGATTTTTTTGAAATCACTTTTGATATGACAAAAAGGGGGAGAAAATGGAAATTTTGATTATTCATATAAACAAATACAAAATGGTAACTCATACATGATAAAATATAACTAGTGTTGAATTAAGTGTTTCAGAGCTAAAAACTTCTCATCTAATAATATCTTAGAATTAACTCTGAACAAGGTCTGAGAAAGTCTACAAAGCTAAACTCTGAAAAAGTCTACAAAGCTAACTCTGACTCTGGAAAGAATACAAGTGCTGAAAGGGAAGTATTTATTTTTAGCAGTATTCATTTCAGGGGGAGATATATTTTTTTTTCCTGTAAAAATTTCGTATAGTTTTTGTCATCATCAAAAAGGGGGAGATTGTTAGAACACATATTGGTTCTTAATATATCTCAATGTTTTGATGATAACATTAATGAAACTTTGTATAAGAAAATATATACTCTAATTTTGTTCAAGTGTTTTTGTTTCAGATATCAAATAAATATTCATCTGAAGACAAAGAATTCCTCTGAACATTATTTAAAGCAAAGCTCTGAACATGATAACGCAAGGCTCTGAGCGTAGGAAGTGCAACTGCAGAAGACTCTGAAACGCTAGCAGAAGACTCTGAAGCGCAAGCTGCAGAAGACTTTGAAGCGCCAGAAACACAGAAGACTCTGAAGCGCTCCTACAGAAGACTTTGAGTGCAGAGTATAAAGACTCAGAATATTCAGAAGACTTTGAGAACAAAACGCTGCAAGTACAGAGGCTCTGAATCAAGTCAACTCTGATCATAATTCACGCTAACCACTTTGCTGCAAAACTCTGATAGAGTGACTCTGATAAGAAGAACAAGGAACAACATCAGAGGATCTGATGCAAAGATTATTTTTAATATATGTTCATTTGAAAAGGAAGTGTTCAAGAAAGAGACGTTGCTAAACCCAAGGTCTACCAACGGTACTATTTCTCATTCGTGCATGACACAGGATTTCAGGCAAAAAGGGAATGTCAAATCAAGACGAAAAGTATTTGTCCTTTATGTCTACATCCTACAGTACTTTCTTCTACACACTATTGAGAAAGTGGTGTATATAAAGAAGTCTTCATCAACACTTCAACAACAACTTTTTGATACAAGATTTTGAAAAGAATTCAAAGAAGTAATCAAAGAAAACATTCAAACAACTTTCTACATAAAACACTAAGTTTTATTTGTTCTTCATTTGTGTAAATCACAGTTGTGATAATAGCTTTTTAGAAGCACCTTAAACACATTGTATTTTATCTTGTAAAAGTTCCTTGAGAGACCAAGTTGTGGTCAAGATTCTTCAGAAGACTAAGACAGTTGTCTTAGTGAAAATCACTGTAATCAAGTTTTGATTTAGTGGATTAAGTCCTCGTTTGAGAGAGGCGAAATCACCTTGGCTGGGTGGACTGGAGTAGTTTGAGTTCAAACGAACCAAGATAAAAATAACTTGTTATTTTCTATTGTCATAATTTTTCTAGAAAATCCCTTATTCAACCCCTTTCTTCTAAGTGTTTTCCTACCTTCAAATGCATGATGTCATAACATATGGTTTGACATCCCAACAACACATACCATACCAACAACCATTACTCCCTCTTTTTAGCCATAAGTTAGATAATAACCTATGGAATAACTCAAAATAAATGGCCAACTCCCCCTCAAATAGTAACCATCCAGAACAATTGTCATGCATCAACAAACACAACCGTAACTACTACTGCAAACAAACACTACTTATAAATCCTTCATACAGAAAAACCATAGAAGAAACAAAAGGTACTAGTCATGATTACAACCCAAACAACATATATAATGCACAAAAGTAAAATTCTTGGCACAACCCACAAAAAGTACACAAACCAAGCAACAAAATAAGAAAACCAACAACAGAAAATTACTGATGCTCAGAATCTTCATCATCACTAGTAGTTGCATTCCCTTCACTAGCATCTTCTTCTTCCTCAATACTAATCAAGTTCCCCTTAGCTCCTTCCACTGATAAAGCTTTAATAAGACTTTCAAGATTGAATTTTATTTCAATGCAAGTTTTTACAGTCCCATCCAAGTCTTTGCAGGTTTCCTTTAACTCAGCCAAGACCCATGCTCTTGAGATTGACCCAGCAGCTCCTTTGTCAGTTGTTATGACAAGATCTGGGACATGTGTCCCTTCAAACAGCTTATGGTGTAGAGACAAATGTGTTTCCCTTTTACATGCTCCATCAGAGTTAATCAGAATACCAGGGTGCTAACCCATAATAATACCATAAATTAAGGAGGGAAAACAATTTGCATTTTGACAACGAAGGTAGTTGCATGCTACATAGTTTGATCAAAGACATATGAGCCAAAATTAAAGTCAGTTTTGGTGTCAACCATATAGATAAACCTACCCAATCCAGTAGCAATAGTAGATGTGTGATTTGTGGGTACCCAGTTAACAACTCCAATTCTATACAGAACAACATATTTAACACTCATATGTATAAATATAGAGTCGATATAGAAAAAATAAAAATCTAATTTTATGATAAAAGCTTGTAAAAAAGATAGACTAAAATAAACATATTAATAACAAATTAATTAATTATATATTTATAATGTTCATAATGTTATTATTTAAAATAAAATCTAAAGAGAAGAAATGTTGCATGTGGTAAGCTTTTAGTATTAAAATAAAAAATATATTTAAAATGCAAAAATGTAGGATTCGAACATGCCCACATTGATAATGACAATGAAAAGAAAAGGTTAAGAAAGAAAGAAAGAAAATAACGTTGGAGAAAAAGAATATTTTCTGCAGAGTTTCTCTCTGCCCACAACCTGTGGAAAATTTCTTTATTCACTTACAACTGCAAATTCTGTGAATACAATGTTATGAGTTGTTTACAAAATAAGGGTTACTCCCTATTTATATATTTAGGTTAACTTGCACCCTAAGCCAAAGAGCAAAAATATAAAATCCTAAAATAGTTAACATTAATAAAATAGGCCTAAGTCGAAATCCTGTGTGAAATAACCTGCTCGACACTTCGACACACTAATACAACTCGACACATAGATATTTCGGCACAAAGAATTACATTCTTAACACACCACCTAATTCATTGTGTCTAAACTATATATATTCATTATAGCTCTTAGTCTTCTGAACAATTCGACCTGCACTCCCTTCGTCAATACTGACAAGTCTTTCGACTATTCTATGGCTACTACCACATGGTCGAACTTTAGAGCCAATGACCTCAAGATATTTGCAACAACTGATCTTGATGTCAACACTTTTCCATATACCTTGATTTGGTTCACCAGTTTAGTAACCTTATTGAAGAAATCTGTTATACTTTCACTTTCTTCCATCTGAAGCAATTCATAGATTCTCTTGTGAGTTTGTAACCTTGCCTCTTTCACCTTCTTTGCTCCTTCAAATGACTTCTCCATAATTTCCTTCGCTTACTCTGCTAATTCTACATCACTAACCTTTTCAAAATCATCTGGATTAACACATTGATAGATTATAAAGAGAGTTTTTTAATCTTTCTTCTTCAATTTTTTGCATGCAACCTTTTCTTGATCTGTCGTGTTTTCTACAAGCGGTGTTACTCCTTCCTTCATAAGGTCCTAAAGATCTTGATAACAGAAAACCACCTTAATCTGCTTGCACCAATTCTCATAATTATCTTTCTTAGGAATTAGAAGGTTCGCCAGAAAGTGCCAATTTAGATGACTTATCGCCATCACGATTTTGCTTCCTTGAATCGCAATCGGAGCACTAGATAACAGATGTTGGATTTCAACCACAATCTATGGAGAATTCCTAATCAATCTTGATGAACAAGATTGTTATCAATCACGCAATGACAATGAAAAGAAAAGGTTGAGAAAGAAATAAAATATCATTGGAGAAGAAGAATATTTTGTGCAGAGTTTCTCTCTGTCCACAACATGTGAAAAATTTCTTTACTTACTTGCAATTGCAAATTTTGTGAATACAATTTTATGAGTTGTTTACAAAATAAGGGTTAAGTCACTAGATGTTGTTGGGAAAAGGACATTAAAAAGTAGGGTTTTTGAACTTGCCTTCCCCACAATGACTTCTATGTGTCCACCACCTGAGAAAATAAAAACTAAAGGGGGAGTCAAGAAAAAAGACAAAAAACTAGTAGGGTATGATGTTTATAGAGACCTTTCGTATCACGAGTATGTTGATCAAGCATCTTAATCTTCACAGAGGCAATCTCAACCATCACAAACTTCGAAAAAATTAAAATCATCACAGTCTTCACAAAAGAAATCTCAACCATCACAGGCTTCGAAGAAGTTGAAATTATCACAATCTTCACAGTCATCTAAGCAGTTCATCCTTCAGTTTCCTAATCGCATCAGGTCATATATTGATGATGTAGTTAATGTTGTATCAAATGGTAACTGTGGATTTAGAGTCATTGCTTCATTGCATGGATATGGTGAAGATGGTTGGCCAGTGGTTCGTCGAGACTTGGGGTTGGAAATAATACATAATGAAAGATCAATTTTGTATGCCAATTTATTTACTGATCAGTTAACAGTAATGAAAGAATCTTTGATGATAGATGAATTTGGTCCTCAACCACCACATAAATGGTTAACTCTACCAAATATGGGTTACGTGATAGCGAATCGTTATAATGGTGTACTTGTCTGTTTAGGAATTGAATGTTGGACTTTCTTCCCTATGACAACTTCATTTTCACCGAATGTAGCAATTTACTGCATTGGTTTTATAAACAGAAATCATTGGGTTCAGGTACTTAGTTGTTTTTAGATAATGCGATTAACCCTAATTCTTTTTCGTTATTTTTACTTAATATTTTGATTTTTTTTTTATTTAGGTCAACATGAAAGAAGGGTTTCCATTGCCACCAGTGACAGTAGATTGGAAGAAGTTTCGTTCTCCAGCAGCAACATCTTGGATGCTAGGATTTGCAGGACGTCTACAACATTGGCAACAACTTACGCCTATATTACCAACGCATTATGAATTATAAATTATGTTACTCATTTTTAATTTCAAAACATGAATCATGAATTATGTTACTCATTTTTAATTTCAAAACATGAATCATGAATTATGTTATTCATTTTTTATTTCAGGCTACAAGTTAACACATAAACATAAACCAACTAAGTCAAATGAGTCTAAAAGTTAACACATAAACTTAAACCAATTAGGTCAAATGAGTCTAAAAGTTAACATATAACCATAAATATAAATATAAGTCACTGTGATCGAGCAATATATAAAGCTTCGAACAAATCAACAAACTGTGGGTCATCATCTTCAGAACCAGCCTGTTGAAGATAACAATGAATCAATGAAGAACACACGAGCCCAGCTAGGATCAGATGGTCCTGCTTCATATACAAGAACTGGCATCTCTGTTGGCGCATCATGATAGGGTGGCGGTACCAGACGAGGATGCGAGACACGATAATACCACTCAAGATATCCATCATCTGTCTCATATGGGGTGGTGGCCGGTGCTGTCGGACAAATCACATCCTGAATGCTCTGATGGTAACTAATCCAGTCAACATCAATATCACCAGCCATCGTATAATCAAGAGGTGGATGTGAAACATACTGTCTGTATCCAAACTGACGCATATATCTATTAGGCAAGTATGGAACAATAGTGTCACCCCACCTCAGACACCCCCTATATAGACATAACTCATCAAACTGACGCCATACTCTATGATTCTCGAATGGGCGCCATATGACATCGGCAGGTGTCAGCTCGTCCAGAATCGGTCGCAAGTCATCCACCTTCAAGGCACCTTGCCTATAGGACCATATCATCGCTCGAGGGAGACCCACATTATTAGCTGATGTCCAGTTCTCTCCTTTTTTTTTTCAACTGTTGGAAAATACTCATGAATCCATCACTGTTACAAAATTAATATTGTTACTAAATTTAAAATAATTAATTATAACATAATAAACTAGATAAATAAAATTAATATACTAGATAAAATTAATTAAAACAAAATATACTAAATTAAAATAAATACTTGTAGGAGAGTCGGATAACCACCAAGCTGCTTACAACTGAACATGGAAGCATCTCCGATATATCTATAAAGAGTAACCAACGCAGCTGCTCCCCAACTGTATCCTGATAAGCCATCTAAGTCTATAAATAGTGAGAGGTATCGTGCCTCGATAAGCATAAACATCTTGTCCGCAAATATAGTGGAACCCACTAACATCAGCAAATAAGCTCTAGTGGCATAATCCCATCTAGATGCAGCTTTATGCTCTACGAATCGATCATATAACCACTCCAACTTATAGTAGGAATCCCTGCAGTCACGAACTTGTTGTTGTGCTACTCTTCGTGACACTCCTAAATAATCAATAGCCCACTCAACAGTAAGCACTTCACTGATATCTTGAGAGCTCCAAAAGACTCGCCTGATGGGCAAGTGAAGCAGGCAAGATACATCATCTAAAGTAATCGTCATCTCACCAAACGAAATGTGAAATGAAGATGTCTCTAGATGCCTTCTCTCTGTAAATGTGGAAACCAGATTCGTGTCTATCTTTGTTAAACTGGTTCTCTAGAGTGAAGCTAGACCAGACCTAGATATCCAACCCTCCATCTCTCTGGGTAGCTGTAGTGGAACACTCTGAATCAACTATAACCCATGTCCCGCTACCTTTAACTCTTTCTTCGACCCTCTCTCCTGAAAATAATTAAAAGTAAATATATTATAAAATTCAATACTAAAAATTCGAATTTTATTCAATATTAAATAATTTTCGTTTACTTACCTCACTGAACCATATATGTCTAGCAACATGATGTTCGTACTTAACTAAAAGAGAGGTATCATACGGTCCTCCTGGATATCCAACATGCTCGGATGCTGATGCAGATGCATCAAAATGCTCTTTTTCAGCCATTCTCGATGACTCGCCCCGTCCTAGTCCACGAGGAATCCTACCATCTCTGCCTCGTGTGGGCACCACTGATAAAATAAATAAATAAATAAAATTAAAAATTAAAAAAAACATGAACTGGAAGACTTGATCAAAGACTTTCGGTGAACAAACATAAAAAGTATGTTCCGGAAGACTTAATCAAAGACTTCCGGTGAACAAAAGCAAAAAATTATGAACCGGAAGACATACATAAAGTCTTCCGGTGAACAAACCAAAAAAATACTACAAACTAGAAGATATACATAAAGTCTTCTGGTGAACAAATCAAAAAATTCAACAAACCGGAAGACTTACTATTGGAGTTCCGGTATGTGTAGGTGAAAAAATGTGTTCCGGATGACTTGTTGGGAGACTTCCGGTTTGTATGTGAAAAATGAGTGTTTCGAAAGTGTTGAAGTGCAAATGAAGTGAAAGTGTAAAATTTCTAAAATTATAAATATTTATACAAGGGTATTTTGGTCCAATATTTTTTAGTGTAGGGGTGTGGGTATAAGTGTAGGGATATGGGGTAAAATTTCCAAATGAAGATTTTACCCCATATCCCTGCACTTATACCCATACCCCTACAATTTTAAAAAAATACCAATTTTATCCCTGTATATTTTTTATTATATTTTTTTTCTCACTTTTTACTGTGTCAGATTTTTAGACTTCCGAGAAATTCACCAATCGAGCCTACCGGAACACTTTCAAAATGACTTCCGGTATGCTGTTTTTCCCAAACCGGATGACTTTGGCAAAGAGTTCTAGTTTACACAAATTATGTACCGGAAGACTTTATCAAAGACTTTCAGTTTGTGTTTTTTTGGAGAAGTTTATCGAAACACTTTTCTTAAGAGTTCCGGTACTTGTAAAAAGTGTACCGGAACACTTTTTACAAGTCTTCCGGTTTGCTAACTTTGGCTACCGGAACTCTTTTCTTGAGTCTTCCGGTTTGCATTTGTAATTTTTATTTTTTTTATATTTTAAATTTTTTTTATGCAGGTTCAAAAATTCCTTTACAAATATGTGATAAAGATCAGATATGCGTAGATACGTCTAATGTTTTTTCAACTACTCAAAGATTTGGTACACGAGAAGAGGTGATAAGATGGATTAAAGAGATCGGAATCCAAAATAAAGTAACGGTAATCATCCCTCGTTCAGATATTGAAACAGGCAAGAGAGGAAGAAGTAACAAATTAATATTTGGATGTGATAAAGGAGGAAAACACAAAGATATTGATAGTGGAACCCAGAGTGCGACGAAAAAATGTGGATGTCCATTTAGAATCAGATTAATTCCAGCGACTGATGGATCTAGATGGAAGATTGATGTAAAATATGGAGTTCATAACCATGATTTACATGATAGATTAGAAGGTCACGCATTTGTTGGTAGGTTGACAGCGGATCAGAAGCAACATGTTGTTGATTTGACAAAGAGAAAGGTTCCACCTAGACATATATTGCTTTCATTGCAAGAGCAAAATCCAGATAATGTCACTCAAATCACGCAAATATACAAGCAGAAGAGTATGATAGAAAAAATATAAGAGGTCCTAGAAGTGAGATCAACATTTATTTAAGCTTATTGAGGATGCAGGTTATGTTTATTGGAGTAGAAAAAGAGATGACTCTGAAGTTATTAGAGATATATTTTGGGCTCATCCAGATTCAGTTAAGTTGTTGAATATTTTTCCTATTGTGTTAGTTATGGACAACACTTACAAGACAAACAAATATAGGCAACCTCTGTTTGAAATTGTTGGCATGACATCAACCGAGTTGACTTTTGCTGTCGCATTTGCCTATATTGAGTCTGAGCAGACTGAGACTTTTTGTTGGGTGCTAGATAAGCTTAAACAATTGTTTGTGAAGAAAGAGTTGTGTCCACAAGTGATTTTGACAGATAGAGATCTTGCTTTGATGAAAGCCATTGAAATTGTGTTTCCAAGATCAATCAATTTGTTATGTTGATTTCATATTAACAAGAATGTTGGTGCAAAACAGAAACAATATGTGGCTAGTGACATGCAAAAGAAAATTGACGAATTATGGACGGATGTTGTATGGGCTAGTGATAAGGTTGAGTATGATCAAAGGTTGAACCAACTTGAGCAGGCATGTGTTGATTGTAATGAATTTATTGATTATGTGAAGGATACATGGTTGACACCACATAGACAAAGACTTATTGGAGTATGGACTAATCGAGTGCTACATTTGGGTAACACCACGACTAATCGGTATGTATTTATTTTTAGTATTTCTAAATTGTATATTTTTTTAAAATAGTGTTAATATGTATTAATTTTAGGATTGAGTCTGCTCATTGGAAGTTAAAGCAAATGTTGGGGAACAATATTGGAGACATGGTCAAATGTTGGGAGGCTATGAATGACAACTTAAAGTTACAATTGGGCAATATTAGAGCTTCTTTTCAAAAGAGTTTTTATGAAGTTGAGCACGCCCACGTAAGTCCATTTTACAATAATTTACGTGGGTCAGTGTCTCAAGATGCATTGAGACGCATTGTTGAAGAGTTAAAACGAGTTGATTATGTTGGAACTAACAAGGAAATATGTCGTTGTACTCTTAGAACAACCTACAGATTACCTTGTGCTTGTGAGTTGACAGGATATATAATTGATGGTATACCGATACCAATAGATGTTGTGCATGTTCATTGGAGAAAACTAAGTATGGAAGTTAAGTTGGATGAAGACGTAGATGATGGATCAGAGGTGGATATGAGTAGTGCAATAGATGAGTTATGGAAAAGGTTTAAGTCACTGGACGTTGTTGGGAAAAGGGCATTAAAAAGTAGGGTTTTTGAACTTGCCTTCCCCACAATGACTTATATGTGTCCACCACCTGAGAAAATAAAAACTAAAGGGGGAGTCAAGAAAAAATACAAAAAACTAGTAGGGTATGATGTTTATAGAGACCTTTCGTACCACGAGTATGTTGATCAAGCATCTTAATCTTCACAGAGGCAATCTCAACCATCACAAACTTCAAAGAAATTAAAATCATCACAGTCTTCACAAAAGAAATCTCAACCATCACAGGCTTCGAAGAAGTTGAAATTATCACAATCTTCACAGTCATCTAAGCAGTTCATCCTTCAATTTCCTAATCGCATCAGGTCATATATTGATGATGTAGTTAATGTTGTATCAGATGGTAATTGTGGATTTAGAGTCATTGCTTCATTGCATGGATATGGTGAAGATGGTTGGCCAGTGGTTCGTCGAGACTTGGGGTTGGAAATAATACATAATGAAAGATCAATTTTGTATGCCAATTTATTTACTGATCAGTTAACAGTAGTGAGAGAATCTTTGATGATAGAGGAATTTGGTCCTCAACCACCACATAAATGGTTAACTCTACCAGATATGGGTTACGTGATAGCGAATCGTTATAATGGTGTACTTGTCTGTTTAGGAATTGAATGTTGGACTTTCTTCCCTATGACAACTTCATTTTCACCGAATGTAGCAATTTACTGCATTGGTTTTATAAACAGAAATAATTGGGTTCAGGTACTTAGTTGTTTTTAGATAATGCGATTAACCCTAATTCTTTTTCGTTTTTTTTACTTAATATTTTGATTATTTTTTTATTTAGGTAAACATGAAAGAAGGGTTTCCATTGCCACCAGTGACAGTAGATTGGAAGAAGTTTCGTTCTCCAGCAGCAACATCTTGGATGCTAGGATTTGCAGGACGTCTACAACATTGGCAACAACTTACGCCTATATTACCAACGCATTATGAATTATAAATTATGTTACTCATTTTTAATTTCAAAACATGAATCATGAATTATGTTACTCATTTTTAATTTCAAAACATGAATCATGAATTATGTTATTCATTTTTTATTTCAGGCTACAAGTTAACACATAAACATAAACCAACTAGGTCAAATGAGTCTAAAAGTTAACACATAAACTTAAACCAATTAGGTCAAATGAGTCTAAAAGTTAACATATAACCATAAATATAAATATAAGTCACTGTGATCGAGCAATATATAAAGCTTCGAACAAATCAACAAACTGTGGGTCATCATCTTCAGAACCAACCTGTTGAAGATAACGATGAATCAATGAAGAACACACGAGCCTAGCTAGGATCAGATGGTCCTGCTTCATATACAGGAACTGGCATCTCTGTTGGCGCATCATGATAGGGTGGCGGTACCAGACGAGGATGCGAGACACGATAATACCACTCAAGATATCCATCATCTGTCTCATATGGGGTGGTGGCCGGTGCTGTCGGACAAATCACATCCTGAATGCTCTGATGGTAACTAATCCAGACAACATCAATATCACCAGCCATCGTATAATCAAGAGGTGGATGTGGAACATACTGTCTGTATCCAAACTGACGCATATATCTATTAGGCAAGTATGGAACAATAGTGTCACCCCACCTCAGACACCCCCTATATAGACATAACTCATCAAACTGACGCCATACTCTATGATTCTCGAATGGGCGCCATATGACATCGGCAGGTGTCAGCTCGTCCAGAATCAGTCACAAGTCATCCACCTTTAAGGCACCTTGCCTATAGGACCATCTCATCGTTCGAGGGAGACCCACATTATTAGCTGGTGTCAAGTTCTCTCCTTTTTTTTCCAAGTGTTGGAAAATACTCATGAATCCAGCACTGTTACAAAATTAATATTGTTACTAAATTTAAAATAATTAATTATAACATAATAAACTAGATAAATAAAATTAATATACTAGATAAAATTAATTAAAACAAAAATATAATAAATTAAAATAAATACCTGTAGGAGAGTCGGATAACCACCAAGCTGCTCACAACTGAACATGGAAGCATCTCTGATATATCTATAAAGAGTAACCAACGCAGCTGCTCCCCAACTGTATCCTGATAAACCATCTAAGTCTATAAATAGTGAGAGATGTCGTGCCTCGACAAGCATAAACATCTTGTCCGCAAATATAGTGGAACCCACTAACATCAACAAATAAGCTCTAGTGGCATAATCCCATCTAGATGCAACTCTATGCTCTACCAATCGATCATATAACCACTCCAACTTATAGTAGGAACCCCTGCAATCACAGACTTGTTGTTGTGCTACTCTCTGTGACACTCCTAAATAATCAACAGCCCACTCAACAGTAAGCACTTCACTGATATCTTGAGAGCTCCAGAAGACTCGCCTGATGGGCAAGTGAAGCAGGAAAGATATGTCATCTAAAGTAATCGTCATCTCACCAAACGAAATGTGAAATGAAGATGTCTCTAGATGCCTTCTCTCTATAAATATGGAAACCAGATTCATATCTATCTTTGTTAAACTGGTTCTCTAGAGTGAAGCTAGACCAGACCTAGATATCCAACCCTCCATCTCTCTAGGTAGCTGTAGTGGAACCCTCTGAATCAACTATAACCCATGTCCCGCTACCTTTAACTCTTTCTTCGACCCTCTCTCCTGAAAATAATTAAAAGTAAATATATTATAAAATTCAATATTAAAAATTCGAATTTTATTCAATATTAAATAATTTTCGTTTACTTACCTCACTGAACCATATATGTCTAGCAACATGATGTTCGTACTTAACTAAAAGAGAGGTATCATACGGTCCTCCTGGATATCCAACAGGCTCGGATGCTGATGCAGATGCATCAAAATGCTCTTCTTCAGCCATTCTCGATGACTCGCCCCGTCCTAGTCCACGAGGGATCCTACCATCTCTGCCTCGTGTGCGCACCACTGATAAAATAAATAAATAATTAAGTAAAATTAAAAATTAAAAAAAAACATGAATCGAAAGACTTGATCAAAGACTTCCGATGAACAAACGTAAAAAGTATGTTCCAGAAGACTTAATCAAAGACTTCTGGTGAACAAAAGCAAAAAATTATAAACCGGAAGACATACATAAAGTCTTCCAGTGAACAAACCAAAAAATACTACAAACCGGAAGACATACATAAAGTCTTCTGGTGAACAAACCAAAAAGTTCAACAAACTGGAAGACTTACTATTGGAGTTCCAGTATGTGTAGGTGAAAAAATGTGTTCCGGATGACTTGTTGGAAGACTTCCGGTTTGCATGTGAAAAACGAGTGTTCCGAAAGTGTTGAAGTGCAAATGAAGTGAAAGTGTAAAATTTATAAAATTATAAATATTTATACAAGATTATTTTGGTCTAATATTTTTTAGTGTAGGGGTGTGGGTATAAGTGTAGGGGTATGGGGTAAAATTTCCTAAAATCATGTATGAAACAACCTGCTTCGACACACTAATACAACTCAACACATAGATATTTTGACACAAAGAATTATATATCATCAAATTCACAATTTCACACTTCATTTGGGGTTAAACAAACTTCATTTGGCCAAAATACAAACATATCAATACAATTACACAACATATGGAAACAATTAATACAATATAGGGTTAACAAACAAAAACCCTTGGCGTTGACGAGAGGGTAAAGGAACCCTTATCATCTTGCTGTCTAAAATCCACCTTACAGTAAGTAATTTTTCTCCTACCTTAATCAAAACTTTTACAAAATTCTTGACGTTCCTCCCTCTCCCTTCCACTTCTCGAAGCTCTCCTCTTCGTCTCTCAGAAGCGCCGCTTCTCAGAAATTTTGGGATTCTTGTCCTAACCTAGCTATCACCCTCATTTTAATATTTATAATTCTAATTATTCCCATTTGGTTACACACTCCCCACTCTTACCCTCACACTTGTATCTCATAAAAATCTACTTTAATGCATTTTCTAATGTTAGCAATAAATATAATATTTAATTCATTTTGTTTTTCTAATTAAATGTAATAATAAATATTTATTTAAATAATTTATTAACTTAAATAGATATTTAATAAAATCTATAATATTTTATATTACCCTAATAATTCTATTTATTCCTATTATTACTAAATAATTAAAATTGTTTAATTACTTTTAATAATTTAAATGAGAAAATCCAATTTTATTACTTTGCTCTTGAACTCTAGAATTCCCTTAATTCTTAAATTATTAAAATACCTTTATATCTACCAAACATCAAGATAATACAATTATTTAAAATATTAAAAAAAAAACACAAATAAACACTCCAAAAATTAATAAAATACTTATTTAAAAGTTGGGGTGTTACACATTCGAACGGTCAAATTGTAATTCCTCGCCGTCCCTTGAAAAAGTGTATACAATTGCATTCTATGATAAATTTATACTATTATTCACTATTTTTAGTTGATTAAAATAATATATAAATAATAGAAGAATATAGAGAAAAAAAAATATGAGTTATGAGGTAGAAATTGGCATAATGAGATAAATGGTGGGACAAAGTGAGAGAACTCAAAATATGAGGGGAAATTTAGAATTAATAAAAGATGAATTAGGTTTTTAATTTAAAAGAAAATTGAAGAGAAAGTTAAAGGAGACAATACATATAATTTGGAGCAATAGGATTTTAGAGAGGCAGGTGCAAACCTAGGATTCCAAAGAGAAGATTTAGGTGAGGGGGATTATTCTTCAAAGAGTGTATTTTCCATAAAGGATAAAGAGGGATCCTAACCTTCTTCCTTGTTGTTTTCTCTATCTTCCATTGTTGAGGATTTTGAATCCATGGGATGGTTGTGCAAACCTCTCTGGATTATCATGCTTTGATTCTATTTTATGTTGTAATTACATATTGGAATTTGTATGTGATTGTATGATAAAAATGGATTAGTGTTGTTTATGTTTTATGTTTTGGTGGTGATGAATATATAATTAAATTTGCATGATAAATTGGTGTTAATGTGTAATTGGTGCTGATTTGGCGTGGTTTCTATTTAATGTAACATGAGTGATATTTTTCTATTTGATTCGGGTGGTTGGGGGTTGGAATCGGAGTTGTATAAGTGCTCAAATGGTGGATTCGCAGATTCTGCAATCTGCACAACAGTGATGGGCGTCACCGATGTGACATGCTGACCATCATGAAATATAGGAAAGTAGACGAGGTGCCTTCATAGTGACGGGGCGACCGTCATGGTCCCCGAGACGGGCTTCTTATCGAGGTGTCAGTGGAGTGACATGTTTGTGAAAAGGAGATAATGACACGTGGGGTGACGACCGACGGCCTGGTGACAGGTTGACCGTCAGTCCTTGGAGTTGATCGATTTTGAGCGATTATGTCACATCCCAGTTTTATGCTTACCCCTTTTCATATCATTTGGCTATAGGTGCTTGAATTTCATCTGATGCTAGGATGAGAGGTCCCTATTGTTGGTATAAGCCCTAGATGCCAATACTTTTGGTACTTGTATCGAATTATTTATTATTATTAAAAGACATTTATTTATTATGCTTGTTTGTTTTTTAAATAATAAAGTCCCTAGAATAGCTTGTCCATTTAATAAAATATTAAATGTGACTTAATCATGATATCCCATTAAACATAAGGACATTATTCTTAAAGTATTCGTAGTCGATATTTACTGTGAAATGAGATAACCCTAAATCATTAAGACTATTATGTCGATAGACTGATGATCACATCTCATAGATCATGGATAAGAAGTTATTAAGTCTTAACATAGGTATGAATGTTAGAAGTAATATTTATACTGGATTAACCCGCTATGAGAGTACTACATAGAATGTTATGCAAAGTGTCATAAGTTACTCTCATGTTGATAGTGGTGTATACCACCCTTTGACCTGAAATCACTATGGACCCTAGATGTAGAGTCGAGTACTTTATTGCTGATCTAAAATTGTCCGTAACTAGATAACCATAAAGATAGTTGATGAGTACTCCACAAAGCATGCCGAGGAACATGAGTGACCTAGATGGAATTTACCCATCTTGCATAATATGATAAATGTCTAAGGGTCCAATATTGAACGGGACAAGGATGACATGGTATATGCCTTGTGTTCAATATAGACATATGGGGAGAAAAGTAATTGTACACACAAGTGTTATCACAAAAGGTTTTTTCAGATCACATGAAATTTTCATGACTTGGATAACAGTGATGTGTTGCTAGATACCTCATACTATTTATTATATTAAATGCGTGATTTAATATAATTGTCAACATCGCGAAAACCTACAGGGTCACACACATAAGGACAGATTGATAAAATGTAGAGTAAATAAGGAACACTGTAAAGTACAATGCACTTAAGTAAATGTAGAACACCATAAGGTAAGGTGCATTTTAGTAGAATACAAAATGTGGTAAGGTACAACGCACTTAGGTGATATACGGTACACCATAATGGTGCTCATACACTTAAGTGGGCTTTTTAGCTTGCAGCCCACACAAATGGTTCTATAAATAGAACCCTTGTGCAGAAGCATACACTCTTGATGAAAACTCGGACTGTGAAACCCTAACCGTATTTTCCTTTTCTCACTCTCTCAAAGCCTTCAATCATAACATCTAACACTGAGACTAAAGGAATCTGTTCGTATGGACTGAGTAGAGGCGTTGTTCATCGTTCAACGCTCGTGATCACTCCTTCGATTCAACATCAAAGGTTTTATCACCATAAGAGGCAACCGTTTCTATCACTGATCATGACCATTCGTAAGGATCACTAAAGAGAAAATTTTAATTTTCGTTGAATTTTTTATCGCGATTTCCCTTCACCTATGTCACGGCTTCATTCATTAAGTCATTCCTCATAATCATATGTCATCTCATCACATCTTCATGCAATAGGGGTCAAAGTCAATATCAAATGACTAAAATTCAACAATTGATTTTGAAGACCATTTTGCTAATTTTATTTCATTTCATCCATTATCTTATCATTTATCATATTCGTCGCATCCCATTTGAATAAGACAAATTTTGAATCATATTCATACATCACGACTTCATGACCAAATTTAAATCTCATTTGATACCCATCATACTAGCATCATCTTCATTTAAAATCTAAACAAAAACAAGTTGAAGTTCATTCATTATCATAAGTCATTCACCATTCAATTTCATCATATCATTTTTATCCTTTTTGGTTTAGTTTGCAAAAATTAATAAAAGTGAATGAAAAGAGAAATAAACATAAGACAAATTTGAATTTCATCTTTCTCAAATCATTACCATACTCAATGGGAAACAATACGAAAAAGATTAAATGGATAAAATTCTAGTTCTCATTCATGATAATCCAATAAACATCCATGCTCATAAAAAGAAAGCAATTTGAATCATCATTCGAATTTATGTTCATCATCATCATACATCACTCTATTACATGGCATTATGAAATAAAACAAATTTGAATTCAAAAAATGCAATTTCATCCATGACGCATTACCAATACTGCATCATCATTATTAGAGATAAGGGGGGCAAAATCAAAATTTAAAATAAGCGGAATTGTATTCATCCATATCATGATTATTCATGTACAAAGCCATGGTAATATTATAACATACATACAACATACAACATGCACACGGTTTTCTCCCTCCATCCCACAAAATCAGACTGCAAAACTCCCACACGAGTCACTCATTCTTTTCCATTACAACTCATACAATCACAACAAATTCTCACTCCTCCAACGCACACGATTCATCATATAAACTCACCAAAATATCTCTTATTTATCACACGCTTACAACATTTCACACACTTAAGTTAACCTAACTTGCTACTATAAATCTTGAGCAATTCATTCACTCAGGAGCCAATAACTTCACACCATCAGAGCCAACAATTGTGAAAGCATCAATCCACAACTACCTTTATATTCCTAAACCTTCACATAAATCTCCTTACTATAGCCATTAGAGGTTTTCATTGAAGCTCTAATTAAGCTAAGTTGAACCTCATCCTAGCAACATAAATCAACACCACCTAAGCAGAACACAATAGCAGCAAAGAAGGAAGTAGAAAAATCAAGAATTAGAAGAAGTAGAAGAAGAAGTGAAGAGGAGCAAAAGAAACACTATTTATCTTTTGTTTGGAGCAACTGAATGGATTATGTGTAAGCATTTGAGTGTTGATGCTTCTTATTTTCCGCTGCTAAAGCTTAAATCTGATAATTGGACGATGAATGTTGCTGCTGATTGTAGGCTCTGAAGGTTACCATTTGTTCTGATGGAAGAAGTGTATTTATCTTGAAGAGTTGTTTTGCCACAAGCTTCCAAATAGGGAGATTGTACTTCCTAGTGGGTTGACTCTTTGGATTGACTTCATTTAGAAAAACAACAATATAGAGAAATGTTTAAGTATTTAAGATTGGTCTAGCTTGCTAAAGCTATATGAAGCTTTAGAAGAGACACATGCTGGGCGCGATGCTCCAACATGTTGGTACGATATTTGGGCCTTGCTCAATAGGCGTTAGAAAGCTACATTTTGGAGTATGTTTTGCAAAAGATTTGTTAAAGATTTTATTGTTATTAATTTAACAATATGATTAGGTGGGTGATTTGTTTGTCAGATGGATGAAAATTAATTCAGATTTAAATGCATATTTAAATTTGAATTTAAATTGAAACAAATCATATTTTGTTGAAGATATTCAATGAACAAATCAAATATCCAATAGATTTTGCATTAATTATAGACTAAATAAAAGATATTTTTCAAGTAGAAAAACCCATAATTATTATGCTATATAAGGAGCTCAAAACCTACATTGGAAGTCAAACATTCACATTGAAGATTTTAGAGTGTTAGAGTTTACAAGAATCCTTGTTGTTTTATGTACACCTTTATGTTTCAGTAACTTGTCATAGAAGGTTTGTCTAGTTGAGTTATATATTCAACATATGTATGTATACCTCTATGTTTCAGTAACTTGACATAGAAGGTTTATCTAGAGTTGAGTGGTAGTATTCAACATTGATTATTGACTTGTAATATCCAATCACGGGTTGTGTGATTGAGAAGAAAGTGAGTAGGTTCTCATGTTTAGAGGGAGCCCTAAATAGAAAATCACTGGGTATGTTAGGAAGAGGCATTGGATAACATAAGATTTGTTATTTCTTGTAAGACTAATTGTACTAAACTACTGATAATGAATTTCCTTTCCTGGGTTGTAGACTCAGCCCCTAGACGTGAGTGTGGTTTCACCGAATTGTGTAAATAACTATCATGTTATTTGTTGCTTTTCTGTTCCATCATGTAGTACTTGCTATTGTAGTGTTTATAATTTAACTTGTCAAACCTGTTGTCTAGGACATCGTGTTCAACATCTGTCCCCTGAGGAACATAATTTCAAAACACATTTGCATCATAGTATCATTATTCACCTTTTCTTGAGACACATGGCCATCCCTCATATCGAAAACCACCAAATCCTGAAATTTTGTTGTTTGACTTGATTTTCCAACTCCGACACTATTCCCATCAGAGGAACCAAAATCATCACCGTTCATTTTTGCTACCATCTCTTCATCATTTTCTTGTCAATCACTAGAAAAGTAACTTGAATCGCCACTCGACTGGCCCAACTCAAAAGAGGAAGTTGACATTTGAATTTTCAAAGGTCATTGTGAGTATTCATAAAGCTTAATATTGGAGGAATGCTCATCGGTTTGAACTTCAACATCCTCATATAACACCTTAGAATGTTTAGTTCTAACTAGGAGACGAGCTACATCCATTTTGGTGCAAACTCTAGTGCTATTATCCGCACAAAGACACCCTCCCCAATGCCCTAGCAAAATTTCAAAGAACCCAGGTTTCCGTGTTTAAATAGGAATGTCGTATCATCTAATCCACATAACTCTCTCATCATCAATATCTGTGGGCTTCCATGGACGCACTTCTTTGAACCATTGCTTCAACCAATCTTTCCCATCCTTCATCAGAGTTTGCATTTCTCCTTCCACCCGATCCTCTGACAAACATATACTAGCTCATAATGGAGTGTCTTGGATGGAGAAATAGCCTTCAACATTGAGCGTTCATGCATGTTGTATGTCATCCATGGATTTTCATCAAAGGCCACAAAAACCTTACGGAATTTTCAAAGCTCTCATTCCTCTAGTTAGAACTTAACCTTACATCTGGTATTGTACTCAAAAGGATAGACCTTAGGCTTCAGCACGTCCGCGTAAAAGTGTCCTCTAATTGATCTTGAGGATTCATTAATGAACCTGGGCTTTTTCTCATGGAACATTAGTTGCTTACCCCAATCCTTCCTTCTCCTCGCTTCACCCGGCTTTACATGCTGTTTCCTTTGAAACCTAAGCACATTGACAAACATCTTCTTTCGATCAATGAATATGTTATTCAGCTTCACAGCCAAAAGATCTTCGTCCTTGACATAAAAAAACCTAACAAAGTCATAACGCCTACCTCTTATATCTCTCTTGAATGAAATGATCACTTCATCAATATGAGTATAACATTGAAACTCTTCATACATCTCCTTAGCTTCCATTATTCCCCATTGTGTCTTAGCTAAAAAGGATTTCTCAAACGTTCTCTACATGCTATCACTCTTCCTCACCTCTTCTACCTACGGATGACTTCATGGATCCTTTTGAATTTAGTTAAAGCTTTCGAAACATTGAGTTAGGTTGATAGAAAAAGAAAACCAACTTAGAGGGAGGGAGAAACTTCTCTCTCTAACATATTCCCTCTCTATTTTTTTTACGGAACCTACCTAAACTAAGAACGTTTTTATGTTTGGGCATTAAAAAAATGATTTTCAAAAATAAAATAAAATAAAAAGAAGAGCACAAAAATTGATTCAGGCGACGTGAGTTTAGTGCTACTGCTAGTACTTGCATTTCGCTAACTCTCTCTCTCTCTCTCTCTCTCTCTCTCTCTCTCTCTCTCTCTCTCTCTCTCTCCGGTGGCAATGGAGAGAGGGGCGACTAAGAAGAAATCACCACCTCTCTCTTTGGACCAATTCATCTCTATCACTGCCCCTCTTCTCGACTTGGAAAAGGTACCTTCTTTCGTTCTCTCTTTTCCAATCCAATTCACTTCTCAAACGCTACGGTTCAACTTTCAAATACCCTAATTTCCCGTCTAGTTTCAATTTTTCACTGGATTGTGTTTTAGTCGATTAGGACACTGAAAAAAACTATAACTTTCAAACAATGGTTACCAGTGTCGCTTCAGAGAGTATCAATGAATGATGTATCTTCTTTTCAATTTTATCCCTTTGTTTTTGCTTCAGGAGGCTGAGATATCGAGTTCAATTGCCACTGGTGCTTCCAGGAATTTGGATACTGCTCAAAAGAGAGGATCAACAATCCTCAATTTGAAATGTGTGGATGTTCAGGTTACCTGATTTTCAGTTCTTCTATATTGTTTTCACAATACCCTTTGCGCAAGTGTTTTTGGAAAAAAGTGTTTTTTTTTTCTTTTCAATGTGTGTAATTTGATGGTTTGATAATGGACACAGTTGAAAGACAAAGAAAGATGGAATTTGAAAATATGAAAGTACCAATGAAAGTGGAAGTTTGATTTTATATTTCTCTTATTTCATGAATGTTTGAGACCTTTTATAAGATTATGAAGCAAAAGGAGTTATGATTATAGTTGATTTTTTTCCCTTCATGTTTTTCTGCGTGTTTAAGTAGTAAGTGGAGCTTTGCCCCCAAGGGTTGGCATTAGGTTTGAATCCGGCTAGGTGCAACCAATCCTTGTGTTGGGTCAGTCCATACAGAGCTTTACTCTGGCTTTAAACCTCTTGGATTAGTCGGTCGCAAGGTCGGATACCAAGATTTCAAAAAAAAAAAAAGTAGTAAGTGGAGCTTTAATTCATGCTGTATTCTTATATTGCGCCTCTCTTTTTGTTGTTTACTCTGAAAATAGACAGGGCTTATGGGAAAGTCTCTTATTGAGCTCCAATCCACAAAAGCAGATGTTCTTCCTGCACACAAGGTAAAGGGGTGATTTTCTTTTATCTGTCTTCTGTTACTGGTTGAGTTGACCAATTTCCGTAGGGTTTGTTTAGCAATGTATTTTATAAGCCTACTTTATTGTATGCAATGCATAGTTTCTCTTTTCTTTTGCCTTTTTGTTATGCCATAAAACAAAAGCATTTTCTGGCACTGATAAGGATTAAGGCCATTTTCAATGCATTAAATCAATATTGTATTACTTTCATGAATTAATGAGTTATTTTTTTATGTGCAGTTTTGTATTACTTTATTGTATGCAATGCATAGTTTATCTTTTCTTTTGCCTTTTTGTTATGCCATAAAACAAAAGCATTTTCTGGCACTGATAAGGATTAAGGCCATTTTCAATGCATTAAATCAATATTGTATTACTTTCATGAATTAATGAGTTATTTTTTTATGTGCAGTTTGGTACTCATGATGTTGTTGTTTTAAAACTCAACAAGGCTGATTTAGGTTCTCCTGCTCTTGGGCAAGGTGTAGTTTACAGATTAAAGGTATCTGATTGGTTTGCTTTGGGAAAAGAAAAAAATTATTTCCCATGCCATTGGCTGTGGACGTCTTGCCCTAATTTAACTTGCTTGTTTGATGCAATTTCTAACAGGACTCATCAATTACTGTTGCTTTTGATGATATACCAGAAGATGGCTTAAACAGTCCCCTAAGGCTGGAAAAGGTTGCAAATGAGGTATGTCGATAAGCTCCTACTCCCTAGGTACTTCTTATTTCTTTTTGTTTAGGATAGTTATGTGGTTTGATTATAGACAATTTAACTACTAAAATGATATTCAGCACGTTTTGATATATACTAAAACTGTATGTTTTTGTGAAATATATGAACTGCACTAAATAGGAACTTATTGTGATGCTCTGAATCTCACTTTTGGTTAGTTACTTAACTGTTTTCTAGTGTGTTTTTGTAAACATACATGTTAGCACGTTATTACTCAATTACTTGCTCCTGGGTTCTTATATACGGAAAATGTTTATCGTTCATCCAGGTGACATATCACAGGATGAAAGAGGCATTAGTACAGTTGAGTAAAGGTGTGCATAAGGGTCCTGCTTCTGATCTAATTCCTGTCTTGTTTGGGGAGAGGCAACCAACAGTGTCCAAGAAGGATGTATCCTTCACTTCCATTAATAGAAATCTTGATCACTCTCAGGTGTGTAATCTAATTTCCTGCTTGGTCATTTTACTTTTCATTTTTTTTTCTAACAGTCGTCTATTTTATGTAATTAGTATAAATCATATTTCACAATTTTTTGCACAAATGCCTCTATAATTCCTATTGCTGTCTATAAGCCTCTTCTTTAAGGGAAATTTAAAGAATTGTAATTTAGGGATTTCATAAAGCATATCTTCAATTCTGAATCATTAACCACTTTCAGTGTTATTGAATATCTGCCACGGCGGATATCAGTGGTTGTTTTTGGGTTTTTCCATCATAATCCACTACGACGGCGCCATAAAACAGATGTTATGGCGATATTTTGGTTCTCCGCCATGGACTACCATCTGCCAATGACAATACTCACTGACCACGCTATTGTTTAATAACATTCAAAGTGTGTTTAGTGTGTTCATCATATAAGTACTTATGTATAAGCTATTTATAGAACAAAATATAGAATGAAGCCGAAATATTTTTATATAAGCTAAAAGTTCTTTTCATAAGCTATCCTAGAGAGCTTATGGAAATGAGTTAGAATCAATTTATGAACATGTCATAAGCTATTTCATAAGCTCTCCCAAATAGTCTCAAAAGTGTTTATGCTAGTAGGTAACTAGAATTATGAATACAATTATGGATACAGTAGTGCTCCCAAATAATCCAAGCAGACCCTTAATGTCCAAGTATAACTAGAAATATACAATTGAACTGAGATTACATGAATTTTGTCAATTACATCCGAGCTAGATAACTAAGCTAAAACCTTAAACGTGCTCTACATGTAGTTGGTTGGAAAAAAGTGGACCTATTAATCAGCTAAGTGTTTTGATATAATCGTTGTTGATTATTGAAGCACTCAAAATTATGGATACAATAGTGGTTTTTCACTTTAACTACCTGGGCAGTAAACTGTTCCTTCCTGTTTGTTACTGTATGGTTAGGGGACTGGATATGTGGGATTGTTCTGTGAAAAACTCTTGTTAATTATGCCAAATCAAATTCAAGTGGTATAATTATGTTGTGATCTTATTTTTCGTTGGTTTTATGATAACAACTAAACAACATATCCCTATTTTCACAATAATGTTGTTTCTGCACGAGTATTCATAAATTTCTTCTTTGCCCATCTGGGCTCTGACCTATGTTTCTAAAGTCATGTATTACATTTTCTTATCTCCAAAGAAAGATGCAATTTCAAAAGCCCTATCGTCGAAGAATGTTTTTTTACTACATGGACCTCCTGGAACGGGAAAAACTACAACAGTGGTGGAAATTATATTACAAGAAGTGAAACGTGGATCTAAGATTCTCGTCTGTGCTGCTTCAAATATTGCTGTTGACAACATCGTTGAGCGGCTAGTTCCACACAGGTATAATCATTTTATCATCTCTTTGTTTGGCACTATAATAGTTGGCTAGTGTTTCTGATTGGCAGATTTTACATTGGATAGCACATATAAACAATGTTACCCCCTGCAGAAAATTGTCTACAGAATCAGTAATAGTAGATTGAAATGAATATGCTTTTTCCTACTCTTGAGTTCTCCTTGACAAAATAACGATGCTGTGGAAATTATAATTATAATTTGCAAGCCTTTTTTAAAGCTTCTATTTATTTTGTTATTTCCTCATTCTGTGGAGAGACATGTTCTCACTTGGTTTTGTTTCATCAAGAGTGTAAAACCACATGTCAATTCTCATTCATGATATCTATCATTTATGTTAGAGTTAAGCTGGTGAGGATTGGTCATCCTGCACGGTTATTGCCCCAAGTACTGGATAGTGCACTGGATGCTCAGGTACACAGCAAACCTGTTTAAATGATAAAATTTGAATATTTGTCTTACTGGTTTCTTTCACTTCTTTTTATTACTGCACAATAGCATCAGCAAAATAGCCAAATTTGCGTCAGTGTTATGTATTTATCCTCTGTTAACCTGTTATTATTTTGTTAATAAAAAGAAGATTTCATAAATAGAACTAATCGAAGAGCAAATAAGGAAAGGAAAGATTCTCCTAGGGCTACAAAAGAAAACAACAAAAAACTGAAAAAAGGCAATACCATCCAGCTCGCGCACTGCAATCTATTTGGACATCCTCTCTGTCATATTGAAGCTTCAAATGAAATGTTATATTTGTCGTGTATTATACTTGTTTTCACTCTCATATTGAATTACTCTGAATTTAGGTACTACGAGGCGATAATAGTGGCCTTGCAAATGACATTCGGAAAGAAATGAAGGTAAGGTTTTACCACCTCTCCCTAAGTGTACTCTCGAGTTTTTTCTTTGTACCTTTTTATAAAACCCCTTTCAAATTTTCAATTTCATTACTCATTTCTTTACCACCATATCCTTATGCTACATATTTTTCTGCAATACTACTATGAGTATATTAACTAATTCTCTCTCATAAATGATAAACTTGTAAAACAACACAATTATCAAAAAATTATTACGGCAACCTACTTTCTTAATTCTCTTGATCTTTTCACAGAACCAAATCTCAATTCTAAGTGAATGAATTATCATTTACCAAGATTATTAGTGTCACCTACTTGATGTTTTGTTGTTTCATATGATAGTTATCGTTGATGATTGATGTTGGCATTAACTTCATGTTAGCATAATGCTTATCAACATTAATTTTCAGTTTTCACGGGATATAACTATTTTTTAGGTATTGAATGGAAAGCTGCTAAAAACAAAAGAAAAAAATACAAGGAGGGAAATACAGAAGGAACTGAGGACTCTATCTAGAGAAGAGCGGAAAAGGCAGCAGCTTGCTGTTACAGACGTGATTAAAACTGCAGATGTAATATTAACTACTCTGATTGGGGCTTTCACTAAGAAACTTGACCGCACTTCATTTGATTTGGTGATTATCGATGAAGCTGCTCAAGCACTTGAGATAGCATGTTGGATTCCTCTACTAAAGGTAATGTTGTTGCCTAAACCTACATTCAATGACATTCATTTCACTGTTGCATTTAGACTTTCTTTTTATCTTCTCTTGATTGCATGCCTTTGTTAGGTTATGTTTTATTGCTGCCATCATCTTTTACTATAACTACGGCCCCTCATAATCATAATCTCCAACAGCATCTTTCATTCCTCCAATAATCTCTGAAAGAGAAGTTGCTTTGAACTGGCAAAACTAACAGACTAATAGTAAACCTGCACTTGATTAGGAATTAAAATTTAAAATACATAGGTTTCTAATCATTATTTAAAATGTCACTTTGATTATAATGAAGTAAGTGGAATTCATTGTTTTAGGGTACAAGATGTATACTTGCAGGAGATCATCTTCAACTTCCTCCAACCATTCAAAGTGTTGAAGCTGAGAAGAAGGGCTTAGGAAGAACCCTCTTCGAACGACTTGCAGAACTGTATGGAGAGGAAGTCACATCTATGCTTACCGTCCAGTATCGTATGCATCAGCTTATCATGGATTGGTCTTCTAAAGAGCTTTACAACAGTAAGGTGCTCCTAATTTTCAAAGCACTCGTCTTGATATTTGCATTGCAATAAAATATATATGTTTCCTCCTGTTAAACCTCTAATAAAAAAAAGCAGAATTTATCAATCCTGAACTGAATAGTCAGATTAAATTGGGGGATAAACTTTTTGTTAGATCTTCATACATGGGATTATGTGATAACAGGTTAAGGCTCACCCAAGTGTTGCTGCACATATGCTATATGATCTCGAGAATGTGAAGAGGACATCTTCAACTGAACCAACCATTCTTCTCATAGACACAACTGGGTATGTTGGATGATATCATTTGTTGAAATATCTATAATCAGAACTGATTTCGATTAGTCTGGACATGTGGAATAAAGATGCCACAATCTCTTCCTAATGAAAACTGTTGAACCATCATTTTGTACACAATGATTTTGCATTTTGATTAATCAATATCCAGTGTCCGGTATTAGAATTTTAACAAACATCTGAACTGATATGTGGAAGCTGGAGAGAGAAAGTCATTGTATTTGATTTGAAGCAAATATAGGTTGTTGATAGGAGCATTCAAACCAAATATAACCCAGCTGATTATATTGATTGCTTCAGATGTGACATGGAAGAAAAGAAAGATGAAGAAGACAGCACCCTTAATGAAGGAGAATCTGAAGTTGCTATGGCGCATGCAAAGCGATTAGTGCAAAGTGGGGTGCTTCCTTCTGATATTGGAATCATTACCCCATATGCTGCTCAGGTATGGAATTTTTCTGTGGGAACTTTTAGTATTCAGTGTCATGTAGCAGTGTTATAGCATAGGGGAATTTGAGCAAATTGTCATTGTTCTGTGAAATAGCAGTTATAGCGATGCTAAAGCACTGTTAATTAGCAGAATTTGAACAATCTGCTATTTTTCTGCAATCTGCGTTTGACAACATTGCTAATATAAATGTTAGGTGGGCTAAAACTTCATGTTTAAATAGTTTTATGAAAGATGACAGTATGGTCCCTGTTGTTTTTGGCAGGTTGTTTTACTCAAGATGTTGAAAAACAAGGAGAACTTGCTGAAGGATATTGAAATCTCAACAGTTGATGGTTTCCAGGGAAGGGAGAAGGAAGCCATTATTATATCAATGGTTAGATCAAATTCAAAAAAGGAGGTATTTTAAACAACTCTGCTAGTTTTTAATTTGCATCATATAGGTCTTACATGACAAACTTGTAAAAATGGCATGGAGAATAAAAGAAAAGACTTGAAATATATGTTTCAGGTGGGCTTTCTGAGTGATCGCAGGCGAATGAATGTGGCCGTGACACGAGCTAGAAGGCAATGCTGTATTGTCTGTGACACTGAGACGGTCAGTAGTGATGGATTTCTAAAGCGGTTAGTTGAATATTTTGAAGAGCACGGCGAATATCAGAGTGCATCTGAGTACCAGAATTAGTAGGCGAAATTGCCCAAGGTGAAGATTGCTGTTATTGCCCTCATGTGATCAATTTGTCGATTTTGGTGATGTAGATCTGTGAAGGTTTCTAAAATCTTTCTTTTGCTAGAAGATTGATGTTTTATTGAAGAAAGAAGGCAAATCCATTTTATTTAGAAGAGAAAATTTATTGGTCTCCATATTATTACTTTTTGAACTATCTAGAATTATAATATTTATCTTTTTTTCTACTTAGTATATGATGCTTATTAACATCACTTAAAGTTCATCCGTCAAAATCTTAAAATTTATTACATTATTACGTGAATGTGACATGTTCTGTGCCACTACAACTAAAATAAGCACCTTCCTAGCTACTTTCCTACTCTTAAATTGCTATCAATAGATTGAAATTGAGCACACATAAGACAAACAGCAATTGAGTACTAGCAGAACCAAAACAGTCTGATCTAAAGCTTAGGCTGAGTTACTAAGTAGAGTACCAACTCCAACTAGATTTCAACTCCATATAGTCCCTCTTTTCTTGACAAACCAGCTAAGTTTCTTAAAAATTCCAAATGGAAGTTGAGAAATTAAGGTGGTCATTTGGGTCAACTGCTTCAAGCTGGGTGGTTTCTGATTCCTGAATACCTTCAATTCCATGCATGTCCATCAATGCCTCCCAATTAATATTCATGTCTGAAAATATTCCCAACTGATCATTGTCATCTCTTGACACAGCTTCATGCACTGTTGAACTTCCTGAACTCTCAGTTTGCTCTGAGGAGTGCGTTTCTTCTTTCAGTATTCCCAGCTGTTGAAGAAACTCATGCAGGTCTATCTGTGGTTTCTCCTGAAGATTTCCAACCGTCTTATTCACCGATGTCTGAGCATCTTTTTCCTTTGGAGGATCATCTTCATGATTCTTTTTGCTGTCCAGTACATTCTGAATTGCATGATTCTTATTGCTGTCTAGTACATTCTGAATTGCATGATTCTTCTCACTGCCTAGTACATTCTGAGTTTCTTCCGTCTTTGGATCATCCGAAGCACTAGAAAATGATTGACTTGCAGCAACTGCATTCTGCTTAAACTCTTGTAGCCTCTGATGGATTAAATGAACACTAGGTTGAGCATTTACATTGAGTAATCCACAAGAAGGAAACATCGAAATGAAATTCTTCGAAGGCAACCACTTGAACTTTCCAGTTTTGATCGTCGAAATAGAATGAGGTTGCAGGTGAGGAAGATTAAGGTATGCATCTGGTCCATAGAGTCTCCTTGCAGCCTCATCGTAAGCCATAGCAGCTTCTTCAGCTGTGGCAAAAGAACCAAGCCATAGCCTAGTTCTCTTCTTTGGCTCTCTTATCTCGGCAACCCATTTTCCCCATGTTCTTTGACGAACGCCTCGATACTCACACGATGCATTTTGGGGGCCACCTTTGCCCCTTGTTGGTCCTTTCTTCCATGGCTTCAAAGGAGATTTCTTGCATGTTTCCATAATGTATATTGAGGATATAGTAGAACAGAACAAGTGATGAGTGATACTTGGAATTGCATGTTATTGGAGCGGAATATGTAGGAGCAAAGAGTGGTGGTTGGTGTAAATGTTTTCACGGTTGTAGAAATAGCAAAATCCATGTGACCGTTACTGAGTACACACTGCATACATAATACTCATACTCACGTTGTTTCAAATCATGTTTTTCTTTTCTTTATTTTCATTTCTTTTTAATCTTTCTACAATTCTTTTAATTACTAATAATGTTTTAGGCTTTTCTGTTTTTGTTCTTATTTTGAACCGCCTTAAAAGTATAAGCGTGCATGGGTCTTAACACATGAGAGATAGTTTACATACATTTATTATCTGAACATTGTTATTTTCATGCACCATATTATTATTAACATCAAAACTCAATAACATATTAAATGGTTAATATAGTTTAAATATGCTGTTAATATTACATTCAATGATTAATAAATATAACAAGGTACTAGCAACAATTTATGAGACATTTTATATATATTCATTGGTCATTAATTAAATAACAATTAACAATTTATTAGTACTGCATTTACTATGTAATTTATCGTTGAATTAAAATGTCAATACTCTCAAAATATCATTATTTTTACTATTGGTAGTGGGACTTTTTTCTAGAGCAACTTTTGTGAGAGACACACCACATACTCACCCAAAACTTTAAGGTAATAGGTGTATGGATTCTCTCACTTATAAATGCTCAAGTCACCACATTTCTATCCAATGTGGAACTATTATCCACCCAATTCACATTTGTTAATACTTAACAAATGCGAGTTTAAGTTTATGATATTTTATTGGTTTATTTTTAAAAAATGAATTTCAACCACTAAATTATTAAAAGAAAAAAACTTTAAGAGAAATCTAAATATATTGATTCATCCATTTGAGTTTTTTTAATACAAAATTATCGGATCACGACACAATCAATTTAAGGAAGGGAAGGGTCGAGCATGTTTACATTCCATAGATTATTCCTTTACAAGAAAAAAGAAACATTCCATTGATTATTTTGTTTGACTATTTCACTCTACGTATTCTTTCTGGTTGTGGTGTTCACGGGTCACAGTTTTTTTCAGCTCAAAATAGCATCATCACTTGGTCACGATAATTCATTGAATATCATTTATAGCTTTTAACTGAACATCATATTTAGGATAAAGTTAGTAACGATATTGAATGGTGGATTGAATTTGAGATTGTGAGTAGAAGAATATATGCAAATGAAGACTTTTGGAAAGTGGTTGTCATGAATGAAGTATGTCTGAGTCTGATACACTCATCCTTGGATTCTATTTTGATCATACAAATGAAGTTGTCCTCGGGGAGGATCTTAGTGATTAGATAAGATTATGACTCACCTCAACATTTTTCCAAATCACGTGTTGTCCTGCTATACACACCCCTGATTCTCGAGACTCAACTTCATCTTTAACCCATGTTTTCTCTCTATCAATGCATCACATTCTTGCCCGTTATCATTCACTCATATACATATGACATAATATGCTAATTATTTGAAAGCATTCCACACAATTTTTTTAAAAAAAATCTAGAGTACATATAGAAAACATCAGAAAAATAATTCTAACTATAAGAAAAAACGATAAAAATATAATCGTGCATACATTTGTGCAAATTATTTAGCTTAAGTTTCATGAGATATTTGAGTCTAAAAAATATAATCTACACTTAACATTAAGTGATTTCGGTCTCTTTTCGATCGCAGTTACGAGAGATTGAACCGTGATCCTTTCTACCAAGTCTAGCATTAATCACCACTGAACCAACTAACTATTGATTAGGTATTTTTTTTTAATTTAGTCTTTATTTATTAATTTGACCCTTTATTGTGTAATTTATTTATTAAACCACTAACTTTCTCATAACTTTCTACTATTAAATTTCACATATTAAAGTTTTAAAAAATTAAATTTAAATAAAATATATGACTTATGTTTTTATTTATACGTATTAAAAAAATGGACAGACAA
Organism: Lathyrus sativus; assembly: GCA_963859935.3. NCBI lineage: Eukaryota > Viridiplantae > Streptophyta > Magnoliopsida > Fabales > Fabaceae > Lathyrus > Lathyrus sativus. The sequence continues at coordinate 594,947,630 of OZ012737.1, read as the reverse complement.
ACATGCAAATGTCCATCTAAACGCGAATGTCTATTTGAACGCTAGTAAATATAAAACAAATATGTTAATAAAATCTCAATGTGTAAAAAATCTCATAATTAAAATCTGATACATATAAAAAAAAGATCAAAAGATAAAACGATTATAATTAATTTTTTTATTAATATATAATTATATTTTTAATGCATTATTTATAATTATTATAATTTTTTTTTAATTTAAACTCATTTTTAAAATTAAAATGAGACTTCTTGATTAATTGGACCGACACTATATGTTAACACGACAACAATGTTATATAAAAAACCGTTATATGTTTATTTTATATAATGTCCGATATATTATGGGAGTTTCTTATTCCATCCTATAGGGTGGAAAAACACCCAATAAAAAATTCAAAATGTACCTTAGATTTCAGAGATATATTTCCGAACGCATCTTGTTAAAGTCAAAACGTTAACTAATTCGGAGATGCATCTCAAAAATATTTTAAAACATACACCATGCATTCCACTCTAAAAGGTCCATTTTACACGTTTATTGTTTCGAAGATGTATCTCCATTTAGAATTGACGAAGATGCATCTTCGTACCTATTAGAACACTGCAAACTATGTTTTATTTATGGTCATTCTGATGAAGATGATGATTTATAAATACTAAGGGTCATGTTATATGATGAGCATTAAACCATACGATCAATATGCAAAAAATGACATATATAAATCCAGATGGTAAAAGAATGACATATATAAATGAAGTCGAAATACACGATAAAGTAGAATGGAGTGTTGTTAACTCACAAATTCGACGCTCATATTGAGATTAAATATTTGAATAAAATATTAAGATCTTTAAGAAATGTAAAAGACTTCGAGTGTGGAGACCTTCGAGCAGGATGGGTTATTCAAGCGTTTGGGACTTAGAGAAAATTTCTAAATATTGAGGAAGCTACCTTCGACCGAGATGTTGGCTGAGTAATCAGTGTAGTTTTTGAAATTCAAATAAAGGAGGGAGTAATTATGCTTTCTCATGACTAAGCAGGACAAGTGGCGTTCATTTAGCAAGTGATTACATGCAATATGACATTTTTCGGAGGCTGATGATTTTAGGAAGTTAACAACAATTAATTTTACTATTATAAATAAGAGTTCCAGCTATAGAATTCAGTGTGTTGTAATTTACTATTTGTACAAGTTACTCCCAAAATCACTCAAAGTATCCAAGCGTAGAGAAACGAGTTCTAGGAGAATGTACGTTATGTAAACACACCATCTTTACTTTCAATGAAATTTAATTTACTTGCTTAATCTTAAAGATTTTGTCTTTACTTTTCTTGCAATCTACATCTTCCAAGCATTTCGCTTCGCTATGTTAAATACTTGTTAAAGTTCTTTACTTCGTTTTCTGCAAATTTACATCCTTTTTACTTCAGTCGGACATTACCTTTACATCAAGTCTTTTTCTCAAAATACTGTCGAAGTGTGTAGTTTAGATAACTTAGTTCACATAAAAATTTAGCCCATGTCCTAGGATCAATCTGATCGATCCTGTGATTCACCGAAGTTAGATTTGAAAGATTAGCAGTTGTTTTCCAATTTTCATAGGAAAAAATGACACACCTAGTGGGACAGTGCTAAATGTTTTCGTGAGTTTTTTGCACAAAAGTTTGCAAAAACAACATTTTTAATTTGTCTTTTATAAAACTTTGTTATATGTTATTAAGAAGTGGCAAGATAGCCGTTATAAACGAAGAAAGACCAAGAAGAAATTACACTGGGGATATGGCGACATATACAAATCAGCCAAGTAACCCTAACCTTCGAGGAGATGGTTCTAATCTTCAGCCTAGCAGCACTAATCCTCATGAGGGGTTGATAAATGACGTAGTTCCACTCTCAGTACCTTCGACTGGAGAGCAGATAGCGCCTCCCGTGAGACTGGAACCAGTGCCATCAATATTGGGGCCGGGATCAACAAGTATAAGAGCCTACACCTAGCCTGTGTTGGAATATATTGGACCTCAAGCGTCGAATCCCCAAACTCCGCCAGGAGGAAATTCGACGTCTAGACAATTTGTTCATATAGGGTTTCCAAAACTATTACCAAGAAACCCGTCATATGGAATGCCAACAACAGTAATGCAAGGCCTCCAGAATGCTTCCCCAATATTCTCAGACAACGCGATGGCTTGACTATTACAAGGATCAAGGTCTGGGCTAAACATTGGTCGAAACAACCAAATTTTAGGTTTAGGATATTCCACTCAAGGCCTTAATCTAACCAATACTTTGATAGTGTGCTTGAGACAACAAATGGATGAGAGCAACTTGAAAATGGTTCAAACTTTGTCCCAAACTATGGGTGAAATCTTTCAACCTCTGATCCAAAATACCACTCAAACTAACCAACTTAGCAGTGCAATTGACATGTATGACATAATTTATGGGTTTACCAGTCACTGTCAGAAACACAACTATTGTGGAAAACATTCCACGTCAGGACTTAGGGAACCTACCTGAGGCCAATTTAGAGAATCAAGGGAGGGTCGAACTCCCCAGACTCGAACCACACAGAGTCGAACCACCAAGGGCCCAAATACCAATCCCGGTAGAAAGAAACTCAGAGGTAATCATGGCAAATTGGAACCAAGATGCAGACAATTTTGTCCAGCAGGTTCAACGTAATAACATGGCCGTCGATAATAACTTAGCAACCATGGTCGAAAGGATAATGGCTCAAAACGGGGTAAACACTGGTTTTACTAGGCCAAATTACACGTCACCGATAATAGATTATATTCTCCAGTCAGAATTACCTCCCAGGACAAAGGTGCTTAAATTCACAATATTCTCAGGAGACACGACGGGGTCTACTGTCGAACATGTGGCTCGTTATATGATCGAAGCCGGAGAAATAGCCAATGATGAAAGCTTTAGGATAAAATACTTCCCCAGTTATCTCACTAAAAATGCTTTCACTTGGTTTACGACGTTCTCCAGTCAGAATTACCTCCCAGGACAAAGGTGCTTAAATTCACAATATTCTCAGGAGACACGACGGGGTCTACTGTCGAACATGTGGCTCGTTATATGATCGAAGCCGGAGAAATAGCCAATGATGAAAGCTTTAGGATAAAATACTTCCCCAGTTATCTCACTAAAAATGCTTTCACTTGGTTTACGACGTTGCCCCCTAACTCAGTTTGTAATTGGACCCAGTTAGAATGTTTATTCCACGAACAGTTCAATATGGGGAAAACCAAGATCAGTTTAAAAGAACTGGCTAGTATAAAACGTAAGTTTTCAGAGCCAATAGAAGAATACCTAAATAGGTTTCGGCTACTCAAGGCTATATGCTTTACTCAAGTGCCTGAACACGAGTTAGTCGAAATGGCCGTTGGTGGCCTCGACTATTCTATTAGAAAGAAATTAGACACTCAGTACCTGAGAGACATGGCCCAACTAGCCGATAGGGTTCGACAGCTAGAGCGTCTTAAAGACGAAAATGCCAAATTCAATAAAAATAAGAAAGTAGCTTATGTCGAATATAACGAAAACATCAAAGGTGTACATGAGGAACCAGTATACTTCGACGAAAATAAAGTAGATGTTGCTGAATTAAAACAGGGACCTCCTTACGCTTATAAAGTATTGGCTCCCCCATATGGGAAAAGTTTGCTCGAATATGAAAAGAACGACAGATTCCCAAAGAAAACATACACTTCCAATATCACTAAATGTGACAAAATTTTTGATTTGTTAGTTAAGGATGGGAAAATGATAGTGCCACCTGGCGCTAAAATGCCATCTTTAGAACAAAGGAAAAAGAGAGGGTTTAGTAAATACCATAATTTTGGGGTCATAAAACATCTCAATATTTTCTTTTCAAGGATCTGATTCAGAATGCTATCCAAGAGGGAAGATTGAAGTTTAGAGAGAAAACCAACAACCAAATGAAAGTCGACACTGATCCACTACAAGTAGTGGACGCTCACTATGCGGAACCCACAGAGGCACATATGGTCGAAGCCGCTGACGACTATGATGTCTCAATCAACATGATGGAGATCACTGAGGATTTTGTCAATGAAACTGTACTGGCCAAGGTCACTATAGGCTTCGGACATGATACCCTAAAAATACTGATAACGCGAAAACATATATATTAAAATGCCATAATTTCATGTTATTAACGATTGATTTCACCCCGATTTCGTACCATATTTGCATTGTTGTTTAATGTTTTACAGGTTTATGAAGTCAATGCTCAAATGAGGCAAGATAAGCAAAACAAGCTCCAAAAGACATATAACAGAAGAAAAAGAACGAGAAAAGCAGCAGAAACAAACTTTGCTGACATGACGAGCGTCATGGCTCCCTCACGACCGTCACAAGCGTGACGACCGTCATGACTGTCACGACCGTCATGAGCGTCACGAGCGTCATGACCGTCACGACCGTCATGACCGTCACGACCGTCATGACTGTCACGACCATCATGACCGTCACGAGCGTCATGGCTTCGTGACGACCGTCACATCCACATTTTCTGCATTACGTCCATTTTCAAAGACGGGTAAACATAAGCCCAAAACGAATGCACGACTCCCTGGATTTTCTGACCCTCAAAGGCACTTCCAAAAGCAGTTCACGTACAATTAATTCACTATAAAAAGAGAGCCTTGGGACTGAAAGAGGAGAGCTGCATTGAAGACCACGAAGTGCTGCCGAATTTAATACCATAGATATTTTCTTGCTTTGTTTCTTTTCTGCTTTGCTTCCTTCCTTTTGTTTCCTTTCCAGAATTTTGTTGTAATTTCTGTTCTTACTTTTACGTACAATTAATCGTCACAAGAGTAATCCTGCCGATATTGTGGAGGATTATCCAAGTGTTGAACCAGAATTATTTACAGGTTCCGTTGTTATTATCAATTGATTATATTTTCTTTACTATGTATGTTTACATGTTCTGCTCTTTAAATTCAATTATGCATGCTTTAAGCTTTATGTCTAGCTAAAACCGCATCGATCGGTATGTAATGAACTAGTAGAACGAGGTTCGATAATAACCGGCGTAATCTTTCTTTTTCAAACTTGTTTCTGGATTTAGTTTTTAAAACCAAAATAGTTAAACTAAACTTCGTCGCGACAGCGAGAATTTATTTAAAGCAATCTCGCCACGACAGTGGGGGATTTACTAAGGTATGAACCGACATGCGAAAGCTGAGGCTAGGACCAGATAGTAAAAACTGAGCATCTATTTTGAACATAGCGAAAGCATTTTAAAAGAGATTAGAACTCAATGGTTTTCAAAAATCAATTTAAACCCCGAACGGGATAGCGAAAACATACGTTCCGCCTTAAAGTTGCGACTAGCGTCAACAACCATCGTGAGACAAAAGTCTTTAAACTGTTATTTTCCTCTGAAAACCATTTTTGAAAATTATTAAACCGCGCCGGTAACTTGTCGAATCCTCGGAGCACTATGTCATTGCATACCGATTACTGCATTATTATTCTAAGAACCCTTTTAGCCTTTCTTTAGTTTAGCCTTTACTATTGCATATTTCCCCTTAAACCATTTACAACCTAGCTAAACGTAGTAACGTCCGAATATACTAGATTGATTACGAGTCCTTGTGGGTTCGATATCTTTATTACTACGCGATAGACTGTACACTTGCAGTTAATTCGATTAAACTCGGAAAGTCGCGATCAAGTTTTTGGCGCCGTTGTCGGGGACCCATTTAGTCAATAGTGTAATCCTTTGTTACACAGTATAGACTAGGTTAACTATTTTCTTTCCCTTTACTCATTCGTCAATTGTATGCCAAGTACTCGCTCACAAAGCGATATCTTACAACCTCCAATCGCCGAACTAGAGCGCTTCTTACACTTAAGAAGGCGCATCCTTGAGTATCAACGAAAACACAATATTCCCGATCTTCTAGCTCATACTCCTGAACCTGTTGAAGAATCGAAAGTGGCTGAAGGACCTCAGAACAAACCTCTGAAGGACTACGCTACCCCATCTCAGCTAGAGCCTCGTAGTAGCATTGTTGCCCCCGCTATCAATCGTTCGAACTAAAACCATCATTGCTGTCAGCTGTACAACAACATCAATTCTCAGAAAATGCAACTGAGGATCCGAATGAACACTTAACGAAGTTTGTGCAATACGCGGACACAATAAAGGCAAATGGAGTAACTCCATATGCAATAAGACTTCGTCTTTTTCCTTTCTCTCTTAGAGATAGAGCTTGGAATTGGTTACAATCCTTGCCATCCAACTCCGTTACGACGTGGGAACAGTTGAAGAACGTTTTCTTAGCAAGATACTTTCCACCAAGCAAAACTGATATGCTTAGAGCTCAAATCAACGAATTTCAACAGAAAGATGCTGAATCTCTCTATGAAGCATGGGAAAGATTTAAAGATATGATAAGAGCATGTCCTCACCACGGTTTAGAAGACTGGGTGGCGATTCATACTTTCTATAATGGGCTTCTGTATAACACCAGATTAACAGTAGACGCCGCCGCGGGCGGTGCACTTATGGATAAGATACGATGAAGCCTATCAACTTATCGAAAATATGTCTCAGAACCATTGCCAATGGGGAGGTGAAAGAACTCCGCCAGAGAAACCAGCAGTGAAAGGTGAGATGTACGAGATCAGTAGTCTTGAAAAGTTCAACGCTAAGGTGGATGCTTTAACGCAGAAAATCGACAGTCTAACTGTAACACCACCTGCAACCGTAGCTGCAACTCTAAATTGCGAGTTATGTGGAATCGCCACTCACAATGCGCCCGAGTGCCCATTATTGGCAGGAATTCCACCAGACCAAGTAAATTACGCTCAAGGTAACCCTTACGCGAATACTTACAACCCAGGATGGAGGAACCACCCAAACTTTTCCTACAAAAGCGATAATGCCTTGCAAGCACCTGCTGCTCCGCCAGGATATCAGAAACCAGCCGTAGCTGCCCCGACTGCCCCTAGGAAATCAAATCTTGAAGTGATGATGGAAAAATTCATAGCTACTCAAGTCCAAACGAACAAAGAATTCCTGAATCAAAACATACACACTAGCGAGCAGATTAAACAGCTGACCGGCAAAGTAGATGCTTTAGCCACCCATCACAAAATGCTCGAAACACAAATATCCCAAGTGGCTCAACAACAAGCTTCTGTAGCCGCACCAGCTGGTACATTTCCTGGTCAGCCAGAACCTAATCTGAAAGGTCATGCAAACGCTGTCATATTAAGAAGTGGAAAAGAATTGGAAGGACCAACCGATCCTAGGAGTGAAAATTCAGCCATGCATTAGAAAACTGATAAACCAGCAGAAAAGGAGTCTGAAACCGAAAAGAAGGAAGATAACGAGTAAGAGGCCGCCAAAGATGAAAACTCATATGTGCCTCCACCGCCATATAAGCCACCGATTCCTTATCCTCAAAGATTCATAAATTCCAAAACTTCAGGACAATTTAAGAAATTCGTAGAACTTCTGAAACAACTGAATATCACCATTCCTTTCACAGAAGCGATAACTCAAATACCGTCATACACTAAATTTCTTAAAGAAATCCTGTCTAACAAAAGAAAAATCGAGGATAATGAAACAGTTACACTTACTGCCGAGTGTAGAATCATTCAAAATAATATGACTCCGAAACTAAAAGACCTAGGTAGCTTCTCCATACCTTGCGTCATAGGAAAGTTCGTCATAGACAAAGCTTTATGCGATCTAGGAGCCAGTATAAGTGTTATGCCCCTATCTATATGCAAAAAGCTGAATATGGGAGAGCTAAGACCAGCTAAAATGTCCGTGCAATTGGCTGACCGATCAGTCAAATATCCCGTCGGTGTGCTGGAAAATGTTCCAGTACGCATAGGTCAATTCTACATTCCAACCGACTTCATAATCATGGATATCAAGGAGGACTCTGTTACCCTAATTATCTTAGGAAGACCCTTCCTAGCAACATCCAGAGCTATTATAGATGTGAAGAAAGGTAGGCTAACATTCGAAGTAGGAGAAGAAAAGATAGAATTCATCCTTACCAAGTTCTTGAAAGCACCAACCATAGATGATACATGCTATCTAGTAGATGTCATTGACGAATGCATATGAGAACTGGAAAAGGAAGAAACTAAATATTCTGAAATCATAAAGATCCAAATCCCTGATATTCATGAAGACGATAATTGTCGTGCGCCATACAAAGATGATAGTCTAAATGAGATCTTAGCACTAACTCCTAATCACATGCCAGGTCCGAAAAACCTAGTTTTAGAACTTAAAGAACTACCTAAGAACCTCAGGTACGAATTCTTAGATACAGAATTCAAAAGACCAGTAATAGTCAATGCCGATTTAGGACAGTCAGAAACTAAGAAACTACTAGAAGTCCTATGGAAATACCCAACCACGTTAGGCTATAATATAAGCGACCTTAAAGGTATAAGCCCTTCCATATGTATGCATCGAATCATGCTAGAGGAAGACTGCAAAACTTCAAGAGAACATCAGAGAAGGATAAATCCTATCCTAAGCACTGTAGTCAAAGATGAAGTAAAGAAGTTACTTGACGCAGGAATCATATATCCGATCTCCGACAGCCAATGGGTTAGCCCAGTGCACGCCGTACCAAAGAAAGGAGGTGTCACTGTAGTAAAGAACGCGAAAGGTGAATCGATAACCCAAAGAGTTGTAATCGGAAGCAGAATGTGTATCGATTACAGAAAACTGAATAAGGCAACTCGGAAAGATCATTTTCCTTTACCTTTCATAGACCAGATGTTGGAGAGACTAGAGAAACATTCATACTTCTGCTATCTAGATGGTTATTCGGGATTCTTCCAAATTCCTATTCACCCCGATGACCAAGAAAAGACTACATTCACCTGTCCTTATGGCACTTTTGCTTATCGCCGAATGTCGTTCGGACTCTGCAATGCTCCAACAACCTTCCAAAGATGCATGATGGCAATCTTTGCGGATTTCATAGACGACATCATGGAAGTGTTCATGGACGACTTCTCTGTATGCGGACAAAGCTTTGAAGGCTGCCTGTCGAACTTATAAATGGTACTCGAAAGATGCGCTAAAGTGAACCTTGTTCTCAATTGGGAGAAATGCCATTTCATGGTTCGACAAGGCATAGTTTTAGGACACGTCATATCCGAAAAAGGGGTTGAGGTTGACAAAGCTAAAATAGAAATTATAAAGGATCTTCAACCTCCGAAGACCATACGAGAAATACGAAGCTTTTTAGGACACGCCGGATTCTACCGACGATTCATAAAAGATTTCTCGAAAATCACAAAACCTCTGACAGGTCTGTTGATGAAAGATGTCGAGTTCGTTTTCGACAAGGACTGCTTGGAAGCATTCGAAACTCTAAAAACAACACTCATTACCGCACCAATCATGCAACCACCAAATTGGCAACTACCATTCGAAATCATGTGCGATGCGAGCGATTACGCTGTAGGTGCAGTTCTAGGACAAAGGAAAGATAAAAAGCTTCACGCAATCTACTATACAAGTAGAACTTTAGATCCTGCCCAAATGAAATACGCCACAACTGAGAAGGAACTTCTAGAAATTGTGTTCGCCCTTGAAAAATTCCGTTCTTACCTGGTAGGAGCGAAAATCATCATCTACACAGACCATTCTGCCATTAGGTACCTGATAAGCAAAAAGGATGCCAAGCCAAGATTATTGCGATGGATCCTATTACTACAAGAGTTTGATTTAGAAATAAGAGATAAAAAAGGAACCGAGAATGTAGTAGCCGATCACCTATACCGAATAGAAGGCATTAAGCCGGAATCAGGGCCTATCAACGACGATTTCCCTTACGAACGCCTGATAGCCAGATTGGAAAGTGATATGCCACCATTAACCTCGGAAGAAACTGAACTAGAAAAAGTCGTGGAAGCCGTCTACGCACAAGTCATCCTGCCTTGGTATGCCGATATTGTAAACTACTTAGCCACGGGCGTGCTCCCACCGGATTTCAGCTATCAGCAAAAGAAGAAATTCTTCCACGACTTAAAGCATTACTATTGGGACGAACCTCTGCTTTTCAAGAGAGGGGCCGACAATATATATCGTCGATGCGTCCCGGAGGAAGAAACTAAAGACGTCATTTCTTAGTGTCACTCTGCTCCTTACGGAGGACATGCTAGTACTTCAAAGACATGCACGAAAATCCTGCAATCTGGTCTATTCTGGCCCAGTATTTGGAAAGATGTCCATGCAGCTATATTAAGATGCGACCGGTGTCAGCGCACCGGAAATATCTCAAAGCGCGATGAGATGCCCCAAAAAGGTATCTTGGAAGTGGAAATCTTTGACGTACGGGGAATCAACTTCATGAGTCCATTCCCATCTTCTTTTGGTAACAAGTACATACTCGTCACTGTCGACTACGTATCGAAATGGATTGAGGTCGTTGCCGCCCCAACTAACGACACGCGAGTAGTTCTCAAACTCTTTAAGAATACCATCTTTCCTAGATTCGGTGTGCCTAGACTTGTCATCAGTGACGGTGGTTCACACTTCATATCAAAAATCTTTGATAAAATGCTGTAGAAATATGGAGTAAAACACCGTGTCGCAACACCGTATCACCCGCAGACCAGCAGCCAAGTGGAGGTCTCTAACAGAGAAATAAAACAGATCTTGGAAAAGACAGTCGCCACCTCCAGGAAAGATTGGTCATCGAAGCTAAACGACGCTTTATGGGCCTATAGGACCGCGTACAAAACGCTGACAGGAACTACGTCGTTCAAATTAGTTTATGGGAAATCTTGCCACCTGCCAGTGGATTTTGAGCACAAAGCCTTTTGGGCTATTAAAACGCTAAACTTCAACTACACTGAAGCATGTGAGAAACGGATCTTGAATCTCCATGAATTGGAAGAACTTAGATTAGACGCATATGAGAATGCCCGCATATACAAGGAAAGAACCAAAAAGTGGCACGATAAGCGTTTAGTCCATAAACAGTTCAGAGACGTCGTGCTCCTATTCAACTTAAGATTGAAAATCTTCCCAGGAAAACTAAAGTCAAGATGGTCAGGTCCATTCGAGATAACTAGAGTCCTTCATAGTGGAGCTGTCGAAATTTGCGATAAAGTCAATATACCGTTCATAGTCAACGAACAACGTCTAAAGCATTACAATCGAAATGACGACAGTAACCACGTGAGCAGACTGAAACTGCAAGAGCTTCCTGCTCAACATCCCAAATAGCTTGTCATCAAGCTATCGTCAGGATTTCGACGTTAAAACAGCGCTGGGAGGCAACCCATTTTCACTCATTTTTCCCTTTGAAATTATTTTACAGTATGTTTTTCATCTGATTTACACTTTTATGTTTATTTGTTTATTCTATTTTTTATCACCTTCTGTTTCTAAAAACTAATTTGAGTAAAATATGTTTTCAACTATTTACAGGATTTACTTATCTGCTTTTTGTCTGACTAACTAGCGAGAATGGCTAACATCGACTACACGGTTACTGTTTTTAGAGGACCAGCTCAGCAAGCCCGATTTGAGGCTTTGACACATTTTTATGATGGATCCACTATGGATTGGCTAGGCATTCATGATAGAATCCTCTACCTGTTTAACCAACTAGACTGGGAGCGAACTGCTCTAAAAACCCGTTGGGTTACCCATCACGACCTCACATTTGAATTCCTAAGCTACAGACCCGAATATGGATATGGATCCACCAAGGAGCTGATTTGTTTTAGACTGTTTGGGACTGAGTTCGAATATAACCGTAAGTCATTAGCTGATCTTTTAGGCTTCCCTAGCGGACCGTTCTCATATACTGACACTCAAGAAGAAGATATGGATATCAAGTTAGACTACTTTTGGGGTACTATTTCAGGTAACTATCACCCTGAGCCAAATGATATGGACTCTAACGAGATACACAACCCTGCACTCCGTTACTTTCATAGGATATTAGCATATACCCTTTGTGGGAAGGAGGAAAACATTACCGCTGTCTCAAAGGAAGAACTGTTTATCTTGTACTGTGCATCACAAGGTCGACCAGTCAATGCCGTACCATTCATGATGAGAACCTTCGAAAGGATTAAACTAGAACAGAATGCACCTATCACTGTAGAAGGCCTCGTCACTATGATTGCACATGCAATCAGACTTAGGTACCAGCTGAACAGAATTAAATTCTCAGGCCAAATAATACCTATGGATATACCATTCTGCTTTAACCAATGTATTATAGGTAACTTAGGCCCTGATACTTATGAGTACCTAATTGCTGGCCGACCTGTCCACCTGTTTACACTACCTAACCATGAGAAAACGAGTGTCCACAACCGAAATAACTGGTTGTACGAATTGGACGAACCTATGGGTCCTGCCTCACCTCTTTCCACACCTCAAGCCTACATGTACAATAGTGACCATATTTCCGAAGCTCAAGATTTTATGTACTATGAAGACTATATGTCAGAACCTAAAACTGACCCTGAGACTCCTTCACATTACCATAATTTCCCTGACCCCATCCCTGACCAACAAACAGACAAGCTGAATACCCTTCAGAAAACAGTGGATGATGTCAAATTGGAAATTGCCACAGTCAAGGAAGAGCTAACCATATTACAGATGGAAGTCACGACCTTCATGGACATAGTGTGTGAACAGTTCGATTGCCTTACTAAACATCTCGACAACTTGAAGCAACAGAAGGACTGATTAATTTTAGCTTTAGTTTTAATTTTAATTTTTTCTGCATTCTGAACAATTTATAGTTTTATGTTTTTCGATTTTGAACTTCATTTCAATTCCTGTACTTCACTCTCTAGTTAATGAATTTCGTCTGCCATTTTATTTTAATCAAGTATTCTTTATTTTCAATTTATTGTTTGGTTGATAAACTGGTCTAAAATGAGATTTAATGATTTTACATAATGCCTGCACGAACCACACAGCACAAATTCTGCATTTGCAGAATTTGCTGCTATGACGACCGTCACAGCCTTGTTACGCTCGTCACGAGCCTGACGATCGTGATGCCCCCCTCACGATCGTCACAAGATCACGTATTCTGCTAAATAGCAGAATACGACCATTAATCATTCTTTCCTCTCCAAATCCTTAACTCCCCACTCTCTCACGATTCCACTTCCCCCATCAATCACCCACTTACTCATTCATTCCATTCAACCCTATTCTCATCCAATCTAACTGTTCGCTCCCCAAATCTCACATTATAAAGTAACGGTCATCTCCTCATTTTCATTCCATCAGACAGAAACTCTCTTCCCTAACACTCTCTCTATTTTGCAAAAATCCTCAGAAGAAATGGCTCGCCAAGGAGAACTTCCAGACATGTCCAACATCACCTTCCGAGACAGCGAAAAAGGAGACCAGCAGAGAACGAATTACGTTCAATTTTATCAGTGTTCCGTCCAACCAACTCGATATGTCGATGTCGCCTGCATTACGGAATTGGGCATTCGAGAAGGCGTCCAATGGATGCTACAGAACGCCGGGTTGTGGTTCCTCTGCACAACACCGCAGCCTACCTACAAACAGTTAACTCTGGAGTTCCTCAGTTCATTCACATACATGACACCCCCCGGTGAAACCAATCAACTCACCGGTGTTGCAAGCTTCCGATTATTCGGCCGGGAATATCAGCTAACCCAGACTCAACTGGCTCAGATGTTCCAATTTCACCACAATGCTGATGCTCACTGCCGTGTTCCTTCGGAACAATTCTTTCTGGAAGCATTTGCGCTTTGGAACCAAATCACCGAAACCACCGCCGATAGCTGGGACAGTCTTAATGCTACATTCATTCACCATCCCGCTATCTGCTACGTTCACAGGGTGCTCAGCAACACTATCTTTGCCAGAGATAGTAACCATAAGGTAAACTCCAAGGAACTGTTCTTCCTGAAATGCATCTTTGCGCCGGAACCAATCAACGCCGCCCCATTCCTGTTGGCTCACATCCAGGCTAACTGTGGTCGAGGCTCCAAGCCTTTTTACTTTGGAGGCATCGTCACTTCCATTGCATTATCACTCGACCTCGGCGATCACCTCCAGGCCCTTCTGTCCTTACCTCCTGTTTTCATGGATATTGACTACTGTCGTTCTTCTCACCTCATCAAGGTACGAGCCGACAGACGTTATCATCCGGTGGTTCGCAACCGCACCATCCGCAACATCATTCTTCCTTGCCGTGACCGTGCTCACCCTCAGAACAGAGCCAACTGGCCCTTTGACCCAGCGGCACCCGAAGCTAATGCTGCAGCACCTCAGCAGAATGATCAGATGCCCGTTGATGAGGTACAGGATGAAATGGACCGCGCTGCTCAGGTTAAAGTTTCTCAGCAACCACCTCCTGTAGGTCCTTCTTCCCGTCATCGCCCCCGTCCTCAAACCTAATCTACCATCGAAGATGTCCTTAACGCCATCTGGCAACAGAACCAGAATGCCTCCCTACTTGAACGACGTCAGCAAGAACAACATCAACAGGTGATCGATTTGTTGGCCGCCCAAGGGGAACGCCTCAACACTGTAGTAGATGAAATGGCTGCTTTAAACGTCCGTGTGGACGAATTACACGATTCCATTTTTCACACCGGCGTTCTTCGCCCCACGACCAGAGGAGGACGCCATCACGGAAGAGGGCGCGACAGAGAGTAGTGTTCTTCTTTTTATTTTTTCTACATTTTTCTGGTTTTCATTGTTGTACACCTTCCACTATCACTTCAAAGCAGTGAGGACACTGATTGAGATGGTGTGGGAGTGGCACTATTATGTACTTCATTTCCCTTTCAAAGTAATTTCAATTTCAATAATTTCAATTCAGTTCTATTTCAATTCAATAAAGCGCATATTTTTATATTCTTATCCGTTAAAAGAACTTCACCAGCTTAATCTGCTTTACTCGAGCTATACAAAAACTTTTTCGATGCAAACATCCGGTGCGCCAAGATTTAGGCTAAGTTAAGGAAACTCGAAAACGATTACTAACGATATCCATACCGACTTGACACCTTAGACCTCCAGTTTATGCGAGTCAGTTCCACTACCTACTGTACCGAAGCCTCAGGTTCGAGCACCAAGCGAAGCCCTTAGTAGTTTATAAATGCAGTCAGCACTGCCTTAAGCGCGTACCACATGGAAATCCGATGCAAATAAGTGATCGGTAAGATCAAAAAGAAAAGAATTGCTCCGCAGCCATGTAGTGTTTATCTACCTCTGACGTTTCGGAATGGCAAAAAGAAAAAGAAAAAGTGAGCTCATAAAAGAAAGAAAGAAGTTCCTTATCAGTTGGTCCATAGGTCTCTGGTTATGGACTCGGTAGGGCGAATCACAGTTCGATCCCCCATAACTTACAAAGCGAACATGTCATAGGGTACCACATTCGTGCACCAGACCCCGTAGAAAGAAAAGACTGAAGTCACTAACAGGCTATTCCACTACGTACGCGAAAAGAAGTAAAAGGCTTAATGTGATTGCGCTGGAACGAAACTGGGTAGAACTTAGTACGATGAACTTAACGCCGAGCTACAACAACATGATTGGAACCGGCTCGTATAAAGAGGAGGCCTTAGAAAGCATTTTCCGCTTAGTGTCAAGTTCGTATGCGTGTTGTTATGAATCATCTCCGAATTCTCGACTCAGTGCCTCTGAAGCGATTTTGAAAACGCACAAGTGCGCATCATGTGGCTGCATCGTCTCAGCTCTTAGGCTTTTTGCTTGAGGACAAGCAAAGATTCAAGTTTAGGGGAGTTTGATAACGCAAAAACATATATATTAAAATGCCATAATTTCATGTTATTAACGGTCGATTTCACCCCGATTTAGTACCATATTCTCATTGTTGTTTAATGTTTTGCAGGTTTATAAAGTCAATGTTCAAATGAGGCAAGATAAGCAAAACAAGCTCCAAAAGACATATAACAGAAGAAAAAGAACGAGAAAAGCAGCAGAAACAAACTTTGCTGACATGACGAGCGTCATGGCTCCCCCACGACCGTCACAAGCGTGACGACCGTCATGACTGTCATGACCGTCATGACCATCACGAGCGTCATGGCTCCCTGGCGACCGTCACATCCACATTTTCTGCATTACGTCCACTTTCAAAGACGTGCAAATAGAAGCCCAAAACGAATGCATGACTCCCTGGATTTTCTGACCCTCAAAGGCACTTCCAAAAGCAGTTCACGTACAATTCATTCACTATAAAAGAGAGCCTTGGGACTGAAAGAGGAGAGCCGCATTAAAGACCACGAAGTGTTGCCGGATTTAATACCAGATATATTTTCTTGCTTTGTTTCTTTTCTGCTTTGCTTCCTTCCTTTTGTTTCCTTTCCAGAATTTCGTTGTAATTTCTGTTCTTACTTTTTCGTACAATTAATTGTCACAAGAGTAATCCTACCGACATTGTGGAGGATTATCCAAGTGCTGAACCAGAATTATTTATAGGTTCCGTTGTTATTATCAATTGATTATATTTGCTTTAATATGTATGTTTACGTGTTCTTCTCTTTAAATTCAATTATGCATGCTTTAAGCTTTATGTCTAGCTAAAATCGCATCGATCGGTATGTAATGAACTAGTAGAACGAGGTTCGATAATAACCGGCGTAATCTTTCGTTTTCAAACTTGTTTCTGGCTCTAGTTTTTAAAACCAAAATAGTTAAACTAAACTTCGTCGCGACAGCGAGAATTTATTTAAAACAATCTCGCCACGACAGTGGAGGATTTACTAAGGTATGAACCGACATGCGAAAGCTGAGGCTAGGACCAGATAGTAAAAACTGAGCATCTATTTTAAACATAGCGAAAGCATTTTAAAAGAGATTAGAACTTAATGGTTTTCAAAAATCAATTTTAACCCCGAACGGGATAGCGAAAGCATACGTTCCGCCTTAGAGTTGTGACTAACGTCAACAACCATCGTGAGACAAAAGTCTTTAAACTGTTATTTTCCTCTGAAAACCATTTTTGAAAATTATTAAACCGCGCCGGTAACTTGTCGAATCCTCGGAGCACTATGTCATTGCATACCGATTACTCGCATTATTATTCTAAGAACCTTTAGCCTTTCTTTAGTTTAGCCTTTACTATTGCATATTTCCCCTTAAACCATTTACAACCTAGCTAAACGCAGTAACGTCCGAATATACTAGATTGATTACGAGTTCTTGTGGGTTCGATATCTTTATTACTATGCGATAGACTGTACACTTGCAGTTAATTCGATTAGACTCGTAAAGTCGCGATCAAATACCCATGTAGGAGGCTGCTGAGGGCCTCGACAAGAGTGTTGATAACTCAAGTCAAAAGGACACAAAGGGTTCCAGCATGATACTGGTAACTAAAGAAGCTACTAATAGTTTCATCAAGATGGATTAGGTCACTCAAGGCCTTGAGCTAGACCTCCATAAACTCAACTTGAGGGAGGACGTCGATGTGAACATGGTGGAAATAACACCACATGAGACCGTGGATAACGATGGATTAAGTGGTCAAGAAGAACACAATAAAGTGGCCTATCCAAGACACGAGGAGACCATCATCGAATTCCTCCACCGTTGCCAGAAGAAGGGGTCCAGTGTCATGCTGTGTCCTAGATGTAGTGCAATCTTCGACCTGAAGGCTGCCCAGAAACTCGAGGGGGCACGAAAGACAAAATAGAAGTGGGAGAGGCCCAACTTTGACCCTCGAAGCAGTGTCCCAAGAAAATCTGAGCCTAACACTAAGGCCCCAAGGGCCAAACCTACTACCTTTAAGCCATTTTCCGAGATTTCTAACAACAAGTGGGTCAGACCCAATGAGGACAGACAAAAGGGACAACAAAAGTGGAAAAATTTTGAAGTCAATCAAGGATCATCAGTTACCTATCGAAAATAATTCCAATCCTCCAAGACTGCATATGTCTCTGAGAACTACAAGGGAAAAAACTCCAAGAATTCCCGCCTCCTTGATTTTTTTCTTGTATTTTATCTTTATACTTTTGTGTGCATGTTTACTGTGACTATCGAGTGTATGCAGGTACGTTGATCTTAAACCTAGACGACGTTAATCCTCACAGAATTCTTTCTCCTTGCGCCACCCTTGGATCAACACTTTTAAGAAATATCATGGACGAGCTCTCTGGCTATATCCCACGAATTAAGATTGGCTTTGCGACTCATGTGCTATCAAGGTCATTGATTGAAAGAGGACTTGTCAAGACAACTGATTCGGTACAAGGCACAGGTCATGATGAAAAAGGTAGGGTTTTGGACCCTTTAAGATTAAGATCTTAAGAATATTATTCTCTAGAAGTTAATGGCTCCACGGTTATGGGATTCAAGATGCCATACCTTTCAATTACAAGTCTAAGCATAAATTTGGAATCTCTTCACATTCAAATGCAAAGTATCTCATAATATCATATCATTCTCGCTACAAGATTCAAGAAGTTCAAATTTGCTTCAAGATCATGCAATTGGTTTGTATGGAATCCAGGTTACGGTGGAGTCTATCTTTTTTTTTTATTTCAAGGCAAAGCGCCATTTCAAGGTTAAGGCTTTGAAGCATAATCTTTGTGTTCATCAAATTCCTCAAAGGTCAAGTCAAGCATAAGTAAGTTTATGAATTATTTGGAGTTTGAGTTGCAAGAATCGCAAGCATATGTTACTTTCCATCATTTTTGAATCTTATTATCCAAGATATCCGAATTCAACTTCCCAAGTTACAAAATCGTGAAGGTTTACTATTTGAAGATTTATCTCTTGAAGGTATCAACTCAAGCTAATTTTAGAGATTTAATTCATTCAAGACATTATTTCAATCAATTCCAAAATTCTAGCAAGTCATTCGCCACTTTGTGTCATTGAGGATTCACCATGTGCAAGTGCTATTGGTTTAATTTTGCGCAAGTTCAGTCAAAGTTCTTAAACAACACAAGCAAGCTTATCACTACAATGGGTACTGACATTACAAGTGGAAAGCTTTAATTTATTGTTGCTCAAATTACCACCGGGCCAGGAGATGTTAACATGCCACACATATTTTAAAATGTCTATGCTATTTTGATCTTTCATACACAAGGAATCATTACAAATAGTTTTTTTAAATTCAAGAAGTTCATGAAGAACAATTCCGACTCAAGAACTGGACCGATCACGAAATTGGCGAAATTAATGAGTCTTGAAACATTGAAATTCTGGCAAGTACACGATGGATGTTGTTGGCAAAGTTATAACATCCACTATAACATTGACTATTGTACTATCGAATTACACTCTAAGGAAAAGCAGTAAATAACACAATAATTGTTCACCCAGTTCAATGTCAACAACATCTACATCTGGGGGCTACCAAGCCAGGGAGGGAATTCACTATTAGCAGAATTAATTCAAAGTCAAACAACCAGTTTTCACTTCTCACTTAATCTCTACCCAATGACACTTCAACCTAGAGACACTCTAGTCCTGAGTATTCCCACTCACTCCCCCTCAATCACACCACAGTGATATCCAATGACAGTTTCAGAATAAAGATGAAGAAACACTTCATACACACCTTGATCTTGCTTCAAAGCTTTGATCAAGGGACACACACAATCTTGCTTAAAATATTTGAGTGAGACACAACTTAGAACCTACCTAACCAATGCATCTAACAGTTGCTTGGTAAACAAGTATTCCTAAGACTCAATTCACACGTGAAGAACACACTTTCTTCACTCACAATACTCACGTGAAGAACAACCTTCTTCACTCAAAAGGACTCTGTAATATACACTTTTTTCTTTAGTCAGAATCCCCACTGCTAGGATTGCTCCTTCTGATATATATAGAGCAGTCAGTCCTGTGGGCCTTGATGCGCACAGTTAGGTTTAATCATAACAAACCCTACTCTTCAATTCTCTGCACGCTTGCCCTTTAATTCAGGATCATTTGTTTTGCTTTAGGGCTTCTCAAATGTCTCCTGTCTTTCAACTTGAGCTCCTGATTTGATTCCTGATTTCTAGATACCAGAAAAACTAACTTGCTCGCTGGATGTCATACGGTCAGTGTCATGACATTCTGTATGACATTCAGCTTAACTTATAGTTAACTTACCCTGCACACACATCATTTAGTATGTCCTAACATTCAGTATGACATACATGCAAACTCTAATGTTTTTCCATAAAATGCAGCCAATCAAGAGCACTTACAAACTCCCCTTTTGGCAATTTTTTGGCTAAAACACTATGTTAACATATGAGAGTTTACACACAGCAGAAGACTTATGATATGTCCTGTCATGCAGGATAGTTACTAACTCAAGCCTTTCTGAGTCCTCACAGTTAGCTCTCACTGTTATAACTCACCTTGTTAACCATCTGTTAGTTACCAGTACAGATGTCACACTTTGCTGAATAACATACTGGGTTACTCCCCCTCAACTGATGCATATTCTCTCAGTTAAGCACACAACCTACAAACAGTCTGCAGTTACACATACTCATCCAGTCTGCTCTGGATGTTATGACCTTCAGGATAACATCCTGAAGTACACACACCTGTGCTACTCCCCTTGAAGAGTTGCACAACACTCTCTGCTCCTATCCTGTAGACACACACAACTCCTAAACACCTTCTAGGATCACACATTATTATCAACATACACAATCAACCAATCAGTTCTAACAAAAATTCCTATACACCATAGGAATTCACACAAATAAGAGGTTACTAACAACACTAGACAACTATTAACACACACATCCTCAGCTGCACCTGCAAGCATGACTGTACCATGTGCACATAATAACACACATGCTAGCCCACCTATTCTTCACTGTTCTGCACACCACCTGTTCTTCCACCTGCTGTTCTCTTATTTCATCTGCTGTACCTGCTGTTTTCTATTATACTCTTGATACAAAACTCCCCCTTTTTAGCCACAAATTAAGATCTAACTACTGACTTAGCACAGATCAAAAATTGTAACATTACAATTGTTAGGGGCACATTCAAACAAACTGCTCATAGAGAGCATCACAAATATAGATTGTCAGTCAATTCCTACAGAAGGCTAACCAAAACTAATCAACACACAACACCAGCAGCACCTCTGCCTGCACTTACTCATTGGTCACAACAGGCTTAGTCATTAATCTTGTTCTTCAGCTGAGCTGGACCTGTCCTCCTCAGATTCTTCAGAGCTTCCCTCTGCATCATCAGTATCTTTTTCTGAGCTGTCAGCAGCTTCCTCTGAGCCAGCTTCTTGACCATCATTTTCCCTTGTACCATCATCATCAGTGAGCTCAGCATTCTCATCTTGCTCTAGAGACCTTAGTAGTTTTTTTAAGGGTTTTCTTCCTTGCATCTAGTTCCTTGCATGTCTCTTTGATTATTGCCATTACTTTAACTTTTCTGGCTTTGGGACCCCTTTGGGATGTCTCAGTGGATGTCATGGCAATGTCTGGAACATGGGTACCTTGAAACAACTTGTTATGGAAGGCTAAGGGAGTTTCTCTTTTTCTAGATACACCATTGATCTTAAGGATATTGAAATTGTACTAACATAATTCCACAAATGAGTGAAGGAAATGCTATGGGTTCTTTGATGCTATAGTTACCAGCATGCTTCATAGTTTGATTGAAGATGTAAGTGTCATAATCCAATTTGGTCCTGGTCCCAACAACATATATAACTCTCCCCAAGACAGTGGCCACTGATGATTTGTGATTAGTTGGCACCCAGTTTGCAACATCAATCTTGTGCAGCATAGCATATTTCACACTTAGTTTGCTGGCAGCAAGCTTCCCTTTTGATGGCCACTTTCTGACTTGATTTCCAGTGATAACTTGGCACATTTTGTTGTCAGATATGTTTAACTCAGGCTGGGCCTTATTTGATCTTACAAGGAATTTGTTGATGGTACTAGGAGTGAAGATGGCACCATTTCCTCTCACATAGACTTTCCCAAACTCAGTGGATTTTCTATCAGCACTTTCCTCTGATAGATTTACTATGAATTCTTTGACCAGAATTTCAAAGCATTGGGAGAACTGAGTTACAGTTTTCATCAAACCTGCCTCACAGATGAGGGTATGATCTCCTTGTTCTCAAGAGCAGTTTGTGCAAGCTCTCTCTCCAGGGCCAACCTCTTTTGATATACATATTTCCATCTGATAGCACACGATGGGTAGTGAAAAGATATGTTGTCAATTGGCACTTTAGGGATATTTGCCGCCAGTTTGCTGGTAGATGGTTTCTTCTTAGATTGGATTTCAGTGACATCAACAACAACATCAGAATATGTTTCTTATTCTGAACTAGATTCAACCTTTCTCTTTTTAGTGGTTACTTTGCTCCACCCTTTGGAGGGTCCAACTTGAGTCCTCTTTGTTCCAGCCTTCCTAGTAGGGATGTCTTGCTCAACAGTCTTCTCAACCACCCTTTCTGCGGAGATGTCTTGCTCACCAGTTTTTTCAACAGCCTTCTTCTTGAGGGGGCTTTGGTCAGCCACCTTTTTCCCTTTTCTTGTCATCAGCCTTTTGGCTATGCCTGAATTGATCTTTGCTATGAGGTCATTGTCAGAATATTCCTCTAGGTCTACCAACTCAGTGTTTTTTGTGCCTTGAATATCATCACTCATTTTCTCAGCACCTTTACCTTTGTTCTTCCCTTCTGATGTAGGTTCTTTCAATGTTTTGACATTATGAGAGACATCATCTTGATCATCCTGGTTAGGATCATTCCCCTTTTTGTTGGATGGTGTGGGTATGTTGAGTGTGCTGGCCACCATATCTGCAATTTTAAGGTGTGTTCTTCTTGCTTCCTCTCCATTTTGGTCATTAGATGTAGTAACATGAGGAACCTGACCTGCGACAAGATATTTAGGTCTTTTTGCATGCAACATTTTAGGTTCCTTCACCAATAATCCTTCTGGTGTCATCATTCATAGTGGAGCAATTTCCAGCACTTCATTAGGGTTTGATTCAGCATCGTTGTTGGTCATTCTTTTGGATGAGGATGGTTTAGAATGCTGCGACATACTTAGGGTCGTTTTTTGAGGAAGAAGAGATTTTCTGTGCTTGTTGGAAACGGTAAGGAAGCTGAATAGTTTGTGATGGTACCAAGAGTAGAGGGGTTGTATCGTATAAGTGGAAGTGGGTATGATTGCCCAATAGGAGGGAACTTACCTTTTTGATTTATCATTAAATGATTTAAATTCAAAATGTAATTCCCTTTTACTATTAGTTGCTATAACTCATCATTTCTAGAGGACTTCAATTTTAGAGAATTTTTAAATTGAGACTCCTTGACACTTCTTGAAACCATGTCAGCACTACTACAGACATAATCACCAGGTTTAGCACAACCCTATTGCCATTTACACAAGTTACCCTTGAGCATGTCTCCCTTGAACTCATCAAAGCTTGTTTGGATGGTACTCTTGATGTCACAAAACAAGGTCATGACATCTGGAGTGACATTGCTTTCTTTATGCAGGGCAGCTTCCATGGACTCCACCAGGTTCCAATATAGCCTATCTAGCTTTCCCTGATGACCAATCTTTGGGTATCCCTTCTTGGCTTGCTTCCCCTCATGACTTTTCTTACATACTGTCCTTCTCTCTGAAGCATACTTTGAGGATCCATTTGCTGATGTGTTGGACCTGGTCCTTTCCATCTTTAATGGCTGTCTTCCTTTCTCCAGCCATAGTTGGTCCTTATTTTCCTTATTGATCAAGGCATTGAGGCTACTTCTAGGCTCCCATAGATAATAGTTGTTCTTGGCTCTAGATCCCTTCATAACTTTCTTACTTTCTTCATTGATGACAACACACTCATTTTTAGTAAATTTTACACAAGCCTTGGTCACAGAGCTGACTGATACTGATGAGATTAACAGTAAGTCCTTTCACCAACAAGACATTATCCAATCTTGGAACACCAGGGCCATCTAATTTTCCAGCAACTTTAATTTCTCCTCTAACTCCATCACCAAAAGTGATCCTCAATTCCAGTCATATGTCTGGAGCAACCACTGTCAAAGTACCAATCCTCTTTGGTTGGCATTCTTATGGAATTGTGAGCTACTAATGCCATATTCTTGGCAACCCATTGTCTTTGCTTGTTAGTAGCATCCTTCTTAGGTTTTGCTTGATGCTGCCTTTTGGCATGAGCTCTCTGTTTAGATTTCCCTTGATGAGGATGACAAGGAAATCCATGCAGCCAGAAACACACAGATTTGATATGACCAAGTTTTCCACAGTGGTAGCATCTATACCCTTTGAACATACTTCTGACTTGGTTCCAGTTTCTGTGTGGTGGATGTTGTGACATTGGTCGTGACATTCTCTTCACCTTCTGAATCTCAGGTTGTAATCTCCTGAGTTTCAGAACAGGATTCTATCTATCAACAAATCCCAGTCCAGACCTGTTTCCTGAGTTCTGACCACTCTGCAGAATCTCTTCTAGAGTGTCAGTCCCAGGATTTAGCATCCTTATGAATTTTTCCATTTGCTCCATTTTGGATTCCAACAAGTTGCCCTCACCTTTGAGTGAGTCTATTGTTGCTAGCTGCTATATCTTCTCAGCCTCTAGTTCCATTATGCACTTCTTCTGGTGCTTTCCTTGCTGATACAATTCAATGCTTCTGATGGACAGCTTTTTATATGATTCTGCTAGTTCATCATAAGTTAGCTCCTCTTCACTTAAGTCACCATCAGATACACATACACTTTTCAGAGCTGTGACATGTTTTGCAGACTCATCTTCTGATCCACTCTCAGAATCTCCATCAGACCAAGTGACAGTTAGGCCTTTTTCTTTCCTTTTAAGATAGGTGGGACATTCCTTTCTTATGTGTCCATATCCATCACACTCATGGCATTAAGTTCCTCTGCCTTGGTTAGAATTCTCCTCAGAGTTACTCTTTCTGCTGCTGTCAAAAGAGGTGTTCTTGGCATAGGGCTTTGACTTATGATCTATCCTTTTGATCAGTTTATTGAATTTTCTTCCAAGCAAGGCTATTGCTTCTGACAAATTCTCCTCTTTTTCACCACCCTCTTCTTCTGAATCCTCAGCAGTGTTTGAGACAAGGGCTATGCTTTTTCTCTTTTTCTCTGCAGTTTTATCACACATGCCCATCTCAAATGTTTGGAGAGACCCTATGAGTTTATCCACTTTAATGTTGCATATGTCTTGGGCTTCTTCAATAGCTGTGACCTTCATGGCAAACCTCTTAGGTAAGGACCTGAGAATCTTCCTTACAAGCTTCTCTTCAGCCATCTTTTCTCCCAAGGCTTCTGAGGTGTTTGCAAGTTTAAGAACATTCATGTAAAACTCATGAATGGTCTCATCTTCCTTCATTCTCAGACCTTCAAATTTGGTGGTCAACATTTGAAGTCTTGACATTTTGACCTTGGAAGTTCCCTCATGAGTAGTTCTGAGAGTGTCCCAAACATCCTTTGCTAGTTCACAGTGGTGTACCAGTCTAAAGATGTTTTTTTCTATACCATTGAAGAGTGCATTCAATGCTTTAGAGTTCCCAAGAGCTAAGGCCTCTTGCTCTTTGTTCCATTCCTCTTCAGGAATTAACACATCTACTCCATCCTTGTCAGTCTTCACAGGGTGTTCCCAGCCAGAGTTTGCAGCTCTCCTAGCCTTGCTGTCTAAGGATTTTAGAAATGCAATCATCCTAGGTTTCCAATAATCATAATTAGAACCATCCAGAATTGGAGGTCTATTAGTTAATCCTATATCTTTATCTATAGTACCAGAATTTATTTCCCTAGATCTCACCCAGAATAAACAGGCAGGGTGCCTGCTCTGATGCCAATTGAAATTCTGGCAAGCACACGATGGATGTTATTGCCAAAGTTATAACTGTTAGAACACAGATTGGTTCTTAATAATATCTCAATGTTTTGATGATAACTATTAGGAAATTTTGTATTTAAGAATTATACACTCTAAAATTTGCTTGAGAGTTTTTACTGCAGATAGTAAAGAAATTAACACTCCAGAAGCAAATCTGAATTGAATGCAAGAAATTAGCTAGACTCTGAAGCGCCAGATGCACTCATTAGAAGATTCTGATTGCTGCCAACAAAAGATTCTGAGCGTAGCCTCCAGAAGAATCTGAAGCAGAAGCTCCAGAAGAATCTGAAGCAGAAGCTCCAGAAGGATCTGAAGAAGTAGCTCCAGAAGAATCTGAAGCAAGTCAGAAGCATTTGAAGCAAAGAAGAATTTTGTATGAAGATTTTTTCAAAGCATAGATTTTACAGAAGTTTCTGAAA
The DNA here is from genome assembly GCA_963859935.3 of Lathyrus sativus. NCBI lineage: Eukaryota > Viridiplantae > Streptophyta > Magnoliopsida > Fabales > Fabaceae > Lathyrus > Lathyrus sativus. The sequence goes on along the minus strand of OZ012737.1, from coordinate 594,921,307 downwards.
GTACTAAAGCTGCCAGTACTGAAATTCTGTTCCAAATATGCTCTGATATTTAACACGCTGAAAGCACACCTGCTGCAGAAGACTCCGATCATCATCAAAAGACTCTGACTCAATTAGACTCTGATAAACTTGCTGAAAACTGAAGAAGAAATATTCAAAGATTATATCCGTTGGAGTAAATCAAATGTCTCTTTCCTTATTTATGCTAGACACAAGAACACAGACAAAAAGGATTTTTCTGTGCTTTCTTCTTCTAGGAAAGGTCACTTGATGTAAAGACAAAAAGGCTCAGACCTTTTGGGACACTCTTCTCAACGTGCAGCTCCCTTGGATCAGCTGCCTATAAAAGCAAGTCTCCACCAAATTCTTCAGTTAGACATTTTTGCTGAAAAGAACTAAAACATTCAAGCTCTCATACTTTCATATTCTTCTTAGAATTAATTTCATTGTACTTAAACTTAAGAGAAATATCACTGTTGTGATTAAAGCTTTTAGAAGCATTCTTACTCTTGTATTAGATTTACATTGATTGTAAAGGATTTCCTTAAGAGGATTCAGTTGGAATCAGTAGCTCTTGAGAAGACTAAGAACAATTGTTCTTAGGTGTTACTATTGTAATCTGTTTGATTAAATAGTGGATTAAGTCCTTGTTTGAGAAAGGCAAATCACTCTAGGAAGGGTGGACTGGAGTAGTTGGGTTCAACGAACCAAGATAAAAATACTTGTGTTTTAATTCTAAGTTTTAATCTTTCATACTTATTCAACCCCCTTCTAAGTATTATCTCACCTTCAGTTGGCATCAGAGCTCCGGTTCTGTGTGTGCTACCACTTAACAGTGTCAGTAAAGATCCAGAGAGAAATACTTTGATATATATTTAGTTGTTACTATGGCTGATAATACAACATCCAACATTAACAATAAATATGAAGAAAGGGACAGAATCAGCACCCGACCCCCTATGTTTGATGGGGAGAAATTTGACTACTGGAAAGACAGAATTGAAAGTTTTTTCGTTGGATATGATGCTGATTTATGGGATCTAGTCATAGATGGATATGTTCATCCCACAGATGGGAATGGCAAGAAGAGAGATAGAAAATCTATGACAGATGCTCAGAAGAAAGATTTTAGAAATCATCACAAGGCCAGAACAATATTATTGAATGCAATTTCTCATATTGAGTATGAGAAAATTACAAACAGGGAAACTGCTTTTGATATGTTTGAATCCTTAAAGATGACTCATGAGGGAAATTCTCAAGTCAAGGAAACAAAAGCTCTGGCTCTGATCCAGAAGTATGAGGCCTTTAAGATGGAAGACTCTGAATCTATTGAAGCTATGTTCTCCAGATTTCAGATCCTCACAGCTGGGCTAAAAGTTCTGGACAAGGGATACTCCACATCAGATCATGTGAAGAAAATCATCAGAAGTTTACCTACCAGATGGAGACCAATGGTGACTGCCTTGAAGATGGCTAAAGATCTGAACAAGATCTCTTTAGAAGAACTCATCAGCTCACTAAGGAGCCATGAAATTGAGTTTGAGGAAGATGAACCTCAGAAGAAAGAAAAAGGTAAATCTGTTGCCTTAAAATCTAATAAATCTGCTAAAGCTTTGCAGGTTATTGAAGAAAGCTCTGAAGAATCTTCTTTTGAAGAAGAAGATGAATTATCCATGCTGTCCAGAAGGATCAACAGACTCTGGAAGCACAAGGGAAAGAAGTTCAACAACTTCAGAAGATCTGATCATAGAAAGGAATCTTCTGGGCACAGAAGATCTGGCAAGAAAGAAGTTGTATGCTATGAGTGCAAAGAACATGGGCATTACAAGAATGATTGCCCCAAACTTCAAAAAGAAAAAACCAAGAAGAAGTTTAACAAAAAGAAGAAGGTTCTGATGGCAACATGGGATGACTCAGATGAATCTGAATCATCTTCTGAATCAGAAGAAGAATGTGCTAATGTTGCACTGATGGCCAGCACAGAAGATCAGGAGGAAGGAACCTCAGGATATGAATCAGATTCTGAATCTGATGATGATGCTGAAGAGGTAATGGCTAAACTTACTAAAGAAGAACTTATAAAAGTTTTATCAGAAGTTCTTAAAAGTTATAACAATATCAAACTCAAATACAAGAAGCTGAAAAGCAATCTTGAGTCTGAGATTGATCTTCTAAAGATAGAACTTGTTGAACAAAAAGAAATTAATCTGAAAATCAAAAATGACTTTGAAATAACTCAACAAGAATCTGAATCTGAGACTAAGTCATGTGAAAACATTTTAGAAAAATATGACTCTAGTTTTCAGAGATTCCTTACTAAGAGCATAGACAGAAGCAAGATGGCTTCTATGATCTATGGTGTTAGTGGGAACAACATAAGAGGTATTGGATATGAATCTTCATCTGGAAGTAATCCAAAATCTGTTGACAAACTTTTCATCAAGAAGACACCTCTGTATTCTCAATTTAAATTTGGTCACCTAAATGACATTAAACACACAAGCTCTGAGAAGAATACTTATGTGTTTAAACCCAAGGCAAGTCAGAATAAACATTATGTTGAAAAACAGAAGTTTAGACAAACCTACAAACCAACTAACCCCAAAGGACCCAAGAAGATCTGGGTACCTAAAAATAAAATAATTCTTGTTGCAGATATTCTTAGCAGCAAGGTCAGGACACCAATCATGGTACCTGGACTCTGGATGCTCACGACACATGACAAGAGAAAAGTCTATGTTCCAAAGCTTGGAACTTAGATCTGGAGGTGATGTGAAGTTTGGAGGGAACCAGAAGGGCAAGATCATTGGATCTGGCACCATTGGAAATGGTAAACTTCCCTCTATTACTAATGTTTTACTTGTTGAAGGGTTAAAGCATAACTTATTGTCCATAAGTCAATTAAGTGACAATGGTTATGATATTACCTTTAATAAAAAATGTTGTAAAGCTATTAGTCAAAAGGATGGCTCTATCCTATTTAGTGGTAAGAGGAAAAACAACATTTATAAAATAAATCTTTCAGAACTTAAAGTTCAAAATGTTAAATGCCTCTTGTTTGTTAATGAAGAGCAATGGGTCTGGCACAGAAGATTGGGCCATATTAATATGAGACGTATATCTCAGATTAATAAACTTAATCTTGTCAGAGGACTCCCTAATCTGAAGTTCACTTCAGATGCTCTTTGTGAAGCATGCCAATGATCACGACTTTCTATGTCTAACAAATCTAACTGCAAGTGCACAGTCTATCGCGTAGTAATAATAGATATCGATCCCACAGGGACTCGTAATCAATCTAGTGTTATCGGGTGTTACGGTGTTTAGCTAGGTCGGTTTGGTTTCAATATGAATAATGGAAGAATAAATGCGTAAACTAAAGGGAACTAAGGTTTTACTTAAGATATGAATTTATGAATCGATATGCAATAATTTTGTTCTTCGGGGATTTGACAACTTATTAGCGTATTAAATGTTTTCAAACTTAGTTTAAGAAGAAAATAGCGATTTAAAGACTTTTGTCTCACGATGGTTGTTGACGTTAGTCGCAACTCTAAGGCGGAATGTATGCTTTCGCTATCCCGTTCGGGGTTAAATTTACCTTTTGAAAATCTCTAAGTTCTAATCCTTTTTAAAGCGTGTTCGCTGTTTTTAAATCGAATGCCTAGTTTTTACTATCTGGTCTTACCTCAGCTGTCGCTTGTTGGTTCGTACCTTAATATGGTTTCCCACTGTCGTGGAAAAACCACCGTAAATAGCTTCTCACTGTCGTGACAAAGATTTATTTAGAATTTTTGATTAAAAACTAAAACCATAACTGAGTTTTTGAAAAGAGAAAAACTACGCCAATTATTATCAAATTCCGTCTGAATTATTATTACATATCGATTACAGTAGTTTAGCTAGACATGGAAATAGAAATGGTAATACATAAATAAAAACAGTAATTAATAACATGCATCATAATGAAAACTGAAATTACGATTAAAATTTAAAACCTGTAAGATATTCCAATTGGCCTTTGGGGCAGATCCTCCACAAATGTTGGCAGGATTCTGGTCTTGGTGCCAATTGATCGTACAATGAAAATAGAAATTACAATAATATCAAAGAATGCAGAGAAGGAAAAGAGAAACAAATAAGAATAGAATAATGGAAAGGTTGCTCTGAAGACGAATTGGCAGCACTTCGTTGTCTTGAATTCGACTCTCTTTTTCAGGTCCCAACCTCTTCCTTTTATAGAGGGAGAGTATCTAACGGTTATTCCTTCAGGAAGTGGGTTTGAGGCAGAAAAATAGGAGTTAGTGGCCACACTTTCTGTACCGTTGGGCTAAATGCTCGGGTGAGGAGCACCTAACTTAGAAGGAACATGTCTCTATACTCATGCTATATGGCCTTTTTTCTTCATGATTTTTTTTTTCATTTTGAGTTAGAGATCACACACACTTATTTGCATCGGTTTCATCGCTTAGAAGCATTTAGGATGGTGCTGACTGCTTGTATAAACTACTGGGGGCTACGTTTGAGTATGAGCTTGAAACTTTGGTACGTGTAGGTAGTGAAACAGACTCACATAAACTGGAGGTCTAAGGTGTCAGGACGGTAATGGAGTTGTAAAAATTTTCTTCTCGGGATTTTCATACTTGATTGAACTTTGGCGTGTCCTCGTGATGCTTAAAGATTTCTTTGTATAGTCATATGAAATGCGGGGAGTTTACGTAACGGAGATAAATATATATATATATATATATATATATATATATATATATATATATATATATATATATATATATATATATATATATATATATATATATATATATATATATATATATATATATATATATATATATATATATATATATATAAGCGCTTATTTGCCGAAACCGAAAGTTAAAATTTCTTTAAATTTGAAAAAAACAAGTACAATGGGAAATAATCATGAGAAAGGGAAATGAAATAGGAAATAACGATCCGCTCCCACACTATCTCAATCAGTGTCCCCACTGATTTGAAGGGATGCGGAAGGGAGCTAAAAAGGAAATACAGAAAAAACAGCGAAAATGGCAAAAATGAAAAATACTACTGATCCCGTCCTCGTCCTCTATCTCTGCCTCGACCTCTGGCTGGGGGATCACGGGCGGCGAGGTTCAGAGCCCCGATGTGAAATATGTAATCCCGGAGACCGTCGACTCGCACAGTGAGGTGCGCCATCTCGTCAGCCATGCCGGAATGGATGTCGTGCATCATCTGCAGAGACTGCTGGATTTGGCCAGTCTGCTCTCTCTGCCAAGCTTCAAATTCCGCAGCCCTGCGGTTCTGCTGCTCCATCATAAGCATCATCTGGTTCTGTTGCTCGATGCAGCGGAGGAGGGCCGCGGATGTGTCATCAGTGGCAGGACGGGGGCGGCGGCGCGTGGAAGGGCCAGCGGCAGCAGTGTCGAAGAGCCAATTGGCTCTGTCCTCAGGATGCATCTGGGTAGTGCGGGAAGGTAGGATGATGCTCTGGATAGTGCGTCCACGCACTACAGGATGATAGCGGCCATCACGGCGGGCCTTGATGAGGTGGGAGGCGCGGCAGTGGTCGGTGTCTAGGAATACGGGAGGCATCTGGCGGAGTGTCTGGAGGCGGTCGCCAAGACCGAGGCCTATGGCGATGGATGTGACGATGCCACCGAAGTAAAAAGGTTTGGCGCCACGGTTGCAGTTGGCCTGAATGTGAGCCAAGAGAAACGGGGCGGCGTTAACCGACTCTGAAGCGAACACACAACGGAGGAAAAATAGCTCCTTCGAGTTGACCTTATGGTGACTGTCACGAGCGAATACGGTGTTGCTCAACACGCGGTGGAAGTAGCGGATAGCTGGGTTATGGATATGAGTGGCGTTCAGCGTGTCCCAGCTATCTGGAGTGGTTCCGGTCAGGCTGTTCCAGAGAGGGAAGGCCTCTTGGTAGAACTAGTCTGAGATGCAGCGGTGAGCATCGTCGATGTGGGTGAACTGCAGGATTACGGCGATGCGGTCCTGGGGGACCTGATATTCAGTGCCGAACATCCGGAAGCAGGCGGCACCGTGGAGTTGGTTGGCATTGCCGAATGATGTTGTGTAGGCGAAAGAACTGAGAAACTCCAGCGTGAGTTGCTCGTAGGTGGGCTGGGGAGTGGTGCAGAGATGCCAGATGTCGGCTCTCTGCAACATCCAAGTGACGCCGTCGAGGATTCCGAGTTCCGTCAGAGAATTCAGATGAGCATACCGGGTCAGTTGTAGCGACCGTTGATGGAATGCGAGAAAGTTCATGTGCTGCCGTTCACCGGCCTCTCCTTCGCGGAAGGTGATGTCGCTGAATTCGGGGTTAACACCGGCCATTGTTTTGAGAGAAGTGCAGAGGATGGAGATTATTGGATTTCAGAGAATGGTGATGCGGGGGAGTGCAGTGGGTACTGTGATCGGTGAATGAGAGGGTGAAAATGGTGGGTGTTTTATGGGGGATTCAGAGGGTTTGGATAGGGTTTGGAGAATTGGAGAGTGGGAAATTAGGGGAGAGGGAAAGGGGAGGGGCGTAGCTCTGTTTAAAACAGAATTGGGGGGTTTTTATGCACGACGACCGTCAGGGGTCTGTGACGGTCGTAACACGCGTGACGACCGTCACATCAGCAAAGTCTGCAGAATTGCAGAATTTTGCTTGTTGGGCGTTTTAACAGTGGAAACTATGGTAATATGACTTATAATGGAATAATGACAAACTAAAAATGAACAGGAAACATAAGTAATGGAAGTACTGAAATGAAAATAATATTAAATCGAAAAATGAGCGTACGGTAGTACAATATCCAAGAAGAGTAAACAGTTGTAAAATGAACTAATTGCGAATAATGTAAAATGCAGTAAACGTAAATTAAAGCAAAAACTAGAAGATCACTCAGTTGGTTTCTTCAAATTGTTGACCTGCTGAACAACGGTATTAAATTGGTCGCTAACCAAGTCCATGAAGGTAACGAAATCCATATGAAGCTGCGTTAATTCATCTTTGACAGTGGTTACTTCTAACTTGAGGTTGTTTACAATTTTCAGAACAGTGTCGAGCTTATCTGTGTTTTGTTCAGGCGTGGGGTCAGGAAAATTATGGTAGTTAGGAGGGGTCTCAGGATCGATCTCTACTTCGGACTCATAGTCTTGGTAGTACAAATAGTCATGTGCTTCTGAGACTTGATCACTGTCATACATATAAGCCTGGGGTGTGGAGTGAGGTGATGGAGGTCCCATAGGCTCGTCCAATTCATAGAGCCAATTATCTTTGTTATGGATACTGGTTAGCTCATGGTTGGGCAATGTGAAAAGGTGGACAGGTTGATCAGCTATTAGGTATTCGTAGGCTCCTGGTCCTAAGGTACCTAGAATGCGTCTGTTGAAGTAGAACTGGATGTCCATTGCTCTGAGTTTGTCGAAACGGACGGCTTTGTTCAGGTAATACCTCAGACCAATTTCATGGGCGATCATGGTGACTAGGCCTCCTATTAAAATGGGTGAGTGTGGGTCCTGATTGATGCGTGTAAGTGCCCTCATCATAAAAGGGACAACATTTACAGGGCGGCCTTGAGAAGCACAGAAAAGGATGAACAGCTCGTCCTTTGAGACTGTTGTGATGTTTTCTTCCTTACCAAAGAGGGTATGGGCTAATATCCTATGGAAATAGCGAAAGGATGGATTGTGTATCTCATGGTTATACATGTCGTTCGGTTCTGGGTGATAGTTTCCGGTGATGGAACCCCAGAATTGGTCTAATTCGAGATCAAAATCCTCTTCAATGGCAGTAAACACGAATGGATTGCTAGGGAAGCCTAGGATGGTAGCTAACGTGGTACGGTTGTGTGTTTGGTCGATTCCAAACATTCTAAAGGTTATTAATTCTTTAGTGGATCCAAAGCCATATTCAGGTAAGTAACTTAGGGAGCTAAGGAATTCGAGTGTCAGTTCGCGGAAGGTAGCAAATCGGGTTTTGAGAGCGGTTTTCTCCCAGCCTAATTGGTGAAATAGGTACTGAATGCTATCTTGAATTCCTAGCTTGTCCATGGTTGGTGTATCGTAGTACAGAGTCGAAGCAAAGTTTCTTTGAGCCAGTGCCTCGAATCTGGCCTGCTGAGCTCGTCCTCTAAACACAACAGTCGTAACGTCAATGTCGGCCATACTCGTTAGTCGGATAGAATGGAAGAAAAGTAGAATGCCTTTTAAAATCCTGGAAAAAATCACATTCACTCAGATCGTAATTTTAAGAAAAATAACAAAAGTGATAAAAGAGAAAAATATAAAATAAATATAGATAATGGAAAATAAGATAATAGAAATTTATAGAAATTATAAGTTAATAAAAAGAATAGTTTTAATAAATTTAGAAGGAAAATCAGGAAAACTTTGGGTTGCCTCCCAATCAGCGCTGTCTTTAACGTCAGAAGCCTGACGATAGCTTGGAGATAAGCTAGTCGGGGATCTCGAGCAATTTCATATTGCTCACGTGGTCGATGTTTTCACTTTGATTATAATGTTTCAAACGCTGTCCGTTTACTATAAACGATGCGTTGATTCGATTTGTGACTTCAACAGCTCCACTCTTTAGGAATTTGGTGACCTCAAAAGGTCCAGACCACCTAGATTTTAGTTTTCCAGGGAATAGTTTCAATCTGGAGTTGAATAGGAGCACAATGTCTCCCACTCTGAACTGCTTCCGGATTGAACGTTTGTCATGCCATTTCTTGGTCCTTTCTTTGTAGTGTGCATTCTCGTACGCGTCTACTCTTAGCTCTTCCAACTCATGAAGGTTCAAGATACGCTTTTCGCCTGCCGCAGTGTAGTTGAAGTTTAGTGTCTTAATAGCCCAGAAGGCTTTATGCTCTAATTCTACCGGCAGGTGGCATGATTTTCCGTAAACTAGTTTGAATGGTGTGGTGCCTATTGGTGTCTTAAAGGCGGTCCTATAGGCCCATAAAGCAACGTTCAGCTTTGGTGACTAGTCTTTCCTGGAGGTTGCGACAGTCTTTTCTAAAATTTGTTTTATCTCCCTGTTCGAAACCTCCACTTGTCCACTAGTTTGTGGATGATACGGTGTGGCTACACGGTGTTTTACTCCGTATTTGGAAAGTAGTTTATCAAAGATTCACGATATGAAATGCGAACCACCGTCACTAATGACGAGCCTAGGCACACCGAATCTTGGAAAGATTACGCTTTTAAAGAGTTTAACGACTACTCGCGTGTCATTAGTTGGAGCAGCAACGGCCTCTATCCATTTCGATACATAATCGACAGCGACGAGTATGTATTTATTTCCAAAAGAAGATGGGAATGGTCCCATGAAGTCGATTCCCTAGACGTCAAAGATTTCTACTTCCAAGATTCCTCTCTGAGGCATTTCATCGCGTCGTGAGATGTTGCCGGTGCGTTGGCACCGGTCGCCTTTTAGTACCGCGGTATAGACGTCCTTCCAGAGACTGGGCCAGAATAAGCCGGACTATAGGATTTTAGCGCACGTCTTTGAGGTGCTGGCATGACCACCATATGGTGCTGAATGGCATTAGGTGATGATGTCTTCTATTTCTTCCTCTGGGACGCAATGACGATATAAGTTGTCGGCGCCTCATCTGAAGAGTAGAGGTTCGTCCCAGTAGTAGTGCTTTAAGTCATGGAAGAATTTCTTCTTTTGTTGATAAGTCAGGTTCGGTGGAAGCACGCCTGCGGCCAGGTAATTAACGATGTCGGCAAACCACGGCAAAGTGGCTTGAGCATAGACAGCTTCCACAGCTTTTTCCAGTTCCGGTTCTTCCGAAGTAGAGTTAGACATATCGCTTTCCAATTTGGCTATCAGACGTTCGTAAGGAAAGTCGTCATTGATAGGCACTGGTTCTTGTTTTATGCCCTCTATACGGGATAAGTGGTCCGCAACTACGTTCTCGGTCCCCTTCTTATCTTTAATTTCTAAATCGAACTCTTGTAATAATAGGATCCATCTCAATAATCTGGGTTTAGCATCCTTTTTGTTTATTAGGTACCTAATGGCAGCGTGGTCTGTGTATATGATTATTTTGGCTCCTATCAAGTAGGAACGAAATTTGTCAAGAGCGAACACGACTGCTAAGAGTTCCTTTTCTGTTGTGGCGTAGTTCATTTGGGCAGGGTCTAATGTTCTACTAGCGTAGTAGATATCGTGAAGCTTCTTATCCTTCCTTTGTCCTAGAACTGCACCTACGGCATAATCACTCGCATCGCACATGATTTCGAATGGTAGTCGTCAATCTGGGGGTTGCATGATTGGTGCGGTGATAAGTGCAGATTTTAGAGTTTTGAATGCCTCTAAGCATTCTTTGTCGAAGATGAACTCAACATCTTTCATTAACAAACCTGTAAGAGGCTTTGTAATTTTCGAGAAATCTTTTATGAATCTCCGATAGAATCCAGCGTGTCCTAAGAAGCTTCGTATTTCTCGTACGGTTTTCGGAGGTTGGAGATCCTTTATGATCTCTATTTTGGCTTTGTCAACTTCAATCCCTTTCTCAGAGATGACGTGTCCTAAAACAATGCCTTGTCGGACCATGAAATGACATTTTTCCCAATTAAGGACAAGGTTCACTTTGGCGCATCTTTTGAGTACCATTTCTAAATTCGACAGGCAGCCTTCGAAGCTTTGTCCGCATACAGAGAAGTCATCCATGAACACTTCCATTATATCATCTATGAAATCTGCGAAGATTTCCATCATGCATCTTTGAAAGGTTGCTGGAGCGTTGGATAGTCCGAACGACATTCGGCGGTAGGCAAAAGTACCATAGGGACAGGTGAATGTTGTCTTTTCCTGGTCATCGGGGTGAATAGGGATTTGAAAGAATCCCGAATAACCATCTAGGTAGCAGAAGTATGAATGTTTTGCCAGTCTCTCCAACATTTGGTCTATGAATGGTAAAGGGAAGTGATCTTTCCGAGTTGCCTTGTTTAGTTTTCTGTAATCGATACACATCCTATTTCTGGTCACTACTCTTTGGGTTATCGATTCGCCTTTTGCATTCTTTACTACAGTAACGCCTCCTTTCTTGGGTACTACGTGTACTGGACTGACCCATTGGCTGTCGGAGATTGGGTATATGATTCCTGCGTCTAGTAGCTTTTTCACCTCGTCTTTGACTACAGTGCTTATGATCGGGTTTATCCTTCTCTGATGTTCTCTCGAAGTTTTGCAGTCTTCCTCCAGCATGATACGGTGCATACAGATGGAGGGACTTATGCCTTTTAGATCGCTTATATTATAGCCTAACGCAGTTGGGTATTTCCTCAGGACTTCTAATAATCGCTTAGTTTCTGATTGTCCTAAGTTGGAGTTTACTATTACTGGTCTTTTGAATTATGTATCAAGGAATTCATACCTGAGAGTTTTGGGTAGCTCTTTAAGTTCTAAAGCTGGGTTTTTCGGACCTGGCATGTGATTTGGAGTGAGTGCTAAGATCTCGCTCAGACTATCATCTTTGTATGGTGCATGCCAGTTGTCGTCTTCATGAATATCAGGGGTCGGGATTTTCATGATTTCAAAATATGTAGTTTCCTCCTTTTCTAATTCTCGTATGCATTCGTCAATTACATCTACTATATAACATGTGTCATCGATGGCTGGTGCCTTCAAGAATTTAGTAAGGATGAACTCTATCTTTTCTTCTCCTACTTCGAATGTTAGCCTTCCTTTCTTTATGTCTATTATAGCTCCGGCTGTAGCTAGGAACGGTCTTCCTAGGATAATTGGAGTAACAGAGTCCTCTTTGATGTCCATGATTATGAAGTCGGTTGGGATATAGAATTGTCCTATGCGTACTGGAACGTTTTTCAGTATTCCGACGGGATATTTGACTGATCGGTCAGCCAATTGTACGGACATTTTAGTTGGTCTTAGTTCTCCCATATTAAGCTTTTTGCATATAGATAAGGGCATGACACTTATACTGGCTCCTAGATCGCATAGAGCTTTGTCTATTACGAACTTTCCTATGACGCAGGGTATGGAGAAACTACCTGGGTCTTTTAGTTTAGGAGGCATGTGGTTTTGAATGATTGCGCTACATTCGGAGGTAAATGTTACTGTCTCGTTATCCTCTATTTTCCTTTTATTAGACAAAATTTCTTTAAGAAATTTAGCGTATGACGGCATTTGAGTTATTGCTTCTGTGAAAGGAATAGTGATGTTTAGTTGTTTCAGAAGTTCGACAAATTTCTTAAATTGTCCTGAAGTTTTGGAGTTTATTAATCTTTGAGGATAAGGGATAGGTGGTTTATATGGCGCTGGAGGCACATATGTGTTTTCATCTTTGGAGGCTTTCTGCTCGTCACATTCCTTCTTTTCTGTTTCAGACTCCTTTTCGGTTGGTTTATCGGATTTCTGTTGCATTACTAAATCTTCGTTCCTAGGATCTGTTGGGCCCTCCAATTCTTTCCCACTTCTTAATATAACAGTGTTTGCGTGACCTTTTGGATTAGGTTCAGGCTGTCCTGGAAATGTTCCAGCTGGGGCAGCGGCAGAGGCTTGTTGTTGGGCCACTTGGGATATCTGCGTTTCGAGCATTTTGTTGTGGGTGGCTAAAGCGTCTACTTTTCCGGTCAGCTGTTTAATTTGCTCGCTAGTGTGTATGTTTTGATTTAGGAATTCTTTGTTTGTTTGAGCTTGAGTAGCTATGAATTTTTCCATCATCACCTCGAGGTTTGATTTCCTAGGGGCAGTCTGGGCAGCAGCTGGTTTCTGATATCCTGGCGGAGCACCTGGTGCTTGCAAGGCATTATGGTTCTTGTAGGAAAAGTTTGGGTGGTTCCTCCATCCTGGGTTGTAAGTATTTGCGTAAGGATTTCCTTGAGCGTAATTTACTTGGTCTGGTGGGATTCCGGCCAATAATGGGCACTCGGGCGTATTATGAGTGGCGATTCCGCATAACTCGCAGTTTGGAGTTACGGCAGCGACGGTTGCAGCGGGGTTTACGATCAGACTGTCGATCTTCTGTGCTAGAGCATCTACTTTAGCGTTGAACTTTTCAAGGCTGCTGATCTCGTACATCCCACCTTTCGCTGCGGGTTTCTCTGCTGGAATGCGTTCACCTCCCCATTGGCAGTGGTTCTGAGACATTTTTTCGATTAGTTGATAGGCTTCGTCGTATGGCTTATCCATAGGTGCACCGCCTGTGGCGGCGTCTACCGTTAATCTGGTTTTGTATAGAAGCCCATTATAAAAAGTATGGATCGTCACCCAGTCTTCTAGACCGTGGTGAGGACATGTTCTCATCATATCTTTGAACCTTTCCCACGCTTCGTAGAGAGATTCAATATCTTTTTGTCGAAATCCGTTGATTTGGGCTCTAAGCATAGCAGTTTTGCTTGGCGGAAAATATCTCGCTAAGAAAACGTTCTTCAACTGTTCCCATGTCGTAACGAAGTTGGATGGTAAGGATTGTAACCATGTCCACGCTCTATCTCTAAGAGAGAAAGGGAAAAGACGAAGTCTTATTGCGTCTGGAGTTACTCCATTTGCTTTCACTATGTCTGCGTATTGTACAAACTTCGTTAAGTGTTCATTTGGATCCTCAGTTGCATTTCCTAAGAATTGGTTTTGTTTTACAGCTGACAGCAATGAGGGTTTCAGCTCAAAATCGTTTCGAGTAATAGCTGGGGCAATAATGCTACTTCTAGGCTCCATCTGAGAGGGTGTAGCGTATGCCTTCAGCGGTTTGTTTTGAGGTCCTTCAGCCATCTTTGGTTCTTCTTCGGATTTGGGAATGTGAGTGAGAGGATCGGGAATGTTATGTTTTTGTTGGTACTCAATTATGCGACTTCTTAAATGTAAGAAGCGCTCTAGTTCTGCGACTGAAGGTTTTAAGATATCGCCTTGTGGGCGATTACTTGGCATACAATCGACAGAACCAGTAAAGGGAAAATAAAAATAGTTAACCTAGTCTATACGGCGTAACAGAAGGTTACACTATTGACTAAACGAATCCCCAGCAACGGAGCCAAAAACTTGATCGCGACTTTCTATGTCTAACAAATCTAACTGCAAGTGCACAGTCTATCGCATAGTAATAATAGATATCGATCCTACAGGGACTCGTAATCAATCTAGTGTTATCGGGTGTTACGGTGTTTATCTAGGTCGGTTTGGTTTCAAGTTGAATAATGGCAAAATAAATGCGTAAACTAAAGGGAACTAAGGTTTTACTTAAGATATGAATTTATGAATCGATATGCAATAATTTTATTCTTCGGGGATTTGACAACTTATTGGCGTATTAAATGTTTTCAAACTTAGTTTAAGAAGAAAATAGTGATTTAAAGACTTTTGTCTCACGATGGTTGTTGACGCTAGTCGCAACTCTAAGGCGGAACGTATGCTTTCGCTATCCCGTTCGGGGTTAAAGTTACCTTTTGAAAATCTCTAAGTTCTAATCCTTTTTAAAGCGCTTTCGCTGTTTTTAAATCGAATGCATAGTTTTTACTATCTGGTCTTACCTCAGCTGTCGCTTGTTGGTTCGTACCTTAATATGGTTTCCCACTGTCGTGGCAAAACCACCGTAAATAGCTTCTCACTGTCGTGACAAAGATTTATTTAGAATTTTTGATTAAAAACTAAAACCATAACTGAGTTTTTGAAAAGAGAAAAACTACGCCAATTATTATCAAATTCCGTCTGAATTATTATTACATATCGATTACAGTAGTTTAGCTAGACATGGAAATAGAAATGGTAATACATAAATAAAAACAGTAATTAATAACATGCATCATAATGAAAACTGAAATTACGATTAAAATTTAAAACCTGTAAGATATTCCAATTGGCCTTTGGGGCAGATCCTCCACAAATGTTGGCAGGATTCTGGTCTTGGTGCCAATTGATCGTACAATGAAAATAGAAATTACAATAATATCAAAGAATGCAGAGAAGGAAAAGAGAAACAAATAAGAATAGAATAATGGAAAGGTTGCTCTGAAGACGAATTGGCAGCACTTCGTTGTCTTGAATTCGGCTCTCTTTTTCAGGTCCCAACCTCTTCCTTTTATAGAGGGAAAGTATCTAACGGTTATTCCTTCAGGAAGTGGGTTTGAGGCAGAAAAATAGGAGTTAGTGGCCACACTTTTGGTCTTTGAGGGGGAAATTTGCACGTGATTTCATTCTGCCATGTTCTGGCTGCATGACGGTCGTCATGGCTTCGTGACGGTCGTCACACGCATGACGGTCGTAACAGCTGTGTGACGGTCGTCACTTCAGTCAGGCTCATTTCTGCTGGCTTTCACTTGGTTTTTCATCCATTTTCCACTTGTTTTTGCTCCTTTACTTCATATTGCTTTGTTTGGACATGTTCTTCGAATACCTGCATAATACTTAGACAAATAGCATGGAATGCCCCGAATTCGGGGTGAAATCGGTCAAACATTGGTTAAAACATAAGTCATTTTATAGATATATTTTCGCGTTATCAGCCAAAAAGGGAAGTTTTCAAAATCATCTTTTAAATCAAAAAATGTTGTTTCTACTTCCAAACCACTAGAATTACTTCATATTGATCTGTTTGGACTAGTGAAAACTGCATCCATCAGAGGCAAGAAGTATGGATTAGTCATTGTTGATGACTATAGTAGATGGACATGGGTAAAGTTCTTAAAACACAAGGATGAGTCACATTCTGTGTTCTTTGACTTCTGCAAGCAAGTCCAGAATGAAAAGGATTTCAAAATTATAAAAGTCAGAAGTGATCATGGTGGTGAATTTGAAAATAAATATTTTGAAAAATATTTTTCTGAAAATGGCATTGCTCATGATTTTTCCTGTCCTAGAACTCCACAACAAAATGGGGTTGTAGAGAGGAAAAACAGAACTCTGCAAGAAATGGCCAGAACCATGATCAATGAGACAAATCTGGCAAAACACTTTTGGGCAGAAGCAATCAACACAGCCTGTTACATTCAGAATAGAGTGTCTGTAAGACCTCTTCTGAAAAAGACTCCTTATGGACTGTGGAAGAACAGAAAGCCCAACATTTCATATTTTCATCCTTTTGGATGTATTTGCTATATGTTAAATACTAAGGAAAATCTGAGCAAGTTTGATTCCAAAGCACAGAAGTGTTTCATGCTTGGATATTCTGAACGCTCTAAAGGCTACAGAGTATACAACACTGAGACACAGATTGTGGAAGAATCCATTCATGTCAGATTTGATGATAAGCTTGGCTCTGAAAAGCCAAAGCAGTCTGAAAACTCTGCATATAGAGAAGTAGTCTTCATTGACTCTGAAGTCCCAGAAGCAGACAAAATTCAAGTGAAGGAACCAGAAGCAACGTCAGATGCTATTCCTTTAACTTCTCAGATGAACAATCTAAACATTTCTGAAGAATCAACTATTAGAGGATCATCATCCAGAATTAAAGCTTCTCATCCAGAGAATGTCATTATTGGAAAGAAAGATGATCCCATCAGAACAAGATCCTTTCTAAGATCATCTGAAGCATCACTATTTGGACTGGTGTCAGAAATTGAACCATCTTCTGTAGATGAAGCTCTGCAAGACAATGATTGGATTATTGCCATGCAAGAAGAGCTAAATCAATTCACCAGAAATGATGTATGGGATCTAGTTCAAAGACCACAAGGATTCAATATAATTGGTACAAAATGGGTCTTCAGAAATAAACTGAATGAGAAAGGAGAAGTTGAAAGAAATAAGGCAAGGCTGGTTGCTCAAGGGTACAGTCAACAAAAAGGTATTGATTACACTGAAACTTATGCTCCAGTGGCAAGGTTAGAATCTATACGCCTTCTTATTTCATTTGCTGCACAAAATAACATCACTCTGTATCAGATGGATGTTAAAAGTGCCTTTCTTAATGGTATTATAGAAGAAGAAGTTTATGTCCACCAACCTCCTGGTTTTGAAAATGAAAAATTTCCAGATCATGTTTTCAAACTAAAGAAATCTCTATATGGTTTAAAACAAGCTCCCAGAGCTTGGTATGAGAGATTGAGCAATTTCCTTCTGGAGAAAAATTTCATCAGAGGCAAAGTGGATACAACACTCTTTTGTAAATCAATTAAGAAAGATCTTCTAATTTGTCAAATTTATGTGGATGATATTATCTTTGGATCAACAAATATTATGCTTGGAAAGGAGTTTGCTACATGTATGCAGGCAGAATTTGAAATGAGCATGATGGGAGAACTCAGATTCTTTCTAGGAATCCAAGTCAATCAAACTCCAGAGTGCACTTACATACATCAGACCAAATATGTTAAAGAACTTCTAAAGAAATTTAACATGGCTGATAGTAAGCTGGCAAAGACTCCCATGCATCCTACTAGCTCACTTGGCAAGGAAGAGGTAAGTAAGAAAGTAGACCAGAAGCTCTACAGAGGTATGATTGGTTCTCTTCTTTATTTAACTGCTTCTAGACCTGACATATTGTTCAGTGTATGCTTGTGTGCTAGATTCCAATCAGATCCTAGAGAGTCACACTTGACAGCTGTCAAGAGGATTCTAAGGTATCTGAAAGGTACTTCTAATGTGGGTTTGTGTTACAGAAAATTTGATGATTTCAAATTAGTTGGATTCTGTGATGCTGACTACGCTGGAGACAGAGTGGAAAGAAAAAGTACTTCTGGAAGTTGTCAATTTCTAGGAAGAAACCTAATCTCCTGGTACAACAAGAAGCAACCCACAATTGCACTTTCAACCATAGAGGCAGAATACATTGCTGCTACTGGATGTAGCACGCAAATGCTCTGGATGAAAAGTCAACTAGAAGATTATCAAATTTTTGAAAGTAACATTTCTATCTTTTGTGATAATACTTCTGCTATATGTTTGTCCAAGAATCCCATTTTACACTCTAAGGCAAAACATATAGAAATTAAGCATCATTTCATCAGAGACTATGTTCAGAAGGGAATCATAAATTTATCCTTTGTTGATACAGATCATCAATGGGCAGATATTTTTACAAAACCCCTTGTTGAAGATAGATTCAAATTTATTCTGAAAAATATTGGTATGGATTTTTGTCCAGAATGATATTTGTCAGAAGCAAATTTTTTTTCAGATGCAAAAATGCCTAATATTCTGAAGTATTTCTTCTGATTGCTTATTTATTCTGCTTAATATTTTCTTTTGGTGAAACTCTAAACTAACAATCCTTAGAAGATCTGAACGTTGGATAACGTTTCATTTCTTAAGAGAATTCAGAACACATGCAAGCAAACACGTGTCACACCAAATCTGAAGAGGTGGCATGTACATTACTGAAGAGACGTTTGAGGTGAAGTTTGAATAGTGAAAATCTTGATTTTCCCCCCCAAATTGTCAGAAGCAATTAATGTTTGAAATGATTATTATTCTTTTCATTTAATGCTTGTTAAAACGTGCAAATTCTGACTGATGGTATGCCTAAGTGTTTTAGTATAAATGCATGACTTATCTTCACTTTCACACTTTTCACAATCTCAAAAAATTATATGCGTTTTCATCTTCTCTTTGCTCTGCATAAAAACCCTAAACCTAAGCGTGTGACAAAACATTCTTCAATGGCAACTTCATCATCAACAACTGCTCAATTCCAATCTTCAATGGCTGCAGTAACTTGTGCAAACATGAGTGTTGCTCCTTATTCTCCTCCCAAAAGAACTCTTTTAACCCCTGTTGAGAAGTTGGAGGTTTTGTGTGAATCCATGGTAGAATTTGATTCACTTGCTGAAAATGGCTTTGAGTTTCGTTCTATCATTGGTGCTCAAGGATGGGTAAAGTACTTTGATAGACTCTTTGGACCAATTTATCCCCTCCTTGTGAAAGAGTTCTGGATCCATGCATCAGTTTACCCTAAATTCATCCTATCTTCTGTACTGGGAAAAGAAATCATTATCATAGAAGATCTGATCAGAAAGTTAATTGGATATGAAGAAACAGATGGTGTTTCCCACTTGCCAGCTGGGCGTGTGGACATGGATGAGGTGTATGAAGAAGTGATGACTGCTGGTCAAGCTTCTAACAAATTCAAGGATCTGAAGCCTGACTACAAGATCTGGGCCAAGATCTTCATGGGATGCATCCATCATAGGAAGTCAACAAACTCTCCAGACTATGTCAATAATGAACAACTCTATTTCATGTATTGCCTCAGTCAGAGCACCAAGGTAGATCTTCCATATATTCTCTTTATGCATCTGTGGAACCATATAAATGCCTCTAGAGAGTATGTGAAAGAAAAAGGACAGAAGATCAGAACCTGGATCCCTTTTGGAAGGTTGATCTCAGATCTTCTAACTGAGAATGGATTGGTCTCTGCTCTGTACGCTGCTGGAGTTACAGAGGAATTGGAATTCATAATGGGAAAGCCTCTGAATGCCAAAAGTCTTCAGAGACTTAAAATAGTGGATGAACTCGCAACACCTCCCAAGAAGCTGAATGTGTCTGAACTGAGTAAGCAGAGGATTCCTGTAGATGATTTTCCATTATTCTTTGCTGAAGAACCAAGGTACATTGTTGTGATGTACATTGATGAATGTAAGAAGGAAGGAAAGCCTGTTCCTGCAAACATAATACAGCTAGCAAGACAACCACTACCTGATGCAGAAGAAGAAGAAGAAGAAGCACAACTCCAAAGAAAGAGGACTCAGCCAGCAGCAGAAGCTACACCTGTTCAGAAAAAGGTTAAGATTGCTGAGAAGCCACAGAAGCTCTTGAAGAGGAAAGATTCTGGAGACACTTCTTTTGTACCAGCCAAGAGAATCAAGATAAAAGGTACTAAATCTTCTGTATCTTCTGCAAATAATGTTGTTTTAAATGATTCAAATATTAAGTCTGTTCCTAAACCACCCTCTACACAAACTACTTCTGTTACTGCTCCTAGTTCTAAATCACCACAAAAACAAACTTCTGTTCCAACACCACCAACAACAAAAACAATTCCAACACCAAAAGTCTCTGTACCACAATCATCTCAACCAAAAATCCAAATCAAACATTTTGTTCCACAAAAACAATCCTCACAGAATCAACCTTCAGATCAACAACCTACAGAACAACAACCACAACCTTCTGCACAACAAAAATCTTCTGAACCACCTAAACAAAAGGCATCTGTACAACAACAGCACCCACAAGAAAAACAACCTGAAAAACCACAAGAACCTCCATCAGAAAAAGCCTCTGAAAATCAACCATCATCAAATAATCCACCATCAAAATCATCTGAACCCCCAGCATCTGAACTTACAAAAATGACATCTGTTCCAGTCACATCTGACCCATCACTATCCCATATGATACACCCATCTCAGAACAACCATCAAAACCCTCTGAAATTCCTTCAGAACCAACCAACACTTCTGAACCCCACATTCCTGAAACAGAAGTTCTTGATGTCACGCCTTTAAAAACTGTGTTTCAAGTATCTTCTACTTCCTGCACACGAACCACCTCTTCAAACTCCTCAGAATCAGACATCCACCCAGACTTTCTAATCTCTCCATCTCACAGAGTCTCTGAGGTAACCCAACCAGAACCCATTATACCTTCTAAATCTCCCATTCCAGATCCTATTTCCACACCTGCACCATCATCTGAAATATTAATCCCAAATTCTAACCCAAGATCATCTATTTCTTGTGCCCAAGTTTCATCTCTATTTCATAATCTGGCTTATGGTTTCAAACTCAAAGACTTTTATGACAGAGTTGAACCATCTGACCCTATCACCCCTCTGAAACCTAAACTCACAATGACCCTTCCATTTGTGATTCTTGACTATATAAAATCCAAGTCAGATGTAGATTCATTAGCAACTATATCCTGCTCGGCTAAAACTGATAAAGTTGTTGCTTCAGCTATACCAATTTCCTCTGATAACAATGTTGCTTCTGATGAACTCCCCAAATATGCCTTCCAACCCTACTCAAATGAACCTTTTGATGTAGTTACCCTTTGTCGCTTCCGCGAAAATAAGGTGCCGGCAAAGTAGAAGAGTCGCCACCTTTCGTTATTTATCCCTCGGAACGGGAAAGGAAACGATCGGAAAAACTTGACGAAAAAGGTATAAGACAAGGTCATCGCAACCGTTGTCTGGGTTCGGGAGTCGGTTACGCAAGGGGAAGGTATTAGCACCCCTCACGTCCGTCGTACTCGACGGGATCCACGCTTGTTGTGTTTACTGGACGAGTTGGTTTATCTATCTACCTATCAAGGCTGGCTTAAAAAGAAAAGAAAATGACTCAGCAAAGCGTCGCGCTTTATGCCTATGTATTCTCATCAGAGAATGAGAAATCAGAGTCAACGTAGTTCGACTAACTACGGGTTACGGGGAAGGTGGCTCGCCAATACATCAGTATTGTGCCTACGTACTCTCAATAGGCTTGAGAGATCAGAGCTTACGTAGTTCGGGATAATACGGATTACGGGAATTCAGATTCATCTGTTTTTATCGAGTAGGGTTAAACAACAGTTCCAGCAGTTAGGGACAAAGCCTGTTTGCGGTAGAACTGAAGTTTAACGACACTCTTTTCTTCAGAAAAGCTTCCTTTGAATTACAGGCCCACGGGGAAAAAAGGTTTGAAGTTTGTTTTCTGTCTTTTATGAAAGAATTGTTTTTTATTGTGTTTGCAATTTCAATCGCACTAAAGACTATGACCTGAGAGTGAATGCGTCGCATGTCACCCAAAGGGTGCCATACTAAACATCCAGACTGTTGAAAAGAAGCTCTCCAACAATCCTTTCTCAGATAGCTTAAGGCTCGTAACGTACGAAAGAAATCATTCATGATTACTGTATCTTAAGCTGTTTTGAGATGAGAAGAGAACAGGCTCAACTAAGGGGAGACTATCAAGTCCTACTGTTGTCATGCCAAGGATTCATCCTATAGTTGAGGTTGGAAACAGGGAACTCCTAGAAGTTATCATGCATAGGTTTCAACCTAAAGTTCTATCATCACTTCCTTATCAAAGGATGTGAGATTCCTAAGGGATCATGTCAATGATAAACAGAAACAGGTAAAGCATTAGCTTAAACAGTAAACAGCAAAATGCATGCAATGCAAGTGAGGGAGGAAATGTGTGTGGGACAGCAGCCTCCACAAGCTCATCTCAACCTCAAGCCAGAATGAATAACAGTAATCATACAGAAGAAGTAAAACATGCTATCAAGCAAAATATAACTACAATCATACAGAAGAAATGAAATAAAATGCTATCAAGCAAAATAAACCACATGGGCAAGGGAGCAGGGCTCTACCGAATACCCGCAAGCAAAGCCATACAGTAAAAATACAAGCAGATGGAGCAACTCAACCTCTAGTGCAATCATGCTCCTAGCTTACAGTCAGTCTAGATATGAACTTATTCTAATGCATCAAGCAAATCAAACAAGGCACCTCAGCACAGAAAAGAAAACAGACAAGAAAGAAAGCAGATCAACCCCTCTCTCAACTCCAAGCTTCAACTCTTCTGACAGCAATCCAGTCTTCAGACTTTAATCACCCTTCAAGGCTACCATCTCTCATGACAAGTATCAACTTGCTTCTCCATGTTTCAATCCATCAAACATAAGTATCCACTTATTCTCTTTTCTTCAAGCCTCAGCTCTTCAGTCAATTCCACCTTCAGGCTTCACTCCTAACTACAAGTGTCAACTTGATTCCTTCAGGCTCTCAATGCATCAATGCAAATGTCAACTTATCCTTTATTCCTCAGGCTTCAGCTCTACACTCAATCTCAGTTTAATCCTCTTCATAAGCATCAACTTACTCTTTAAGCTTCAGCTCTCTCTGCTTTACCAGTATCAACTTGGTCTTCTTCTCCTGCAAGCTTCAGCTTCCCAGAGTAGTCTTCAATCACATGGAAGTGTCAACTTGATCCTTCAAGTCTTTTTCAAGCCTCAGCTCTTCACTCAATCTCCATTGAATCTTCAAGCATCAACTTGTTCTTCTTGCTCTTCAAGCTTCAGCTGCAATGGCAATGCTCAAGGAATCATCCTGTTCCACACTCTTCAGTGAAGTCCTCATCTTCAAACTCAATCCCAACATCTTTCAAGATACTCAAACCAGAAGACAATTGATTTAACAAAATGAGTGGAAATGATAAACAGCTTATTGACAACCAAAGGAAGCCTGTAAGGGCTCATCATTATGAGAGATTGGTTCCCTCAAAGTTCTACTTCCCAGATAAGGCCACTCATCCCTCCAAAGGAGGGATGTGAATATCTTAGAAGGACTTTTAGTCATTGGGAGGAATGGAAGCACAAGATGCTTTCCATATTTGTGAAAGAAATCATTCTAATTCTAAGGCTCTCCCTATGTCTCCTATCTCCTAAATCTTCATCAGACACCTTCAGGCACAGACAACTCCAAGCTCCAAGCAACCCCAAGCATCCTCACCTAGTCTTCAACTTGTCTTCAATCTCAACCAAAGGCAAACAAAGCAAAACCCTAATCTAAGGGAACTAAAGAAGTTAGTCTAGTTGAGTTAGTGCCTTAGAATCATCTAAAACTAGCACCTAAACTAAAATCAATCAAAAATAGGAAACTATCCTATAAATTTCTACAAAAATATCTATGGGAACCTAGGTCAATCATGACTCTACCCTATTAATTCCAGAGATCAAATCATCAAATTAGACCTAGAAATAAATTCTACATTATGAGGCACTAAACCTAAACCCTAAAAGGAAGCACCTAAATCTCAACCTAGAAAGCACACTTATTTTCATCACAAAAATGTGAGAAAAATGATATGGGAGCATACATGTCTAACCTAGTCACACACAAAAAATTAGGATTAAAATCATCACCACATGATCACACAAAATTCCACAAAATTATGTATCAAACATAACCATTTTAATATCAATTAAAATATAAAATTCCCATAAAATCAGAAAATACATGAAATTAAAATATTTTTTATCTAAAAAATACTAGACTCAATCATGAGTAAAATGCAAAAAGAATGGGATTAATTGGATTAATTTTCAATTTTATATAGTTTTTCCAAGAACCATGAATAAAATGAAAAAAATAATGAAAATCAAACAAAAAT
Organism: Lathyrus sativus; assembly: GCA_963859935.3. Taxonomy (NCBI): domain Eukaryota; kingdom Viridiplantae; phylum Streptophyta; class Magnoliopsida; order Fabales; family Fabaceae; genus Lathyrus; species Lathyrus sativus. The sequence goes on along the minus strand of OZ012737.1, from coordinate 594,897,226 downwards.
AGACAAGCACACGGTGCAGATAGCAATGATACACAGTTCAAATAATGGATTGGGCCTTCAGGGGGGTTGGGATAAAAATCTTTCCACTAAGCCCAGAACCACTGATTAAATGAAACGGTGCGTTTCATAATCAGAACTCCTTCACAAATTGAAATCAAAACGTGGCCGTTGGATCACTCACTCAGTCAAAGTCCAACCCCCATCCAATGGCTCTAGGGTCGTCTTCTACCTTTTGAACCCCTGAACTTCGCGCCCAGCTCCGGCCACCACCGGTGGTGCTCCGGTCACCATTCCACAACCCTAGTTCATCATAGAGTCCACCATAGGCCACGATCCCTTAATGAAACATGCCCCAAATTCCCTCACGAACTCATTCATGCCTTTAATTCTTTCTGAAACCTCAAGATTCACCATATCCAATTCTCAACCGAAAATGGTAATACCCTAAATTGGACACTAATTCTCAAATTTATGGTCTGAAATCGTTCCTACACCGTTCTACAATGCATCTAACACCTTAATTCATCTTGATTCTACCTAATTCATGCTAGAGGAAGAAAGTTACTAACCTGAAAATCTTGGATGAATAGATGCACTAAACCTTCAATTCAAGCTCTCCAACCTTCCAGACACGATCAATGGATCCTTTCCTTGCTTCTGTATGCAAAAGAACCGGTTGAAAGCTCCTGAATCTTGAAATCTGATGGTGAGTTGCAGGTGGAAAATTCTGAGTTCAAGAACACCAATTAGCCACGAACTCTTCTTGATTATGATCTGGATTCAATCCCTAGCATCCATGGAAGAAGTTTCAATCAAGAAAATGGATGGAAAATGAAGAATTTGGTGAAACCGAATCCAATTGCAAGCCAAGAAATCTCAATCTCAATCTATGCTATCTCCTTCAATCATCACCAACCCTTGAATTGGATCACCTCTACTCAATATATAGATGATGTATGAGTGATCTAGAACCCTCTAGACCCTTCTAATGAGAGTTTCAATCTCTCATGTCATGAGATTTTCAACCATATGCCATGATATGCATAGCTCTGTTTGCAGCTTGAAACTAACCTCATTCACTTCCAATTTCTCCCCTAGTGACATTTTGAAGGTGTTTAGCTTGCAAAGGGCCTTGCTCATGCCTTGATTCTATGTTTTGCACATGTTACTTAATATGCAAGCAATCACTTTTCAAAGCAAGTCCATAAATTAGACCTCAACTCAAAAATGTGGTTAAACCAATGTTCTTGAAATGTTTTCTAGAGTCAAAATGATATATTACATGCCATGGTTTGGATGTGTAGGTTGAAAATATCAATTTCCAACTTTGATTCATTTAACTTATACCCTTATTTTAGGTCATTTTTGCAACTTTGAGCTACAAGAATTCCCAACATCTCATGACCTCCTTAATAGCCTTAAAACATCATTTTAAACAAGTTTTATGTTGAACATTTTTCCATTTGAAGCTTGGAAATAGGAGTTATGGCCTTATGCTTGAAATGACCTGTAATCTCCAAATGACCAAAATGCCCTTGACTTGTCAAAGCCATAACTTGAGTTCTACAAATCCTATCAAGGACTTCTAGTACTCTCTAGAAAGCTAAGAGGATAAGGAACAACATTCATGTTGACCAAAAGTCCATAGAAATCATCCTTCTTGGGAAAAAGTTTGATGCAAGTTGGGTAACTTTCAAGCCCCCAGATTCACATACCTCAGATGACCTGTAACTTGTCAAAGTCATAACTCGAGTTCTATAAATCCTATCAAGGAATTCTAGAACTCAAATTAAATCTAAGCTCATGCTCTACAAAATTCATGTTGGGGGTGGGATGAGATAACAATCACATCTTGAGCTAAACTGCCTTGAAGATAGGGGTCAAACTAGGGGATTTTACACTGTCAAGCCTTAGAAACCCTAGCCTGAAACTTCTCAAACTCTTCAATCATGATGAGTTGACCTTGAAATCATCCTTATAATATCTCAATGTATCACTCCATGATCACATGGCTCTTGGATTAGGTCTCAACCTTGTCCAAATCATCAGTTGACCTAGGGTTGACCCAGTCAAACCCTAATTACACCACTCATGGCTGAGTCTTCTTAATCTTGCACAATGACCTGTCTAGGCTTCATGATGGATTTCAAGACATCTCATAAGCTCTCTCAAGGCTTCAAGTCCACACTCCTGGCTTCAGAATCATCTGAGGTCTTCCCACAATTCTCAAGCTAGGAGGCACACCTTCTTGGTTTCAACCACTCTCTCTGAGGATCTTCTAACTTCTCTAACAAAGATATCTACCCTTGAACACTTGAATAACCTTCTTGGCTAGCTTCATAGTCTTGTATAGCTCTTTATTGGTACTCATACCTCTTGATCTCCTGCACACATGTCAATGAAATGCAAATGATAATGCTAATGTGAATGAAATGAAACACAAGCTAGGTAAAGAAATGTTGGTCAAATTTTGGGGTGCAACAGCTGCCCCTATTCAAACGGCTTGAACCTGACTGGGTGAGAAGCGAATGGCTCTCAACCAATCAAGGTGCGAGACGGTTGAATACCGAAAAACCCGGAAATTTGCCAACTGCACAAGTACACGGTACTCTGATGGGAACAAATCTTCAAAAATTGAAATACTAGCTGCACGGCAACTAGCTGGGGAATTGGTCACACGGTAATCGGTGATACATGGTCGATCATGCTGTCAGGCATCAAGATTCTTCGGGACTCATCAAGTCAACAATCAAGTTAATCATGCCGTCGGGCATTCAAAGAAATTTCTCGGGCATCCGCCGGACTTCATCAGTAAGTCGGGAATGGCATTCTCAGTCAATCATGAACCGATTGGGGATATCCAAACTCCGGCCATCAGGCACTCTGCTTCAGCTAGGAGAACTGCTTTGTTAATACGGTTAGACTTCAATCATCAAGTCTTCAGGGAAGTTTCGATTTCACTGTTCGGAAACCTGCTGGGGATGACGGATCTCCGCTGGGGATTCTGGGGAACTATCAAGTAACTCTACTTCGGGGATCCAAAAATCATTCTGCTGAGGAAATCAAGAATAATCTTGAACAAATAACTCCAGGGGGACTTCAAGAATCGTCCTGAACCAATAACTCTGCTAGAGATTTTAGGGATCATCCTGAGCAAACCTCTGCCGGGGATTTCAAGCATCAACTTGAGCAACCAACTCTGGCGACTTCACTGGGGATTTTAAGAATCATCTTAAGCACACAACTTTGCTGGGGAATTCAAGAATCATCTTGAGCAAGCGACTCTGCGGAGGAACACCTGCAAAACAAGAACGGTAACGACCTAGCTCATGTTTAATATGCATATGCTTGACAATATCGTAATGCTTCACACGGTGGAAATGCTACGCATTTAGGGTAAATGCTATGCAATCATGCAAAATGCTGCGATCCCGTCAGCAAAATAAATGTCGAAGGGAGAATCCTCCTGTCAAGGAGAAAGAAACACTCTGGTGGAGGGGAGGAATCATCCTACCGAGGAGAAAGAACCATGCCAATCTCAATTGGACTTCGCCCGGGGAAACAAACTTCAGTCGACTGCTGCAGGGGAATGAAGCTCTACGAGAACCTGGACCTGCTGAGGAAAGCGATGTCAATCGCGGGAATGAACCGTGCAGCATGGCTGTTCAACACTCTACTGGGGAAAACCAATCATGGCCCAAACGCTTTCCTGGGACTCGGCTCTCTCGGGGAACTGCAAACTCTGCTGGGGAAGAAGAAATCATCCTGCTTCCTAGGGAGAGTACGAATCTGTGGGGAATCTCAACTCCGCTGGAGACTTCAATCTGGAACTATCAATTGCTGCACACTTCGGCGAGTAGTCTCCTACGAGACCTGCACTTGTGATCCGGTGCTGGGGGACGACATTCCTTCAGGATGTATTTGACTGGGGAGAGGATCTTCTCTGCCTGGGGAGACATATCAATGCTTACGATCTCACGTTCAGACTCTGCGGGGAGAGGCTGCTGAACTTTGCTGGAGAAGGAGGAATCATCCTGCTTGGGGATGCATACGGCGTGCTGCCTAGAGTATGCTACACCTGCAACAACACAAACAAACAGACAAGATACCCTTCTCAAAGGGACCTATCAAGGTGATCATCTTGTGACAATGTTCAGGTAATTCATTGTTTCAACAATCAGTGGCCTAGGCCAGTAAGTTTATGTATGCGCATTTTATCAAAAACATCGGCGTTCTTTTTCGCAAACAAAACAAATAAATGCTAAACAGACAAACAGAATTGCTGAATAGTATACATTTTATTGATAACGAACCCCTGAATGGGTAAAAATGTTTTACAACGGATGCAAGCCCCTGGAATGAGGAAGCCGCGCAAAAATAAAACATAAATATACATCAGTATATACAAATGTCGGCAACGAGGCGTAGACGAACACCATGAGTTGATCCCTCTATGACCCACTCGACTTCGATACTTCTCCGACCCTTCAGCTTCAGAAGAGATTGATTCAGATAAACGGTCCTCAGGTCTTCCAAATCACTAAACAATGAAAGTCCACACGCGGAACGCAGTCATTTGCTTTTTCAAATCCCTAACTTTTGCCTGAATCGCCCTTCTGGGTTTTCGATTCACCGGGATACCCTTTTTTGCCAAAGTCGCCCTTCCAGGTTTTCGACTTTGCGGGTGTACATTTTTCAATTTATATCCCTAATTTTTGCCCGAACCTTTTTCCTTTTTTATGGTTCGCCGGGATGCCCCTTTTTTGCCTGGATGCTCTTTTTATTTCCAGCGGGTCGTTTTTAAGCAAAGTATTTTTTAATTGCGTCCGCGTTCACCGGGGATGCAAAATCTTCGCCATCTATCGTGGATAACAACAAGGCTCCTCCCGAAAAGACCTTGCTGACGACGTACGGACCTTCGTAATTGGGAGTCCACTTGCCCCGGTGATCGGAGTGTGGAGGAAGAATCTTCTTCAGGACGAGATCACCCATCTGAAAGCTTCTAGGACGCACCTTCTTATCATAAGCTTTCTTCATTCGGCTCTGGTACAGACGACCATATGCAATCGATGCTAACCTCTTCTCGTCCATCAGGCTGAGTTGGTTTAGTCGGTTCTTAATCCATTCTGCCTCGTCGAGTTTCACGTCAACCAAAACTCGCAAAGAAGGGATCTCCACTTCTAACGGTAGGACAACTTCCATACCGTACACCAGTGAGAAAGGAGTTTCCCCAGTTGATGTACGCACCGTGGTACGATAACCGTGCAGTGCAAATGGCAGCATCTCGTGCCAATCTTTGTAGGTCACAACCATCTTCTGAACAATCTTCTTGATGTTCTTATTGGCCGCTTCAACGACGCCATTCATCTTCGGCCGGTAAGGAGATGAGTTGTGGTGTTCAATCTTGAAACTCTGGCACAACTCCTTCATCATCTTGTTATTCAGATTCGAACCATTATCAGTAATGATCCGCTCGGGAATTCCGTAACGACAGATGATGTCCCTCTTTATGAATTTAGCCACCACCTGCTTGGTCACATTAGCATATGAGGCTGCCTCCACCCACTTGGTGAAGTAGTCGATAGCTACCAGAATGAAACAATGACCGTTAGATGCAGTGGGCTTGATCTTGCCTATCATGTCGATGCCCCACATGGAGAACGGCCACGGGGAGGACATGACATTTAACGGGCACGGCGGCACATGAACTTTATCAGCATAAATCTGGCATTTATGACATCTCTTCACGAATTTAAAGCAATCCGATTCCATCGTCAGCCAGTAGTATCCTGCTCTCAGGATCTTTCTCGTCATAGCGTGCCCGCCGGCGTGCGTACCAAATGTGCCCTCATGGACTTCTTCCATGAGCATACTCGCTTCTTTCTCATCTACACATTTGAGTAGTACGAGATCGTGGTTTCTTTTATACAAAACTCCATCAGGATTGAGATAAAAATTTCCAGACAGCCTCCTCAGAGTCTTCTTATCCTGGGTTGACGCTCCCGTAGGATATTCCTTAGTCATAAGGAAAGTCTGGATATCATGGAACCATGGCTTGCCGTCGGCGGCTTCCTCGATCGCAAAGACGAATGCAGGTCTTTCAAGACGAGAAAGGACAATTCTTGGAGCTTCATTCCAAAAACCGACTTTATACATCAAAGCCAACGTGGCTAAGGCATCAGCCATCTGATTTTCAGCCCTGGGCACATGATGGAGTTCCACTCGATCAAAGAACGGAAGCAGCCTTCTGGCGTAGTTCATGTACGACACCAAATTCGATTGACGAGTCTCCCACTCCCCTTTAATCTGTTTAATCACAAGTGCCGAGTCACCATATACATCTAGGTTCTTGATTCTCAAATTAATTACCTCTTCTAGACCCATAATGCATGCCTCGTACTCCGCTTCATTATTGGTGACTGGAAACGTCAGTCTCGCAGTAAACGGGATATGGGATCCATGGGGAGTCGTGATGATTGCCCCAATGCCACTTCCATAAGAATTAACCGCTCCGTCGAATATCAACTTCCACTGGGATTTCCTATCTGGACCCTCGTCGGGCAACGGTTCACCGCAATCTTTCGCTTTGAGAAACATGATATCCTCATCAGGGAATTCAAATTTCATCGGCTGGTAGTCCTCGATCGGCTGTTCGGCAAGGTACTCAGACAATACGCTTCCCTTGATGGCCTTCTGGGAAACATACTGAATGTCATATTCCGTCAACACCATTTGCCATCTGGAAATCCTGCCCGAAAGCGCTTGCTTCTCGAAGACGTACTTGATCGGATCCATCTTCAAAATTAGCATGGTTGTGTGATTGAGCATGTACTGTCGTAAACGTTTGGCAGCCCAGGCTAGTGCGCAACACGTCTTCTCCAGCATCGAGTAACGAGTCTGTAAATTTTTTACTCAAATACTAAATGGCATGCTCCTTTCTGCCCGTCTCGTCGTGCTGACCGAGAATACACCCCATACTATTCTCAAGAACTGTCAAGTACATGATTAAGGGTCGTCCGGCCACTGGGGGTATCAAGATCGGAGGTTCCTGCAGATACTGTTTTATCTTATCAAATGCCTTCTGGCAGTCCTCGTTCCAGATAATCGCCTGATCTTTCTTTAGCAGCTTAAACATCGGTTCACACGTGGCCGTGAGCTGAGAGATAAACCTTGCAATGTAGTTTATTCTGCCCAGGAAACCACAAACTTCTTTTTCTGTTTTTGGCGCTGGCATCTCTTGTATCGCTTTTATTTTCGCAGGATCAACCTCGATGCCTCTTTCGCTCACGATAAACCCCAGTAGTTTTCCGGACCGTACTCCGAAAGTACACTTGTTAGGATTCAGCCTCAACCTGGACTTCCTAAGCCTCTCAAAAAGCTTCAGCAAATTGACCAGATGTCCTTCCTCCGTTTGGGACTTCGCAATCATGTCATCAACATAGACTTCAATCTCATGATGAATCATATCATGGAACAAATTTACCATTGCTCGTTGGTAAGTGGCCCCTGCGTTCTTCAGACCAAAAGGCATTACCTTGTAGTAGAATGTTCCCCAGGGAGTGATAAACGTAGTTTTCTCCATGTCCTCCGGCGCCATCTTGATCTGATTGTAGCCGAAGAAGCCATCCATGAACGAAAACACGGAGAACTGAGCTGTATTGTCGACCAACACATCAATATGAGGCAGCGGGAAATCATCTTTAGGGCTCGCCCTATTCAAATCCCGATAATCGACGCACATGCGTACCTTACCATCCTTCTTCGGTACAGGCACTATGTTGGCGACCCACGGAGGGTAAGTGGTGACCGCTAAGAAGCCAGCATCAAGCTGCTTTTGCACTTCTTCCTTGATCTTAACGGCCATATCTGGTCGTGTCCTCCTAAGCTTCTGCTTGACGGGAGGACAATCTTCTCGCAGCGACAAGTGGTGGACCACGATGTCAGTATCAAGTCCGGGCATATCTTCGTATGACCAAGCAAAGATGTCACTATACTCTCTCAGTATCTCGACCAATCTTCGCTTGACATCACTCTGCAATGCAGCCCCTATCCTGACGTTCCTGACAAGTTCTTCAGAACCCAGATTCACAATCTCGATCTCCTCTTCATGAGGCATAATGACTTTCTCTTCTTGTTTCAATAAGCGGGCCAACTCTTCAGGAAGGTCTTCGTCTTCACCAATCTCTTCTTCGGCTTGATAGATCGGGCAATCGAAGTCGAAGTGAGTCGTAGAAGGTCCAGAGTCGATGTCGTCTGTTATGTGGATCCTGCAATAACAAGGGTTAAGCTTAAAACAAGGATATGCAGGCTAGCACAAACCTCTTTGCCATTTTATTGTTTTTCAAAACAAATATAAAACAGGAATAACAGAGATCACAATATTTGAATACGAAGAAAAACGCCTTTTGATTTATTGATAAAATGCATGTACATAATCAAACAAGGCCCTGACAATAAAACCTCTATGCCCCGGGTAGGACATAGGGTTGTACAATGATTGGAAAAAAGTAAATCATTACTCTTCGCTTGTCATCTGGATGATATCCTTGAAGGACCAGTTGTTGAGGCTCTCGCCTGGCTTGCTTGGCTGGATCCAAGAGTCTAGGTCACAGTCGCTATCTCCGCTGTCTTCAGACACCGCGTTGATGCTTTCAAATATCACCCCGCCACTGGTAAACTGGATCGGCCCTTTACCTTGCGACGCACTACTAGAAGAGGAGGCTTCAGCTCCAGGAGAATATCCCAACCTAAACTTGTCTTGCTTGTTAGGTATCTCCAAAATTCGCCCCCAGCCTGGGGTAGATCCGGCTTGGACAATGGCCCGGGCTTCCTTGAAGGAAGAGAGAGTCACCTCTGGCTTTTCAGTGATTGCAGGAGCTACGTCCTTGACTTTAACAGCTTCGAACGCTTGGCATAGGGTTTCGTGGATTTCCTCATCCATCTCAACATATTTGAAGGACGACAAATGGCTCACCATTATGTCTTCCTCGCTACAAACAGTCACGATGCTACCTCCGACAGCATACTTGAGTTTCTGGTGCAACGTGGAGGTCACGACACCCGCCGAATGGATCCATGGCCGGCCCAAGAGACAGCTGTAGGCAGGCATGATGTCCATAATGTAAAAGACCGCATCAAATGTTTTCGGCCCAACTTGGATTGGCAACGTCACCTCCCCGAAAACATGGCGTTTGGTTCCATCGAACGCTTTCACAACCAGATCACTGGGTGTGCAGATCACTCCGCGAGTATCTAACTTCATTAATGCCTTCTTCGGAAGAACATTGAGCGATGACCCTGTGTCTACCAGCACATGAGACATGATCATTCCCCTACACTCTATCGAGATGTGCAGGGCGCTATTGTGGTTCCTCCCCTTCGGCGTCAGCTCTAGGTCAGTGAACCCTAACCCATTTCCAGCATTCACGTGGGCTACGACCTCTTCCAGCTGGTTTACCGATATTTCTTGCGGTACATATGCGGTGTTCAACACCTTCAGCAGCGCGTTGCGGTGTGCTTCAGAACACAGCAACAGGTTCAGGATGGAAATCTTCGAGGGTGTTTGATGGAGGTGATCCACGATCTTGTAGTCACTCTTTTTAATCAACCGCATAAACTCTTCGGCGTCTTTAACAAGTAAGTCTTTGTCTACCCCACGAGGGATCTCTTCAACGACTTTACTCTTCCCTTTATCAGTTGCATCAGCTCTGTCCGCCTTGTCCGTCACGACTTCAGGTGGAGCAAACACTCTTCCGCTGCGAGTGATACCACTGATTCCCGCAAGGTTCTCCATAGACGACCCAAACGGTTCTAGTTCCAACTTCTGTCCGTTGCAGTAGACTTCTGCCCCATAATGCCATGGGACAGCATTAGTGCTTTCGAAGGGTATCGGCCCAGCTTTGGTGATGGTAATTGTGGGCGGTCTGGGTGCGGAAATAGTTATCGTCTGGCGAGGGATGGTGATGGTGGCAACCTCATCACCTTGCTTCAGCATTACCTCTCCCGATCCACATTCGACCCTCCGGCTAAACTGTAGTATCCCTTCAGTCATCAGACTTTGAATTCCCTCTATCAACTGTTCACATCCATCAGGACTTGTCGCACAGCCCATACACAACTCTCCGCAACCTGGAAAGAAACCTCTTTTCATCAGCTTAGCTTTAACGAAACTAAGCGGTGTCTTCAGATCTCTGACGTCAGTCAACAAATCCAAAATCTCGTCTTCAATAATGGCGTTTACTCCACCTCCCCTATGATTCGACATAGGGTTCTTCGTGACGTTTGGCACATTATCTGAGAAGTTGATGATCTTGGCATCCACCATGTCCTGCACCTTGTGCTTGAAGGCTTTGCAGTTCTCTACTGTGTGGCCTGGTGCCCCTGAGTGAAACTCACAAGTTGCATTTGCGTCATAACCTGGCGGAGGTGCCCCTGTCAAGGGAGCCAAGGTTCTCTTTTGGATCAACTGTAGCTGGAACAGAGTCTGTAACAGCTGTGCGTACGACATGGGCGGTGTCTCGAGGTGACGGCTCGACAGAGGTGCCCGATTCTGGTACTTTCTGTATCCTTGTTGATTCGGCTGCTGCTGTGGCTGTTGAACTGTCGGGATAGTTATGCTGGCCACCTGTTGGTGAGGGCCTTTACCCTTCCTTCGAGCGTTGGACACGGCGCTCGTTTCTCCTTCCCGTCTTTTGCCACCATAAGGTTTCTTTCCTCCTTCTCCAGTTGAGGATGACTCACCTTGAATTTTCCCGAGTTTGATCCCATTTTCAATGTGCTCACCCGTGATAATGAGATCTGAGAAGGTTCTGGACATACCGCTGACCAATTTCTCATAATAAACCCCTGGGAGGGTGGCTACGAACATCTGCACAAGCTCACGTTCAACCATCGGCGGCTGAACCCTGGCTGCCAATTCACGCCACCGTTGGGCGTATTCCTTGAATCCTTCGTTGTTCCTCTGCGACAGATTCTGCAGTTGGACTCGGTTTGGAGCCAAGTCGCTATTGTATTGGTAGTGGTGCATGAATGCTTCAGCAAGGTCCTTCCACGTGCGCACACTGGTAGGTTCCAGACTCATGTACCATTCGAGGGAGGGTCCGAACAGACTATCCTGAAAGAAGTGCATCAGCAACTTCTCGTCCTCAGAATGAGCTGACATTTTCCGGTAGTATGATCTCAGGTGGACGCGAGGGCAAGTGGTGCCCTTGTACTTTTCAAAGTCAGGTACCTTGAACTTGGGAGGCACCTTGAAATCAGCAATCAGTCCTAGCTTGGACATATCAACACCCAAGGTGTTCTGGTTCTCGATATTCCTCATCTTATCCTCGAGTGCCTTGAACCTTAGACGTGCTTCAGCAATCAGCTCCCCTTCAGCACCTCTCTGAGAGAACACATCGTCTTGACGATCTTCTAACCACGGCTGAGGCCCAAACAGATTTCCAACACCCGCATTGCCGTTGCCCAGCCCAACATTGACATTAGCTTCGAAATTCCCATTACCGACGCCCTTCGTATTACCATTGAGTCCCATGTTAGCTATCACATTGTCGTTGGCACTGTCATTCCCCCCGGTCACGGGGATGCCATTCTGAGGAGTTTCAACAGGTGGAGGGGTAGGCACGGTCCCACCATGGAGTACGCCATTGCTATCGACCCTTGAAATCAGAGGCTGAACCAAGGTTCTGAGCTGATCCTGGCCATTGGCGACCGCTTGCATGAGCTCCATGAAGCGGTCCATTCTTTCGCGGAGTTCTTGAACATTAGTTTGCACTTGCTCCATGATTCTGGTTTGATTTGCTCTGGTCGGATAGCGGTGGATTGGTCTCTGATCAATCCTGGAACAACCTGAAATAACCTGAAAACACAAAAGGTTAGGAAAAACGACAAAGTGCTCGTTATGCAAATGCTTCATGCAAATGCAAACGTGTGTCTGTGCGTTAGGGAGATTTCCCCCGATCCTAGTGCCTGAGTGCCAGTGTTGATAATAAGAAGTCCGAGTCCAATCATGGAAATAACATCTCATATATAAAGAAAGCCTATCAAGGCAGTACACCACATCAGTGAGTACAAGATGAATCAATAGCATGACCTCAGCCAACAAGCCTGGTGATGGTCAGCACCCAACAATGATCAACACAAAAGGATTACAAATATAGTCAAGTACGGCCACGGGCGCGAAACTCTTCTAACAAATTCCTCGTTTCTGGATGATCAGGCCGAGTGAGCAACCCTTCGACGAGTAACTCCCTCTGCATAATGGTGTACTGAAGACCTTCGACTGAATCTTCCCATGCTCCCTCGCCGAAACAATCTTCTAACTTCCGCTTCTTGGATTCAAACGTCAATTTGCGCTCCTTCAGGTTAGCGAGAGCCTTGTTGAGCTGGCCTTCAGCGACATATCTGCGAGCGGTTTCTTCATCAAACCTCTTCTCACTAGCCTTCACCTGGGCTTTCATCCTGGAGATCTGTTGCATCAGCTTATCCTCCCGCTCTTTCCTGTTGGCTAGGGCGACCTTCCAATGCTGGTTAAACTTGGATATCCTCCGATATGCTTCGTCCAAGTGCTGCTTCTTAGTGGCCAGTACATCGTTGACAGCTTTGAAGTCTCGACCCATGCGCTCACGCTCAGCTATCTGCTTAGTCAATTTTGTCCCCAGCTGGTTCACCAGCTCGGTCTGCCTCTTGAAGGAATGAACAACTTCGTTTCTCTCGCTTCTGAGCTGCGCCAATTCTTTCTCCAGTTCTTCATTTGCCCTCTTCAATTCATCTCGCTCAGCTAGCACCTGATTATGCTGCTGAATAGGCCCGATGGTAGGCTCTTCAATCACTGGAGGGATTTCCGGTTTGGCAGGAAGAAACGGCATCCCTATAGCATCTGCTCTGGCTCTGATCCAAGTCACATACGGAGTGTAGGCTTGGCTATTGCTTTTCCCCAGCAATGGTTTTCCTCGCTTACTGATACCATTCCAAGTGCGCTGAAGCTTAGATAACATATCCCCCTCTAGAAGACCAGTGAGGTACAGAGATTCTTGTACCTCTTCATCCTTCGGCGGAGCTCTCAAAGCATAAGCAAACTGTCGGACCAGCAAAGACGGATTATAGTTTATACAGCCCTTCCTGACTATCAAAGGCACGTTCGAAAACCCGCTGCAGCTGAAGATGATCTCGGTACCCAACCTATCTCTGTCAAACCAG